>OZ012736.1:389683597-390033597 GCA_963859935.3 Lathyrus sativus
GCTATTCCGTTAGGTAACTTACTTCTCAAAAATTCTCTTTGTACCAGTAGTAATTTTATGCCATTGTTACATAATCATCCTCCTCTAAGTTCCTAGAATGTTTCCAGATTAGTTTTAGGCTTGTTAGTGATGATTCTTAATGGAACCTCCAATCTTTGTAGCTTCTGTGGATTGATGACCTATGCAGTGAGACGAGTTGATTGGTGTAAGAAATCGTGAGTTTTGTTGAGTTGTTAAAACGGCCACTGTAGCTCCCCATACCAGAGAAGAGGACCGGAGCCATCATGCTCTTCCGTCTGGTAATTGTCCCTCCAACTATGTTTAAAATTCCAGTTGTGTGTGTGTCTTCATGTGGAACCCTTGGATCATGTTGACTGAAGTTGAATTGGATGGCCACGATTTCGTTTTGGCTTGTGTTGACTAATATAAGTGAAACGCTGTGTTTGGATAAGCGAATCTGAAGTGGACTTGGGCTTAATTCCTTTTTGCACCTCTATTTTAGCCAGGCCCATAGATTACACGTAATTGGATTGCTATTGGCACCACAAGTTTTCCCAATCTCCTTTATTGTTTCATTCTTTTTTGTTTTCATTTTAATTCAGTTGCAATTTAATGCATAAAAAATACTTCCATGGATCCAAAAATCATGAGAAAAATATTTTTAGGTTTTTTAACATGTAAATTGATTTTACAGTTTTTGAGATTAATTTTTTAGTTTCATTTTCCAATTAATTTTGAATTTCTATTTTAAGGTGTTTCTTCATGAAGTAAAAAATGCACATCTTTGGTTTAGGATTTTATTTTGTGATCAAATGTACATACAAATGCTAAATTTCTCTTGTACATATCCTTGACTCATTAGTGGAGTTTTAGGTATTTTTCCCCCCTGGTTTTAGTACGATTTGAGTAGGTTTTGAGCTTGACCTTTAGAGCCTTCCATTTGCATTAGTTCTTAGGACAACCCTAGGTCTTTCCCCTCTGTTTGCCTAGTTAGGCTTATATTTTTTCCCAACAATCTTGACCCCTGGTTCTTAACACCAGAGGGGTCTCATAGGAATTTAATTGGATTTTTTAGGCTTTGTTTACTATTTTTAGTGTATTTTACACTTTAGGTTACCCTTATAGGACTTTCACCCTAACACTTGTGCTAGTTTGATTTTATTTGGAATTTTGTGCATTGTTGAGCATCCTATATTTGCATATCCATGTTATAGATATAATAAAGCACTTGTATGATTAATTTTAGGCCTTGATCATGTTCATAACTTATTTATGTTAGGCATCCTTTAGGACCTCATTTTAGGGTTTTCTTTCCATGTGTATATGATGAATGATCCTTATCTTTTGTATGATCCTCTTGCCATCTCTTGTGCATTCTTTTTCAACCATGTTATGTAAATTCTTCTCCCCTATCTCCCTCTGTCCAATGACCCTAAGTTCCTACTTATGGAAGCTTGGTCCCTCCTTAGGAGGAACTTAGAGCATCCCATAAGTGGTTAAACTTTTGAGGACTACTCATGTGCTTTAAGTACATTTTGAGTGTAACATGTTTGGTTGAGTGCTTTGTGAATTCATTAGGTTTTTACATGGTCTCCCATCATCCATTTCAATCCTCTCTTTCATTCCTTTTCATGTTGTATGAATTTGTGCATTAGGATAGAAGTTAGGCATGTGTAATCTTTTTCTTTCCCTTTTCCTATTTGCATTTGAAGGTTGAGATGAGCTTGTGGTGGTTTTTACCCCCACACAATTTCCTCCCTTGGTTGAGTGTTTACTTTCCCTTTTGAATTCTCTATCTGCATTAAAGGTTGAGGTGTCCTCCCTTTGCTTGTGTGATGCATTCATTCATCCATTCATTTATATCTCATATATCATGTTATTTCTCTTTCCATTGCTAAGATCCCTTAGGTTCCCACTTCCTTGTTCAAGGATAGTGATGATAGACATTAGGTTTCTATCCATGCATGCAAATATTAGGTAGTTTCCCTTCTTAATCCAAACTTTAGGTCCATGATGCATGATAACTTTAGGGTTTTGATTTAGTCCCCTTTAGAGTCTTTTCTCTCTTCTCACTCAAAACAACTTCAAAATATCTAATAAAGGCTAATGAATATTGTACGCTACGAGCCTTAAAAACTTGGGAAATAGTGATTGGGGGGATACCTCTCAATTGCTTAGAGTGTTTAGTATACGTCCTTAGGACGATATGCGACGCATTCGCTCCTAAGTCATAGTCTTTAGTGCAGTATGAATTACAAACATTCATTTAAAACACTTCTCTAATAAAAGACTTCAAAAGAAACATTCAAACTTCTCTTTTGCCCTTTGGGGCTCTGTTTAATGGAAAATCTTTTCAGATAAACAAGAGTGTTGTTAACTCTTAGTTCTACCATAAAAGGTAACGCCTAAGTCTCCAATGGTCGAGCTGCATACACCAACTTCTAGAACTGCTTGTTAACCCTACTTGGGTAAAAAAACATGTGAACAAATCTGCGTTCTCTTTAGCCTGAACTACGTTTGCTCTTACTTCTTGTACCAGATGAGAATACGTAGGCACAAGACGCGATGTCTTGGCGAGCAACCTTTCCCCATATTTCACCCATAGTTAGCAGAACTACATTGACTCTGATTTCTCGTACCAGACGGGAATACGTAGGCCCAGAGCAGCGATGCTCTGTCGAGTCCCTTTTTTTCTTTTATCCCAGACCATTAGTTAGATAGATTCAATCAACCCTTTAAGATAGACAACGCAAGCGTGGATCCCGTCGAGTACGACGGACGTGAGGGGTGCTAATAACTTCCCCTTGCGTAACCGACTCCTGAACTCGAGACTTGGTTGCGATGACCGATCTTATCCCTTTTCGCTAGGTTTTCCCTGATCGTTTCCTTTCCCTCCTTTGGGATAAATAATGATAGGTGGCGACTCTTATGTCTTTGCCGGCACCTTTTTTTCGCAGTAGCGACAGCTGGCGACTCTGCTGGGGACTTTTCCCATCCCCTCTGCTAGGACTGTTTCCCATCCCCTATGCGAGTCAATCCTAGCGCTTGTTTGTTTATCTCTTGGGTGTGTACATACGTGTTTTACTTTATTTACTTCCACACTTTATTTTCCCGCATTTATCTTTCAGCATTATATATCATTTTGTTGTGCTATTGTGGGTAGAGAGGTTCAGTTGAGTGATAAGCCAGACCCAGGCTTGAGTACAAACCTAGCATTAGTTGTGGAGACTAGTGGGGGGCCTGTTTGCTGAGCAGACACAGTTCCCCATGAAATCTACGCTCAGACGAGATTCTCTTTGATGACTTTTTTTCTGGACCTTAGGGCTCGTTAGGATGTTGGATCTGAGGGTTGTCGACTCTGCGAACCGATCATTTGTGATTCAGCTAAGTGAGGCCTCTTCGGGAGAGGATGATGCTAAACCAGAAATGGTGAAAGTATCATCATTTCTTGAAAGTCTATGACACTGATGAACGCATAGGATGCCGAACCTTACCAGTCGATAGGTCCATACCTGTGAGTGGGATTGGATTATGCAGGAAACCTTTACCTTCACATTACCCGTTTTTCTTTACAGTATGAATCAGAGTTAGTGGTATCAGTGGTTCCTATTACCAGAGCAGTGTTATGTTCTTGCTAAAGCAGAGCCTTGATTCTTCTCAGTCAACAAGCACAACAATCTTGATCCCTTGTTTGTTGCATTAGCATTTTGCATTTTTGCATTGCATTGTATTTGCATTTCATTTTTGCATATCCATCCTCAGCCGAAACAGGGAACTCACCCATCTTTTTTCCGCTTTGTTAGCTGATTTCCCGACATTTGCATTGGACTTGAATTAGCTGCTGGAGGGATCATGAATTCAGGAGAGCAAAATTTGGTTGTTACGAGGGCAGAGTTTGAATTGATGAAAGATCAGGTGGGTCAACTCATGGAAGCCATGACAGCTATGACTAGAGGAGAGGCCAATGCTCAGAGTATTCTAGTGAATAATGTTGCTCAAGCTCAGCCTGTGCAGATTCCTGTCAGAGATAAAGATGCATCTTCTCTCCATGACACAGATTATCAAAATTTCACTTTCCATGTGCTAGATTCTCCAAGGGTTGTTCCAAAGGATAATACTGAAGACCCACATACTTCTGAATTCATGAGAAAATGTCAGCTGTTAGAGGAAAAGTTTGATACCCTAATGAGTCGAGATACTCTCAATCTGAATGCTTCAAGCATGTGTTTTGTTTTAGGTCTTGTGATGCCTCCGAAATTTAAGGTACCAAATTTTGAGAAGTACAAAGGGGATAGTTGTCTGAAGCAGCATTTGGTAATGTTTTGTAGAAGAATGACTTCGTATGTCCACAATGACAAGCTCATGATTCACTACTTTCAGGACAGTTTGAGTGGGGCATCATCGAGTTGGTATATGCAGTTGGAAAGTGGTAGCATCAGATCATGGTCATATTTAGCCAATGGTTTCCTGAAGCAGTACAACTACAATCTTGACATGGCTCCTAGTCGCATGCAGTCACAAGAATTATCTCAGTCGGACAATGAATCCTTCAGAGGGTATGTGCAGAGATGGAGATAATTTGTAGCTCATGTTCAACCCCCGCTTCTGGATAGAGAGTTGGTTGACATATTCTTGGGTACTTTGAAAGGCCATTACTTTGGCAAGATAATCAATTGTAGAATGTCGAACTTTGCTGACTTAATGATAACAGGGGAACATGTTGAGAGTGAACTCAGAAATGGAAAGATTCGAGACATTCCCTATATCCCAGTTGATGAAAATGAATCAATTGTCAGTTCTCAAGAAGATTTGGAGAAAGGAAGTGATGTTATCCCAGAACATGACGCATCTCAGGTTCAGTTTTCAGACGCTTCGAATGTTCAAAGTCAATGATCACATCATCATCAACCGCGTCAACACGCCAGACGAAGACCAAGGAAGCCAACGAGGCATTTTACTCAGCTACCGGTATCGTACAGTCAGTTGTTTCCGGATTTGATTAAAGGTGGGTTGATAGTACCAAAGAAGATTAATCCAGAGATTCCTCTGTATCCTTCAGGCTTTGATGTCAACGCCCTTTGTGAGTACCATGTTGGGGCACATGGGCATTCAACCGAAGACTGTAAGGTGCTTAGAAGCCATGTTTAGACTCTGCTGGATTCTAACAGGTTATCAATTACGCCTCAGGGTATTCAAATCAATGGTCTTCCTTCATCCAGCCAGGGGGTGTATCAGTTCATGTTATGGAGGAATTCACCGAGAGCAGTTGTTCAGAAGAGTATCAAACTGAAGACTCTGTTGAGGCATGTATCCCTGTGTAGTTTTTGTTCATTACTGTATGCTGACCATTACCAGGCTTATTGGCTAAGGTCACTCTATTTGTACTTAGTTACTCCTTTATGATGCTTAGGCGGGCTTGTCATTTGTGTATTTGAAGTGGTTATCTCTATGCTTGGATATTGAGTTTCCTATTTGTCTTGCTGCTATTCCAGAGCTAGAATCGGGGAATTTTCTCTGTTGCATACATACGTGTTTGCATTCTGCATGACATTTTTGCATAACAGGTACCTCAGAACCGATGATCTTACTTCATGTACTCCATTAGTTTGTTGCAGGGTATACGATCGGGCAAGTCACAAAAACCAATGTCGAGCTATGGAGTGAGTTCAAGCAGAGCTGAGAGAAGTCCAAGGCCAGATGGGGCAGTTCATGAAGGACATGCAAGCGTTGCGCTTGGATCAGAAGATGCTCAGAGAGGAAAACCAGAAGTTGAAGACTCAGGTGGGCTTGATCATGGGTGATAATGAATATGCTCAGAAAAGAAGGTGATCAAGTGCCCGAAGCTGCAGCAAAAATGGTGGTTCCACTTTTGTCTATGGAACCTATGCCAGAGCGTAGTGTGCGTCAGAGATCTTCTGCACAACTTGGGGTCCCGGAATTTCCGCATCAGAAGCTACCTCCTGTTCCTTAAGGAAATCCCAGGATTAGAAGATATGCTCAAAAGACGAGACCATGCAACAAAATCTTCGATAAGATCCATATGAATTATGCTCAGTTGGTGAAACTCTTGCTCCAACTTCAGTTGGTTAAACCTTGGACTTTGTCTCCATTGACTTAGGAGCCACCACCAGACTTTGATGTAAATGCCCATTGCGACTTCCACTCTGGAGGACAGGGGCACAACATCGTGAACTCTAAAGCTTTTAAGCATAAAGTTCAGAACCTGATTGATTCGAAGGAAATTGAATTCGCGTCGAGCGGCATGAATGTATCAGGCAGATTTATTCCATATCATGCAAAAGGGATCAATGTTCCTATTCCCTCATCTGAAGATGCAGTAGTTCAGGAGTATATCCTACATTCTTTGGTGTCAGAATCCCCTTGTCCACAGTTGCTGCTTGTTCCTGGGTCAAGCTTAAGGATGAAAGCGCCTGAACAAAGAGAGTCCTCAATGGTTCAGACCCAGACCCCCAATGTTTCTGTTGTCCAGAGTCCACGACTGTTTGGGTCGTTGCAGCAAAATTACCAGCGCTAGAATCAAATTAGGCCTCACAAAAATTTGAAAAGAAGGAATGCTCCCCTTCATCCAGTGCCTATGACGTACAGTCAGCTGCTGCCGCATCTAATTCGGAACTCTTTGGTGGAACCCAAGACTCTCAAACCGTTGCAAGAGTCGTACCCTCCCGGGTATAACCCCAGTGCCCAATGTGGATATCATGGAGGATCCATAGGGCACTCTACTGAAGATTACGAAGCTTTTCAAGCCAGAGTGCAACAGCTGATGGACAGAAGATGCATGTTTCTAAGAGGAATGTTGGTCGTACATCGCTCATCTGTCTAAGTTTGAAGACTTCAAGGGTCGCATCCCTCAACAGCAAATCAAGTATAAAAGCCCAGTTCCTGGAAGCTGGCAATTTCCGTTTAATCCTGTTATTAATTTACATTTGTAGTTTCTTTCCTGTCTATATGCAATATTTGTTTGTAAAACTTGTTGTTTTCAATTGATATTGATAATGAAATAAATATGCATGTTTTGATTAAATCCTGTTCACTCTATTGCATTCATTTATTTCGAACGCTTGTTTAAGTGGAATCCGGGGAGGATGACAAAATTGAAAGACGCGTAAGCTTTCGACCGTATGCTTTTGAATAAAAACCTGCTAATGATGTACAAGCAATGTTTCAAATCCATAAACACCGAAGATATAAGGAAGATAATCCCTTGTCAACCCCTTTGAGCCTAGTAGTAGGAGTTTCTTTCTAAAAACGAAAAAACCCTCAATCATAACCCGGGGAAGGGTAGGTGTTAGTTAATTTGACCGAGCGTCCAAATTACAAAGTGAGTGTTCCCGTTCGAGGATCAATCACACCTGTATAGGTTGTACCTAAAAAAACCACAATGGTTATTCAACGCCGACCAATGAGTGAAACAATCATAATCCTTTCAAACAAGTCAGACAAGCCGGTGTCGCACGATTTGTTCAACAAAAAAAAGAGAAAGAAAAGAATCATAAAAAGAAGCCCACTAAGTAGAATCTTGAAAACAAGCGATTTAGGCAAAAATTAGGGCATCCCGCTGGACTTAAAAATCAGAAACTCAAAAGAGTTAGTCCAGGAAAAAATTAGGGAAAAAACGAAAAGCAAAAAGGATTCCAAGAGAAAAATCCCCAAAACGAACGAAGTCGTGTGACTCCAGGCACTCAAAGACGAAAAGCGAGTGACTATCACTCCGAAAACATGTGGTTTCCTGAACCATCACTCCTGTTGTTCAACCTTTGAAAGTTGAGTGCTCGTGTCGAATTAGCTAAACGTTGGATCAGAGAACATCAAGGAGAATGGGTGGGTTAAAATAAATTTTGAGCCTCTACCCTTTCTTTCTTAAACCGTGAACCTAACCACGTTACAACCTGAAAAAGTCCTAATTGAAGCAGGTTTGTTTTCAAAGCATACTTCGGCGAAGATCGCATCAAGACTGACTCCTAAAAAGGATTCCCCTTATAGAATTGTATTAATTTTGACATGTTGATAAATGATTCGTTCATTATATATCACAATTTTTTTTCCAGTGAACAGACTTGGATTTCAAAACTGTCATATGCATTGCATTTAATGTATCTTTTGCACAGAACAATTTGTTTTACTTATGAGTAAGCGCTTGACAGCAGGAAAGTTTCCACAATGGAAATTTTGATCACGATAAAATGCAGAATGCTCGAGTACTCCGTTGAGAAGAGGTAAGCTATGTCTAATGATCGTGGGAGTCAGCCATCCAGAAATCGATTAATATGAGGCAGTCAGGCCGAGATTCGGTAAATCTCTCGTAGTCAGAGGTACTGCTCCACAAATCAGCCAATCGGGGAAAAAGTCGTTCGAAGACCGGGGCAGGTCACCCCAAGAGCGCAGAAGGCTATTCTTACCCAAAGGGCGATTAATATGAAGCACCTCTTCGAGGTTCAAGATGCTTAGGTAGTTCATATCTAACCATCAGGGTACCGAAATTTCAGATTTCCTTTCGAGGAACATCCCCCACAGAGATCCCACAGGCTGGGGCAAATAGAAGCGAAGGAATTGTTCCTCTCTGTATCATCAGAGCTACTCGAAGCCACTCAAGCAGGTTTAATCAGCTTTCAAGTTCGAGACGAATGTCGGGAAGTTATGTTACCATCCCTCGACCCTTCAACCAGGAACTTTGAATTTAGACAGGATATTTTCCAGCGTCAGTCATACCTGACCCTTCACAGATAACCCAAATCCAATTTCCATTGGTATGCAGGAAGACTTCGTTTGTTTTTCTCCAGCAAAATTCCCATCATACTTGGCACATCCGGTTATCCCCATTGGAGTTGGCTTCGTCTTCAGCATTTATTTTGCTGAAGCGGTTTTGTTGTAACCAGCTTTCTTCAGCAGCCTGAGCCTGCATTTGCATTTTTGCATATAATTATCATATTTGTATCATCTTTTCATTTCATCCTCAAATGCATAGCATTTCCATTTTGTATGGAGCATTACGCCATAGAAACATTCAAGCATATGCATACGAAGCATAAGCCAGTTTTTGACAGCCTTCAGTGGCAACGTGAATCACTCTGCAATCAGTACATGGGCATTTATCCAACAACTTTGTTCAGACAGCTCATCGGTTTAATCGGATTTCAGATCATACATCGGTTATGCTTTGTCCATCAACCCTCTAATGACGACATATTTCCTTTCCGTCAATTCCTATTGACGGTGTTTTTCTCCGAGCAGATATTCTTTCCGCCAATTCCTATTGACGATGTGTTTCCCCAGCAGGTTTTCTCTCCGTCTATCCTTAGATGATGTGAGTATCAGCAGTTTTTTCTCTCCGTCTATCCTTAGACGATGCGAGATTTCAATGTGAATTTCAGATATAGTTTTCTCTTCGTCTATCCTTAGACGATGTGAGTTGCGGATATTGTTTTGTCTCTATCTATCCTTAGACGATGCGAGGTTTCAAGGCGATCTTTCGGATATGGTTTTCTTTCTGTTTATTGGATGAGATGACATTTCAAGAGGGTTTTTCGTTCTGTCAATTCCTATTGACGATGTGGCTCTTTGAAGAATGTTTGGATTTCCTTATTGTTGATTCCTATTGACGACATGGATCTTTGAAGGTGGTTTTCTTTCTGTCAATTTCTATTGACGATGTGGCCCTTTGAAGATATTTTTCTTTCTATCAACTCCTATTGATGAGAGGATTCTGTAATTCGCTGAGTAGCTTTGAAGTTCATTGACGTGATCTGTGGGTTTGATTCTTCTTTCCGTCGATTCCTATTAACGATGTGGTTCTTCGTATGGTGTCTTTCCGTCTACTTTTAGACAATGTGAGTATGATTGTTTTCTTTCTGTCTATCCTTAGACAATGGGAACGTTATGGTGCCTTTCCGTCTATCCTTAGCCGAGGTGAGTATTCTTTTTATTTTTGTCTATCCTTAGATAATGTGAACTAGAGTATGATTTCTCTTTCTGTCTATCCTTAGACAATGTGAACGTGTTTGGTGTCATTCTGTCTACCTTTAGACGATGTGAATATGATGATGTGAAGTTATCAACTTTGTGTTGATCCGGCCTTCGGGTTCGATGTTTGTGGCGTTACACAGAGGACTGGCAGTGAAGTCAGGTGTTCTTTATCAAATGATCAAACAGCTTGTTGTCGTTGCAACTGGATTCAGTTTTTTGAGATGTTATTCCCAATCAGATTTTGCAGTTTATTTCTATGGTTGGCAAATTTCCGGGTTTATTGGTATTCAACCGTCTTTTACCTTGATTGTCAGAAAGTCGTTCGCTTTTCACCCAGCCAGGTCCAAGCCGTTTGAATAGGGACAATTGTTGCATGTAACAACACAATTTTAATAATTAATTATTCATATTAATTAATTGATTTATTTGGATTATTTTAATTATTGGAATTATTGGTAGATATTTTGAGAGAAGAAAATATTGGAGAGAAATAGAATATAAGGATATATAAGAGATAGTAAGGAAAGAGTAGAGAAAGAAAGAGGAAGAAGAGAAAAGAGAAGGAAAAGAGGGGAAAGCTTGGAAAGCTCAAGAACAACTTCTAGCTTTCGATTTAATCAAGGTAAGGGTGTGAAATCTTATTATCTTATCAATGTTTATGATTATGTATGTGGGTTTGGATTATTTGGATGTTTTCCATCTTTTTCTATTATAGGGCAGGAATGAATTTAATCGATAGAATCGATGTTTGAACGGTTATAATCTAGAATAAATGGTGTAGATTAGTCAAGAAATGTTAGGCTAAGACTACTGGAACTCGTTGGAATTGAATCGGGTTATTTGTAAGCTTCTGATGATTTTTGGACAATTGGGGTTTTGAACAACGCAGACGCTCGCTAGCACCTTCGCTAGGCGAGTAGGGTGGCGAGTGTTTGCTAAGCGAGCTGGTGGCGAGCTAGTAGCGAACGGTCCCAGACTTGGGCAGAATGGAAATGACCCCTTTCGCTGGTAGCGAGTAGTGTAGCAAGTTGTTCGCTAGACAAAGCTCTACCGAGCCAGTAGCGAACCCTTCCAGTAGCTTTTGTTTGTCTTCGCGAGCTTGTTCGCTAGGCGAGTGGTCCAGCAAGCATGACAGTGTTTGTTTTTCTTGCTGTTTCCATCCAATGTCGATTCTCCAATTCGAATGTGATTAACCCTTTCTTTAAATTCATAGTTGTATGTTGTGATATGATATGTTATGGGTAGTTGTATGGTGTGAATCCTAGATTGTAGAATAGATTGTGAAATGCGGTATTTTAACAAATATATGCATTGTTTAAATTAATTAAAAGTGCATGATGAATGTGATTGAGTTCGTTGCCATTGGCGCGATATTGTGAATGCATATTGATTATATACGATTGTATGTGAAGAATGCATGAGAACATATTAGTGAATATGTGTGCATTGCATGATAAATGTAGTGATGGTGTTGAAAGTATGAATACTTTGATTATTATGAATGTGTTGTGTGTGCAATCATGTTATAATTCTTGTGTGATGAATTATTTGAGGATGCATGGGATTAAGATGCAAGAACGGTCTTTAGTGCATTTGGTTGTTGATTGCATACGCGTCATTGTTGTCAAGAGGCAATGCTTGCTAGTTTCGTGGAGACTAGTGACTTGCCCCAAACCTAGTGTTGCACCCTAAAATTTGACCAACCGATTCTCCTATCTGACTCGTGGTTTAATTTCATATTCGCAGCTCAGATATATGATTTTTGTGCACAAGCAGGGGATATCAGAGTTTACAGCTTGATTTTTGTCTATCAGATATGGCAGACCCAGTCCAGATCACCTGGGTTTTATTTTCAGGAAATTGTGCGCTCCTCGGTGATTTTTAGCTTGCACAGTGATTTTGATGATATTCTGATGCCCGGGGATCTCTGTTCGATTCGATCTGGTCTCGTGCGCTTTTATGGCGGTCATTTGCATTCATCTGCATTTTTAGGGTTTAATAGACTTTTGTGAATTTTTAACAGGCTTTATAGAATTTTTCTGGAATTTAAATAGGGTTTTTGAATATTTTAATAGCTTAATCCTCTTTTTAGAATTTTATAGAATATTTTAAATAGATTTTAATCATTTGTAGAATTTTTAATAGAATTTAAATAGCTTTTATCATTTTTAGAATATTAGTGAATTTTTCTTAGCATATTAAATAGAATGATAAATTAGGATTAGTAGAGTTTTAATTGTTTTTAGATAATATAGAAAATAATATAGTTTTTCTTTTATTAATAATAGACTTACTAGTATTAAATAATGGTAGAAGTTTAATAGAATTAGTAGAAATATAGAATTAATTAGACTTTAATTGACTTTTTAGAGTTTAATTAGGTTAATTGACTTTTTAGAGTTTAATTAGGTTAATTGATTTTTTTAGATTTAATTAGGGTGATATAGAATTAATTAGAGCTTTTAATCATTTTTAGATTTAATTAGGTTGATTTAGTCAGTTAATTAGGCTTTAACGATTCATTTAGTCTTAAATAAGTTTTAATTCAGTTTTACAGTTTTTGTTTGGTTATTTTCGTTTGGGCCTTAGTGCCAGTAATCCAGCCCAACGCAGGTTTTTTTGCTCATCATGGGTCCAGAAAAAATCCAGGAAGAAGTCAGCGAATGTCCAAGTCTTCTCTCAGAAGCATCTAGAAGCTCCCAGGCTCTTCTCAGTGCTTTAAATAGGCGCCACGTGTTAGAAGAAAGGAGGGCCCACGCGTTTTGCCTTGAGGACGCCACCACAACTCAGAATTGCCCCAGACTCTCCCACGTGTCCCCCAGCTGTCCACCATTCCCTCTCTCTCTGCGCATGCGCGCCACTTGGCGCCCCCACACCCATCGCCTGAGTTTCACCAGCAACCTCACCGGCGGCCATGCATCAGCCGTAACTTCCCACCGCCGGTGACCCCCAACTACCTCCGGCCACCGTCTCACTCGCCGGAATCTGCAAACGTCCAAAAATCCCCAGAAACTCATCTTCTTCCTCCGATCTCCTCCCTTCCACCTTCATCATCTTCGCCGGAAACCTCCACTTTTCCAGAACATCATCAACACTCACCGCCACCAGATCTTCATCATTCCTCGTCAAAATCCCCAGAAATCACCCTAAACCTTCATCCTCCATCGAAGATTTCCAGAAACCTCAGACATTCAATCTTCAAACAATATTTCCAGAAGCTTCAAACTGCATTCATCCTTCAAGCAAGAACAACTCAGAAACGTCAAACTGCATTCATCCTTCAAGCAAGAAAAACTCAGAAACTTCAACTGCGTTCAATCTTCAAGGAGATTTCCAGAAATTCTCCAGCAATATCTCAACGCGAGAGCTTCAACGGAACGTCTTCAAGATCCTCAAATAAGCTTCAAGATCTGTCTCTTTCTCGTAGTGACTTTCAAGTGATCCTTCAAGATTCGCCAGGATTTCTTCAAGCCCTTCAACGAGTTTCTCAAACAAGGTACATCGTTCCTCCGTTCTGGATTCAGTTTGATTATTGAAACGCGTGGTTCTGCTGGGATTTTAGGTAGTCTCTAGTTTAGGATTAGATTCTGTGTGGAGGAATCTGGTATGAAAGTAAGGTGATGCGTGAGGTGCTTTGGTTCGATTGCGTGCATAAGGCTGAGAGGAGTTGCAGAGAGGAGATAGGATGAGGGAGAGACGAGGGAGCGGCGTTAGGTTTAGGTGAGTGAACAGTAGTTAGGGTTTGGGGAGGAGAATTAGGTTTTGTTCAGCTGAGTATTGGATTAGGGTTAGACTATTGGGCTTAGGCCCAAATGAATCTTGCTGAACGCTGCCTCCTCAATTGCTCGTCACCCCTCCCCGTTTGAGAGACCAGAATGAATTGGTGTGGGCCTTAGGCCCTATTTGCTTTCACCACCCCCTCATTTGAGCCCAGTAATAATAACAACTGGAAAGTCTGCTAGCGGCACCCCCCATATGTTTTTTTTCTGATTGTTTGGTTTCTGAGCTTGGGCCCTGCGCCCTATTGCTTCCAGCACCCCCACCAGCATAGGCCCAATGAATAATAACCTGAATCCCTTACTGTTTGAACCCCCCAGCTTTATTCCATGTTGTTTCTTTTATTTTTTCTTTTATATTTTCATATTTGTAAATAATTCATAAATAAATGTAAATAATTGTGATTTTAATAATTCTTTTTTTTTTCTACCATTGCATCATAATTCCTAGAAAATTAAATAAAAATAAAAATGACATTTTATTTTTGTTTGCTATTTTTTGCATATTTTCCAAATAATTGATTTCTTTTTAATATTTTCAATGCATGCATATCATTAGAAAATTAATAAAAAATAGTAGATTTAGTCAAATAATTCCGTTCTTTTTTCTGTAGACTCGTGATTCAGTGTAGAATTTTATAATATAAAAACATTAGCTTAATCATGCATTTTCATTTTAATTGCATTTTTTTCATTGCTGTTGATGTTGAATAAATTGGTTTGTGGATATGCCTGTGTTGCTGATTTTAGTTCTTCCATCTGGTGTTGATTTTTGTTCTGATTTTTCAGTATGTTGTCATAGAGCCATGTAGGTCTCCCATTAGATTTTATTAGATTTTGTAGGGTGTTCTGAGGTGATTTGTCTGAGCCTGAAGATAGGAGAAGTCTTGATGACTTCTGACTCTGAAGTTCAACTGTGGTTGAACTTCAGAGATAGTCTCTTGTGGTTTGTTTGCCTGTGGGTTCTTCTTAAGGATAGGAGCTGGTTGCAGTCCTGTTGGAGCTTGCAAAGTTGCAGTGGATTGAGGCTTAGTCTAGGAGCTTGTTGTCTGTTTGTGAGGTTCGAGATCCTGAAGTTTGAAGGGAGTTTATGGTACTTTCCTGAGGAAGGCACTATGAATGACTTTCATTCTTTCCTCTCACCTCTTTCGTAAGTATCCAATGATGTCGGAGCCGACTTGTGAGTTTAATTTCTCCTGAGGAGGAATGTAAACTGATCACATGTTGTTGAGCCACATGGGATACGATTCCTAAGTGGAAGCCTCCTAGTACTTTCCTAAGGAAGGTCCTATGGGTCTATTCACTTAGTTCCATTAGTTTATCTCGGATTTCTCAAGTATCCAGTGATGTTGGAGCCAACTTGTGAGTTTAATTTCTCCTGAGGAGAAATGTAAACTGATCACAGTTGTTGAGCCACGTAGGGTACAATTCCTAAGTGTCGGCCTCCTAGTACTTTCCTGAGGAAGGTCCTATGAGTCTGCTCACTTAGTTCCCTTAGTGCATATAGGTTCTTTCTCAAGTATCCAGTGATGCCGGAGCCTTCATGTGAGTTTAATTTCTCCTGAGGAGGAATGTAAACTGATCACAGTTGTCGAGCCGCATAGGATATGACTCCTGAGTAGTAACCTCCTGGTACTTTCCTGAGGAAAGCACTATGGGCTTGTCTGCTTAGCCTCCTTTCTCTGGTAAGCTTGTTCTGAAGCTTGGAGACTGGGATTGATTCCTCTTGCTTAGGGTTTTGATTAGATTTTGGCTTAGATCCTTGCTTAAGGTTTTGATTAGATTGTTGCTTAGATCTTTTGCTTAGGGTGTTGTGTAGAGTTTTGTTTGAGAGATATATTAGGAGTTGTCTCAGGTTTGTTAGGGGCCTTGCCCAGGAGTAGTTTCTTGTTTTGTAGATAGAGGCCCTGCTCAGGGTCAGTCTCTTTGGGTTGTTTGACTTGTGTGATGTTATGTTGCATTAGACTTAGGTGTTCATATGGAAAGTTCTGAGTAGGTGCATATTAGAAGTAGGCTTTGTGTGCATGAGAAGTTGAGGTGGTCCTCCTTCTGCTTGTTTGTTATTGAGTGGCTTTGCTTGTTGGTATTTGGTAGAGCTGAGCTCCCTTGCCTTTGTGGTTTGCGGCCTCTGTGCCTTGTTTGTTTAGTTGTTGCATCCATGCATATTCTCAGTATTTCTTTACTTTGCAGTTTCTTGTTTGTAGTTTAGTCCTGTTGCCATGATCCCTTAGGAGCTCTGACTTCTCCGCTGCGGAGTTGTTATGATAGACATTAGGACGGTCAACCAGGTGTGATAGCAGTAGGTAGATTCCCCTGTTTCTCAGCTATAGTTCTAGGGTTTCCCTTTCCTTTCTGTAGGAGCTTTTGAGTAGCTTGGCCCGTAGTTAGCTGAACTACAGCTGCTCTGATTCTTCGTTCCAGACGAAGATATGTAGGCATAGGATGCGATATCCTAGCGAGCACACTAACGACTAACTTTTGTTCTCTCGCGGCTGTGCGATCGAGACTTTCCCGCTAACGACTAATTGTTACCCCTTTCTCTTGCCCGAGTGCATTTGAGACCAGATCGTAGTTGTAGGTTCCCGAGCCTTAGAGACCAATTTGTTTTCTCACTGCTGTGTGAGAGCGCCTGTTTACCCGTAGTTAGTCGAACTACGTTTGCTCTGATCTTTCATACCAGATGAAAGTACGTAGGCACAGGACGCGATGTCTTGGCGAGCAACCTTTTCCCCGTTTAAACGTAGGAAGTCGAACTACGTTGACTCTGACTTTCCCATTGCACGAGGGAATACGTAGGCCCAGAACACCGTATGTTCTGTCGAGTCCTGTCCTTTTATTTTCTTTTCAGACCAGCCATTAGCGTAGATAGATAATACACCCTTTTACCTATAAACACCAAGCGTGGATCCCATCGAGTACGATGGACGTGAGGGGTGCTAATACCTTCCCCTTGCGTAACCGACTCCCGAATCCAGGTTTTGGTTGCGATGACCATACCTTTTTCCCGTCTTTGCGAGGTTTACTTCGAGCGTTTCCTTTCCCGCTCTGAGGGATAAATAACGCACGGTGGCGACTCTCCTGTCAAGCCGGCGCCGATTTTCGCAGTAGCGACAGCTGGCGACTCTGCTGGGGACTTATAGCATCTAGGGACTTTTCCCATCCCTTATGCTGGGACCGTTTCCCATCCCCTACGCGAGTCAATCCTAGCGCTTGGATGTTTATTGGTTGGGTGTTGTGCATATTGTGTTTTACTTTTCTGCACTTTACTTTTCTGTACCTTTACCTTTCCGCATTTATTTTCCAGCATTATATTATTATGACTGCTGCTGTGGGAGAGGGATGTTACTGTGAGTGAAAAGCCGAACCTGGGCTTGAGTACACACCTAGATATAGTTGTGGAGAAGTAGTAGACGAACCTGTCTGCTGAGCAGGCACAGTTCCCTACAAAAATCTGCGCTCAGACGAGATTCTTGCAGAGGTGCTCCTTTCCGGTCCTGAGGATCTGAGGGGAGTCCAGACGTGAGGGTTGTCGACTCTGGGGACCGATCATTTGGAAGTCAGCTAAGTGAGGCCTCTTCATGATTTGATGATGCCACTCCTTCTGGGAATCGTATCGTCACTCATGAAAGTCTGTGACGCTGATGACCGCATAGGATGCCGTACCTTTGTCCGTGGATTAGGTCTATCCTACCTGTGAGAGGGACTGGGTTATTGCAGGAAAACTGGCCGTCAGAAACCATGATTCAGTACCTTTGTCAGTTGGTGTTCTTGATTCATCTCCAGGTGTGTTGTCTGGGTCAGATGGGTTTCTTATCTGAGGTTGAGGCTATTATCAGATGGTATTCTCGTCAGATACAGAGGTTCAGATGGTTTTCTTACCAGGGGATTGATATTTTGAGTATCAGATGGTAGTTAGTGACATGAGGTTCTGATGACCGTGTTGGTTTTCTGTTCTTGATCACAGAGATATTCCTCTTCAGGCTACAGCATAGCCCCTGTGTTCGCAGATTGCATTATTTATCATATTGCATCATTGCATTACCATCTGCATTCAACTAACGTGTGTGTATTGCAGGTACATATTTTCCCTTCCAGTTCTGGTGTTTGTTCCTAGCAAGACATGGAAAACCTGAAGAGAGTATTGCCCTATAAGTTTCCGTCGCCGAATATCAGTCTATTGTTAGAGTTGATTGCTATTGCTAAGAAGAGGGGAATGGGTGACTTCAGAAAGAGATATGGGAGGATTCTGACCTACGTTTATCAGCCATCTGCCTACGAGACCAGCGGCATCTATACTCTGTTACAGTTTTACGATGCGGAGCTCAGGTGTTTTGTATTCCCCGACTTTGTTTTGGCTCCTACCCTGGAGGAGTACTCTGCACTTCTGGATATACCGATCCGTGAGCAGATGCCTTTTTATCGTACGGACGTTGAGCCTAAGCTGGCTGAGCTTTCTGCCATCCTGTGTTTGAAAGAGTCTGAGCTGTCTGGGAAGATGATCAGAAGAGGAGACGTATGGGGATTTCCATTGGATGTCTTAGTGGAGAAGGCTCGAGAATATGCCCAGAAGGGTAGCTGGGGTGTTTTTGACGTCATCCTTGCTGTATGTGTGTATGGCATCGTGTTGTTCCCGAATATTCCTGATTTCGTTGATTCTGATGCCTTCTATATTTTGGCTGCGGGAAACCCAGTTCCTACTTTGCTGGGAGATATCCACCATTCAACTCACTACCAGAATGAAAAGCGGCGAGGAAGGAATGTGTCTTGCTGTGTACCTCTCCTATGCAGGTGGTTCACCAGTCATATGCCTAAGTCAGGCCCTTTTGTCACATCTATCAATTCTCTAGGATGGCCCGAGCGCTTAATGGGATTAACTGCTGAGAACGTGGTATGGACCAATAAAGAGGTATTTGGAGCTGAAGTCATACTCAAAGGCGAAGGATTCCCGAATGTTCCGTTAATAGGAAGGAAAGGTTGTGTCAACTATAACCCTTCCTTATTGATCAAGCAATTTGGGTATGTACCTCAAGGAGCGCCAAAGCCCGAGGAGATACAGGAATCTCTGTATCTCACCGGGGCAATAGGGAAAGAGATGCTGACCAAACTTGAGAAAGCCTGGAAAAACTTGCACAAGAGAGGGAAGCTTTCAGATAGCAGAGGGGATACTCGAGTTCTTAGCCCATATGTAGAATGGATTCGTGAGCGAGCTGTGAAGTTCCTTATGCCGTATCCAGCGGTTCAGCCATTGCATCCTTCTCCGGTAGAGGAGCCTACCACTGTGGACATTCAGGTTTACAAGCAGTTGATGGCGGAGAAAGAAGAGCTAGCCAGGGCTAAAGAGGCTTTAGAGCAGGAGAATGCCCAGCTTCGGCATGAAAAGATTGAAACAGGATATGTTTCTAAGCAACAGGCTGAAACTCTGAAACATCTGAAGACTACGCTATTGGAATTGACTGAAACCAAGAAGCGTCTGGAGTTAGATGTAGATTCAGTTAGTAGTGTGTTGGCCACCAAGAAGCAAGAGCTGGACAGGGCCTACACAAAGCTAGCCAAGTTCAGAGAACACTGGGATCTCACTATGACCAAGCGCAAGGAGCGAGAAGAAGAGCTGAAAACGCAGATTGCTCAGTTAGAAGAACAGATCAAAGTGAAGAATGAAGAGCTTGAAGAAGAAGCCTGTCGCCGATACGAGGCCGAGCGCAAGCTGACAGATGCCATGAAAAATTTGGAAGATTTCCAGCATAGAGCGGATGCCAAGAGACCCAAACCTGGGGATGGTGCTAATGATAAAGCTTGGGAAGACTTTGTCAGAGACATCCAGGGGACGGTCAGGAAGAGGGATCGACTGATAGAAGGTTTGATTTATCAACCGGATCATGCAGAGACAAAGAAGATGGTCGAGGACTTCCGCAACCGTACCCGTATTTGATTTCTCTCTTGTATTCCGTATGTTGAGATCACCACCAGGCATGTTGGCTGGGATCCTCTTTGTCATATCAGCTGTATGGAGCATAGTTATGTAACTTCTTGACAAGACAGTTATTCTAATCAATATATGAGGGTTTTTCCAAATATTGTCTTTATGGTTTATCTCGTCTTGCTACCACTGACACTGGAATTGGAGGGAAAATATCTCCAATGCACACATGCACGTTAGCATTTTTGTATTTCTGTTTGCATAAATCATACCGCATAGCATTTCTATAGCAGGTCAGAGCACTTATCCAGCCTTTGTTTTCACCAGAAAGTGATTCTCGGAGAATTGTTTGAGGCAAGAGTAGAGTGCTGAAGACGACCAAGGGGCTGAAGCAGATTTGAGCAGAATCAAGCAGCATAGTCTGTTGCAAGTAATCGGTGGCTATGTCTGAAGGCGATTTCCAGGCTCCTAACACTTTGGCAAGGTTCGCCACGGCGCCCAACCATCAGTATGATTCTATGGAAGGCTTCCCGCAAGCAAACAATCTTACTGCAGCCCAAGTTGTGCAGCCTGCTGTTGAGAACAGAGATCGGCATGAGCAGTTTCTTGCCCGAAATGAACGTTATCCTCCTGTTAACAATCAATGTGTTGCTTTCCCTGTGATGAATTACCGGAGAGATATTCCAGTGACCGGGTTAGTAGATCCAAGAGCTCTTGACGATGGTAGAAGAGTCCGAGTGTTGGAAGAGCAAATGAAAGCCTTGGAAGCGAAAGATGCCATTAACCTGGATGCTGTAGCCATGTGCTTGGTCCCTGACCTCGTGTTGCCGTACAAGTTCAAAGTGCCGGAATTTGAAAAATACACGGGAGATAGCTGTCCAAAGCTGCATTTGATGATGTTCTGTCGAAGGATGACTTCGTTTGTGCGAAATGACCAACTAATGATCCATTGCTTCCAATATAGCCTGACTGGGGCATCCCTAAGGTGGTATGTGCAGTTAGAGGGTAATCAGATTCGATTATGGGTAGATTTAGCCAGAGCTTTCATAAAGCAGTACGATTACAACCTGGATTTGACTCCTAGTCTCGTAGAGCTGCAAGAATTGTCTCAAGCGGAGAATGAATCATTCAGAGCGTATTTGCGAAGATGGAAGGAATTGGCTGCTAGTGTTCGACCACCGCTTCCGGAAAGAGAACTGGTTGACATCTTCTTGGGTACTCTGAAAGGCCATTATTTTGACAAATTGTTCAGTTGCACAAGCTTTGTGGGCCTGATGAGGCTGGGAGAGATTGTTGAGAGAGGACTCAGGAGTGGGAAGTTTCGAGGTGTTCCTTACGTCCCAGTTGATAAGATTGAGTCAGTTGTCAGTTCTCAAGAAGAGTGGGAAGTAGGAGATGATGCCACCTCAGAATCTCTAGCATCTCAGGATCAGTTTTCAGACACTTCAAGTCAACGATCATCCTATCGCCGATCGCGTCAGCATGCTCCACGAAGACCAAGGAAGCCTGAGAGGCAGTTTACTCAGCTACCGGTGTCGTACAGTCAGTTGTTGCCAGATCTGGTCAGAAGTGGATTGATAGTGCCGAAAGAGACTAAGCCGGTGATTCCACCGTATCCTCCAGGTTTTGATGCCAGCGCCCGCTGTGAGTACCATGTTGGGGCACAGGGGCATTCAACGAATGATTGTAAGGTGCTTAGAAGTCAGGTTCAGGATCTGTTAGACTCTAGCCGTATTTGCATCACTCCTCAGGGTTTTGTTCAAATTAATGATTTTCCATCCTCTAGTTGTGGGGGTTCGTCAGCTAATGTCATGGAAGACTCCACAGGAAGTGTGTGCTCTGAAGATTGTCAGAAAGTTCAGTTGAATATGGGAGAAGTTTCTAGAGGTTTCTGTGCCGGATGTCGCATCTGTTTTCTTTGCCTAATCCGTTTAGCTTTTCGTGCACTAGTGTCTGCCGACCACCACCAGGATTGTTGGCTGGGGTCATTGTATTCATACTCATTTGTGCTTACCTACTGATTTTGTTGGTTGTACATATGTGGGAGATGTTTGTCTGTGTGCTTATAGCTTGAGTTTCTCTTTGTCTCGTTGTGAATATGTGTTTGCTTTCTGCGATGCATTATCATTTAACAGGTATATCAGAACCGTGGGTCTTATTTCCTCAATCGCCAGTTTATTGCAGGAACTCCTTCAGAGATATGGAACAGAATCAGTTTGAATTGATCGAAGTCCAAAGCCAGCTGGGGCAGATGATGAGAGACATGCAAGAGATGCGTTTGGAGCAGAAGATCCTCAAAGAGGAAAATAGTCAGCTGAAGACCCAAATGAGCTTGATCATGGAGGTAGTCAAGAATGTGCTTAGGAAAGAAGACGATCAGCTATTTGAAGCCACAATGAAGAAGCTCGTGCCACCTGTGCATGTGGAACCTGAGCAGCAGCAACAGAAGATACATCCGGTTCAGCGGAAGATCCAGGAAGGAAAGCCAAGGAGAATATTTGAGGCACCACCTATGACCTATGCTGAGCTCTTGCAGATCTTATTGAGGTTTAATCTGGTTGAGAAAAGAACGTTGACACCACCAATGAGAGCATTTCCTCAAGGGTACGATGCCAGTAAGCAATGTGAATTTCATTCTGGGGCATTCGGACATGACATCGAGGGTTGTCATGCTTTCAAGCACAATGTTCAAGACCTGATTGACTCGCACGATATTGAATTCACGCCGAGCGGCGTAGCTGTGCACATTGCTCCTGTCTCAGTCGATGCTAAGATGACAGATGTTTCTAAAGCTGCAGTGGGTCAGAAGCATATCCTGGACTCCATGGTGTCAGAATCTCCAGGTCCACAACTGTTGCCTATTCCTGGGGCAGATCTAAGAAAGAAAATGGTTAAGCATAAGGAGAGCGTTAATCAGTACATTGAAGGTCAAGAAACCAATGGTGCATTTGATACAAAGGGTGTTCAAAGGTCAACCCGATACCAGCAGCAGCAGCCTCAGCAGGGGGCACAATAGGCTCAACGAAGATTCCAGGGTAGTAAACCGAGAAGAGTGTTTGAGAAGCCTCCCTCAACATATGCCGAGTTGTTGCAGACATTGTTGGGATTGAATCTGGTAGAGAAAAGAACTCTGGCACCAATAACGGGAACTCCCCCGTTTGGGTATGATGCAAGCAAGCACTGTGGGTTTCATTCTGGAGCCCCGGGTCACGATATAGAAGGTTGCCATGCTTTTAAGCACCAAGTGCAGGATTTGCTTGATAGTGCAGCAATCAGCTTCGGGCCAAGAGGTCCCTAAATCATCTGAATGAAGGAGGAAGGGCTCTATAATTTGGCTGGGTCGTTGAAAGCAGATCAGGACAGCATCGAATTGCCTCTAATAAAGATAGCTGGTTCAGCAGCAGGGCAGATGTGAAAGCCCGGTTCTCAGAAGCTAGCATATTTTCTTTGTTTTAGCTTGTCATTTCTTTACATTTGTAGTTGCTTTCCTGTTTGAATTCGTAAGCTTGTTTGTAAAACTTGTTGTTTTCATTCAAATTGATGATAATGAAATAAATATGCATGTTTTGATTAAATCCATTCGTGTTCACTAACTGTTTTTTACAAATGTCCAACGTTTGGCTAAGAAGAATTTGGGGAGGATGACGAAAATGACCGACATGCAACTGCCGATATTGTATGCTTTTGAAATAAAACCTGCTGATGATGTACAGGCATTGTTTCAAATCCCTAAACACCGGAGATATAAGGAAGATAATCCCTTGTCAACCCCTTTGAGCCTTGTAGTAGGAGTTCTTTCTGAAAACGAAAAACCCTCAATCTTAACCTGGGGCAGGGTAGGTGTTATCTAATTTGACCAAGCGTCCAAATTGCAAAAGGAGTGTCCGTTCGAGGATCAATCACGTCCCTAGAGGTCGTACCTAAAAGACCACAATGGTTCAATCAGGAGTGGGACAGCCACGTCATTCCCCAAAGAGTCAGACAACCAGTGTCACACGACTTGTTCAAAAAGAAAAAACGAAACAAGAAGAGTCAAAAGCCCGCTAAGTCAAGAAAACTTCAAAACAAATAACTTAGGCAAAAATGAGGGCATCCCGCTGGACTTAAAAAAAATCAAAAGAAACTCAAAAGGAGTCAGTCCAGGCAAAAGTTAGGGATATGAAAAGAAAAGATAAAAAGGATCAAAAGAAAAATCCTCGATGGAAATACGAGTCGTGTGACCTCAAGTGTCAAAGACAAAGAGGGAGTGGCTGTCACTCCAAAAATCCAAAAGTTTCTCGAGCTATCATTACTATTTTTTCGGCCTCTGAGAGGTAAGCGCTAAGGTCGAATTAGCTGAACGTAGGATGGGAGAACATCAAGGAGAACGGGTGGGTTAAAGCAAACTTTGAGCCTTTATCCTTCCTTTCAAAACCATGAACCTGACCACGTTACAACCTCCAAAAGTCCTAATTGAAGCAGGTTGTTTCGAAAGCATACTCCGGTGAAGGTCGTGTCGATTCTGACTCTTAAAAAGGTTCCTCTTACCATGATGGTACTGATGTTGATAAATGTTTTGTGCATTATATGCTATAAACTGTTTTCCCTTTTCCCAGTGAACAGATTGGATGTCAAAGCTGTCATATGTGTTGCATTAATACATCTTTTATGCATAACAACTTGTTTTACTTGCGAGTAAGCGCTTGACAGCAGAAAAGCTTCCTACAATGGAAAGTATGGTCAAGATAGAATGCAGAACGCCCGAAAGATCCGAGAGCAGGGGCAGGCTTTATTGTGATCCCCAGTCAGGTCAGCTTTTCGAAGTCAGTTACTCTGGGGCAATCAGGTTGAGATTCAGGCAAATACGCCGCAGTCAGAGGGCACTACTCTGAATTAGATAATCAGGGGCAAGGTCATTGCAGTCAGGGGCAGACCATCTTAAGCACGCAGAAGTTACTCGAGAAGCAGGTAAGGTGAAGTATCTCTCAGAAGTTCAGAACGCTGAGGCATGTTATATCAGACCATCGAGGCTCAGATTTGCAAATCTCCTTTCAAGGGTTATCCCCACAGAGATCCCGCAGGCTGGGGCATATCAGAAGCGAAAGGATTGGTCTTCTCCGCTTCAACGGGGTCATTCAGAGTTATTCGAGCAGATGCAGTCGATTTTCGAGAGCGAGATGAATGCGGGAAGTCGTGTCACTATCCCTTGACTCTTCACTAAAAGGCTGTGTATTCAGGAAGAATGTTTTCCAGTGGCAGTTGTATCTGACCCAATAAGATAAGCTTAAGAGCTCAAATCCATGTTTGCGATTACTGTGAAGCCCATCCGTGTTGGCGCATCAATTTCCAGATCCGGGCTTCGTCAGTACGCAGGAGGGCTCCCTCCATTTTCTCCAGCAAAGACCAATTTGTCATTGGTATGGATAAGCTATCCCCCAGAGGAGTCTAATCATATTCAGCACGACTGCTATTTCACAGCGGAGTTACATTCCCTAGCAGGATATTACTTCGTCGAGGTATTCGGTTAAGTTCCCAATGTCCCCAGTAGAGTTGATTTCACTCTCCCAGCATTTATTTTGCTAGGACGATTCAGTGATATCCAGGTTATCCCCAGCAGAGTTGGCCTCGCCTTCAGCATTTATTTCGATGAAGTGGTTCTGTACCCGGCCTTCTCCGGCAGCTCGAGCCTGCATTAACATATTGCATGCATCATCATATTTGCATCATACTTGCATATCATCGTCAAAATGCGTAGCATTTCTATCCAGAATGGAGCATTACGCTGTAGAAAGACTAAAGCATTTGCATAGGCATACGAAGCATAAGTCAGATTTTCTATCAGCCTCATATGGCGCGTGAATTACTCTGTGGTCAGTTCAGAGGCATTTATCCAGCAGCAGTATTCAGACAGTTCGGCAGATTATTTGTATCTCAGATCATACAACGATTATGCTTTGATCAAGCAGTCATCTGATATCGACAGACTTTTCTTCCCGTCAATTCATATTGACGATGTGTTCCTTCAATAAATGGACTTCTCCGTCTAGCATTAGACGTCTTGAGTACGAGTGTGGTTTTCTTTCCGTCTATCCATAGACGATGTGAAGTTGCGGGTGATCACAGTGGGGCTTCAAGAAGGGGTTTCCCCAGGATGTGCTTTTCTTCCCGTCTATCAGTAGACGATGTGAAGTTTTGATGGATTTTCAATAGGGTTCAGAATAGAGTTTTTCTAGCAAGTGGCTTTCCTTTCCGTCTATCCTTAGACGATGTGAGTACGGAGAATTATTTCTTCCCGTCTATCTTTAGATGACGTGAATATGGAGATTGTGGTGCATATCCGTCTATCCTTAGACGATATGAATTGTTTTGTTTCATCAATCAGGATGATCCCGTCTATCTTTAGACGATGTGAATATGGAGATTATGGTGACTTTCCGTCTATCCTTAGACGATGTGAGTACGGAGAATTATTTCTTCCCGTCTATCTTTAGACGATGTGAGTATGGAGATTCAGGCTTTGTATCCGTCTATCCTTAGACGATGTGAATTGTTTTGTTTCATCAATCAGGATGATCCCGTCTATCTTTAGACGATGTGAATATGGAGATTATGGTGACTTTCCGTCTATCCTTAGACGATGTGAGTACGGAGAATTATTTCTTCCCGTCTATCCTTAGACGATGTGAGTATGGAGATTCAGGCTTTGTATCTGTCTATCCTTAGACGATGTGAATTGTTTTGTTTCATCAATCAGGATGATCCCGTCTACCCTTAGACGATGTGAATATGGAGATTATGGTGACTTTCCGTCTATCCTTAGACGATGTGAGTACGGAGAATTATTTCTTCCCGTCTATCTTTAGACGATGTGAGTATGGAGATTCAGGCTTTGTATCCGTCTATCCTTAGACGATGTGAATTGTTTTGTTTCATCAATCATGATGATCCCGTCTACCCTTAGACGATGTGAATATGGAGATTATGATGTCTTTCCGTCTATCTTCAGACGATGTGAGTACAGAGATTATTCCTTCCCGTCTACCCTTAGACGATGAGAATAGTGATTTGTTCATCAATCAGGATGATGCCGTCTACCCTTAGACGATGTGAATATTGATTTGTTTCATCAATCAGGATGATGCCGTCTATCATTAGACGATGTGAATATGGAGATTATGTCTTCCCGTCTACCTTTAGACGATGTGAGTATGCGATCAGGCTTTGTTCCCGTCTATCCTTAGACGATGAGAATTGATTTGTTCATCAATCAGGATGATACCGTCTACCCTTGGACGATGTGAATTCGGAGATTATTTCTTCCCGTCTATCCTTAGACGATGTGAATTGTTTTTGTTTCATCAATCAGGATGATCCCGTCTATCCTTAGACGATGTGAATTGATTGTTCATCGGTCAGGATGATTCCATCTACCCTTAGACGAGGAGAATATTGATTTGTTCAGGATGATGCCGTCTACCCTTAGACGATGTGAATATGGAGATTATGGTGTCTTTCCGTCTACCCCTAGACGATGTGAATTGGGAGATTAATGTTGTTTTTCCGTCTATCATTAGACGAGGTGAGTATTCAATCAGGGTGTCTTCCCGTCCATCTTTGGTTGATGTGAGTATATTTCTCTTCCTGCCTATCAGTAGGCAATGTGAAAGAATCAAGTGTTTTGTTGCAGCCCTCGGGTTTGTTATATGGGGTATCACAAGCAACGGGTATTCAAATCAGGAGTTCTTTATCAGATGATTGATCAGTTTGGTGCCATAATGACTGGACTCGGTTTTCTGGACTTTATTCCCCAAGCAGTTGACAGTATATTCTCGCGGTTGGCAAAATTTTCGGGTTTTATTTGTATTCAACCGTCTCGTACCTCTGAATGTTTGAAGGCTGAGCGCTCTTCAAACCCTTCAGGTCCAAGTCGCTTGAATAGGGGCAGCTGTTGCACCCTAAAATTTGACCAACCGATTCTCCTATCTGACTCGTGGTTTAATTTCATATTCGCAGCTCAGATATATGATTTTTGTGCACAAGCAGGGGATATCAGAGTTTACAGCTTGATTTTTGTCTATCAGATATGGCAGACCCAGTCCAGATCACCAGGGTTTTATTTTCAGGAAATTGTGCGCTCCTCGGTGATTTTTAGCTTGCACAGTGATTTTGATGATATTCTGATGCCCGGGGATCTCTGTTCGATTCGATCTGGTCTCGTGCGCTTTTATGGCGGTCATTTGCATTCATCTGCATTTTTAGGGTTTAATAGACTTTTGTGAATTTTTAACAGGCTTTATAGAATTTTTCTGGAATTTAAATAGGATTTTTGAATATTTTAATAGCTTAATCCTCTTTTTAGAATTTTATAGAATATTTTAAATAGATTTTAATCATTTGTAGAATTTTTAATAGAATTTAAATAGCTTTTATCATTTTTAGAATATTAGTGAATTTTTCTTAGCATATTAAATAGAATGATAAATTAGGATTAGTAGAGTTTTAATTGTTTTTAGATAATATAGAAAATAATATAGTTTTTCTTTTATTAATAATAGACTTACTAGTATTAAATAATGGTAGAAGTTTAATAGAATTAGTAGAAATATAGAATTAATTAGACTTTAATTGACTTTTTAGAGTTTAATTAGGTTAATTGACTTTTTAGAGTTTAATTAGGTTAATTGATTTTTTTAGATTTAATTAGGGTGATATAGAATTAATTAGAGCTTTTAATCATTTTTAGATTTAATTAGGTTGATTTAGTCAGTTAATTAGGCTTTAACGATTCATTTAGTCTTAAATAAGTTTTAATTCAGTTTTACAGTTTTTGTTTGGTTATTTTCGTTTGGGCCTTAGTGCCAGTAATCCAGCCCAACGCAGGTTTTTTTGCTCATCATGGGTCCAGAAAAAATCCAGGAAGAAGTCAGCGAATGTCCAAGTCTTCTCTCAGAAGCATCTAGAAGCTCCCAGGCTCTTCTCAGTGCTTTAAATAGGCGCCACGTGTTAGAAGAAAGGAGGGCCCACGCGTTTTGCCTTGAGGACGCCACCACAACTCAGAATTGCCCCAGACTCTCCCACGTGTCCCCCAGCTGTCCACCATTCCCTCTCTCTCTGCGCATGCGCGCCACTTGGCGCCCCCACACCCATCGCCTGAGTTTCACCAGCAACCTCACCGGCGGCCATGCATCAGCCGTAACTTCCCACCGCCGGTGACCCCCAACTACCTCCGGCCACCGTCTCACTCGCCGGAATCTGCAAACGTCCAAAAATCCCCAGAAACTCATCTTCTTCCTCCGATCTCCTCCCTTCCACCTTCATCATCTTCGCCGGAAACCTCCACTTTTCCAGAACATCATCAACACTCACCGCCACCAGATCTTCATCATTCCTCGTCAAAATCCCCAGAAATCACCCTAAACCTTCATCCTCCATCGAAGATTTCCAGAAACCTCAGACATTCAATCTTCAAACAATATTTCCAGAAGCTTCAAACTGCATTCATCCTTCAAGCAAGAACAACTCAGAAACGTCAAACTGCATTCATCCTTCAAGCAAGAAAAACTCAGAAACTTCAACTGCGTTCAATCTTCAAGGAGATTTCCAGAAATTCTCCAGCAATATCTCAACGCGAGAGCTTCAACGGAACGTCTTCAAGATCCTCAAATAAGCTTCAAGATCTGTCTCTTTCTCGTAGTGACTTTCAAGTGATCCTTCAAGATTCGCCAGGATTTCTTCAAGCCCTTCAACGAGTTTCTCAAACAAGGTACATCGTTCCTCCGTTCTGGATTCAGTTTGATTATTGAAACGCGTGGTTCTGCTGGGATTTTAGGTAGTCTCTAGTTTAGGATTAGATTCTGTGTGGAGGAATCTGGTATGAAAGTAAGGTGATGCGTGAGGTGCTTTGGTTCGATTGCGTGCATAAGGCTGAGAGGAGTTGCAGAGAGGAGATAGGATGAGGGAGAGACGAGGGAGCGGCGTTAGGTTTAGGTGAGTGAACAGTAGTTAGGGTTTGGGGAGGAGAATTAGGTTTTGTTCAGCTGAGTATTGGATTAGGGTTAGACTATTGGGCTTAGGCCCAAATGAATCTTGCTGAACGCTGCCTCCTCAATTGCTCGTCACCCCTCCCCGTTTGAGAGACCAGAATGAATTGGTGTGGGCCTTAGGCCCTATTTGCTTTCACCACCCCCTCATTTGAGCCCAGTAATAATAACAACTGGAAAGTCTGCTAGCGGCACCCCCCATATGTTTTTTTTCTGATTGTTTGGTTTCTGAGCTTGGGCCCTGCGCCCTATTGCTTCCAGCACCCCCACCAGCATAGGCCCAATGAATAATAACCTGAATCCCTTACTGTTTGAACCCCCCAGCTTTATTCCATGTTGTTTCTTTTATTTTTTCTTTTATATTTTCATATTTGTAAATAATTCATAAATAAATGTAAATAATTGTGATTTTAATAATTCTTTTTTTTTTCTACCATTGCATCATAATTCCTAGAAAATTAAATAAAAATAAAAATGACATTTTATTTTTGTTTGCTATTTTTTGCATATTTTCCAAATAATTGATTTCTTTTTAATATTTTCAATGCATGCATATCATTAGAAAATTAATAAAAAATAGTAGATTTAGTCAAATAATTCCGTTCTTTTTTCTGTAGACTCGTGATTCAGTGTAGAATTTTATAATATAAAAACATTAGCTTAATCATGCATTTTCATTTTAATTGCATTTTTTTCATTGCTGTTGATGTTGAATAAATTGGTTTGTGGATATGCCTGTGTTGCTGATTTTAGTTCTTCCATCTGGTGTTGATTTTTGTTCTGATTTTTCAGTATGTTGTCATAGAGCCATGTAGGTCTCCCATTAGATTTTATTAGATTTTGTAGGGTGTTCTGAGGTGATTTGTCTGAGCCTGAAGATAGGAGAAGTCTTGATGACTTCTGACTCTGAAGTTCAACTGTGGTTGAACTTCAGAGATAGTCTCTTGTGGTTTGTTTGCCTGTGGGTTCTTCTTAAGGATAGGAGCTGGTTGCAGTCCTGTTGGAGCTTGCAAAGTTGCAGTGGATTGAGGCTTAGTCTAGGAGCTTGTTGTCTGTTTGTGAGGTTCGAGATCCTGAAGTTTGAAGGGAGTTTATGGTACTTTCCTGAGGAAGGCACTATGAATGACTTTCATTCTTTCCTCTCACCTCTTTCGTAAGTATCCAATGATGTCGGAGCCGACTTGTGAGTTTAATTTCTCCTGAGGAGGAATGTAAACTGATCACATGTTGTTGAGCCACATGGGATACGATTCCTAAGTGGAAGCCTCCTAGTACTTTCCTAAGGAAGGTCCTATGGGTCTATTCACTTAGTTCCATTAGTTTATCTCGGATTTCTCAAGTATCCAGTGATGTTGGAGCCAACTTGTGAGTTTAATTTCTCCTGAGGAGAAATGTAAACTGATCACAGTTGTTGAGCCACGTAGGGTACAATTCCTAAGTGTCGGCCTCCTAGTACTTTCCTGAGGAAGGTCCTATGAGTCTGCTCACTTAGTTCCCTTAGTGCATATAGGTTCTTTCTCAAGTATCCAGTGATGCCGGAGCCTTCATGTGAGTTTAATTTCTCCTGAGGAGGAATGTAAACTGATCACAGTTGTCGAGCCGCATAGGATATGACTCCTGAGTAGTAACCTCCTGGTACTTTCCTGAGGAAAGCACTATGGGCTTGTCTGCTTAGCCTCCTTTCTCTGGTAAGCTTGTTCTGAAGCTTGGAGACTGGGATTGATTCCTCTTGCTTAGGGTTTTGATTAGAGTTTGGCTTAGATCCTTGCTTAAGGTTTTGATTAGATTGTTGCTTAGATCTTTTGCTTAGGGTGTTGTGTAGAGTTTTGTTTGAGAGATATATTAGGAGTTGTCTCAGGTTTGTTAGGGGCCTTGCCCAGGAGTAGTTTCTTGTTTTGTAGATAGAGGCCCTGCTCAGGGTCAGTCTCTTTGGGTTGTTTGACTTGTGTGATGTTATGTTGCATTAGACTTAGGTGTTCATATGGAAAGTTCTGAGTAGGTGCATATTAGAAGTAGGCTTTGTGTGCATGAGAAGTTGAGGTGGTCCTCCTTCTGCTTGTTTGTTATTGAGTGGCTTTGCTTGTTGGTATTTGGTAGAGCTGAGCTCCCTTGCCTTTGTGGTTTGCGGCCTCTGTGCCTTGTTTGTTTAGTTGTTGCATCCATGCATATTCTCAGTATTTCTTTACTTTGCAGTTTCTTGTTTGTAGTTTAGTCCTGTTGCCATGATCCCTTAGGAGCTCTGACTTCTCCGCTGCGGAGTTGTTATGATAGACATTAGGACGGTCAACCAGGTGTGATAGCAGTAGGTAGATTCCCCTGTTTCTCAGCTATAGTTCTAGGGTTTCCCTTTCCTTTCTGTAGGAGCTTTTGAGTAGCTTGGCCCGTAGTTAGCTGAACTACAGCTGCTCTGATTCTTCGTTCCAGACGAAGATATGTAGGCATAGGATGCGATATCCTAGCGAGCACACTAACGACTAACTTTTGTTCTCTCGCGGCTGTGCGATCGAGACTTTCCCGCTAACGACTAATTGTTACCCCTTTCTCTTGCCCGAGTGCATTTGAGACCAGATCGTAGTTGCAGGTTCCCGAGCCTTAGAGACCAATTTGTTTTCTCACTGCTGTGTGAGAGCGCCTGTTTACCCGTAGTTAGTCGAACTACGTTTGCTCTGATCTTTCATACCAGATGAAAGTACGTAGGCACAGGACGCGATGTCTTGGCGAGCAACCTTTTCCCCGTTTAAACGTAGGAAGTCGAACTACGTTGACTCTGACTTTCCCATTGCACGAGGGAATACGTAGGCCCAGAACACCGTATGTTCTGTCGAGTCCTGTCCTTTTATTTTCTTTTCAGACCAGCCATTAGCGTAGATAGATAATACACCCTTTTACCTATAAACACCAAGCGTGGATCCCATCGAGTACGATGGACGTGAGGGGTGCTAATACCTTCCCCTTGCGTAACCGACTCCCGAATCCAGGTTTTGGTTGCGATGACCATACCTTTTTCCCGTCTTTGCGAGGTTTACTTCGAGCGTTTCCTTTCCCGCTCTGAGGGATAAATAACGCACGGTGGCGACTCTCCTGTCAAGCCGGCGCCGATTTTCGCAGTAGCGACACCTAGAAGGGTAAGTTTGAAAGCTTAGAGGACGGGCTTTTATTTGTTATCGGTCTACGGGACGGACCCAGTTTAAATGTAAAAACTAAAAAATGATAACAAGTGTTGGTACCACATGGCATTGAGGTTTATTGATTCACATGGCATAGATGTAATGTTGTGTGAAATATGCTTGTATATGAATTGTTGAATTGAGGATTATGGATGTGTGCATGATGAAACATGCTTGGTGATTATCCATATGTGTTTATATACATATATATATTGTGATGTATATGATGAGCTATAACGAAATATGGTGAGAAAATGTGGAATATATGTATTCTGCGCGTGTGTGTATATATATATATATATATATATATATATATATATATATATATATATATATATATATATATATATATATATATATATATATATATATATATATATATATATATATATATATATATATATATATATATATATATATATATATATATATATATATATATATATATATATATATATATATATATATATATATATATATATATATATATATATATATATATATATATATATATATATATATATATATATATATATATATATATATATATATATATATATATATATATATATATATATATATATATATATATATATGCATTAATTATTATGATAATATTTCTCACCCTTCTGCTGATTTGTAATGCTCTATGAGGCATTGCAGACTAGGCTTTGCTGGAGGTCTTTTGTGAAGTGTAATTTCATTCTTTTGGTCGGTTAGCTCTGGTATGTAGCACCGGGTAGCTAGGATTGTATAGAATTCTTTTGTGATACATTTGTATATGTATCTGCTGACAAATATTTATGTAAACATGAATAATGTGGTGAATCAAACTGGATGATATGTATTTATATGATTACATGTTTAAAGTGATTCAATGTTTATATTTTCCGCTTTTAATTCTAAATATTGAGATGTGGGTGTAAGGACTAAGTTCCTCTGTTGAAGCTACCCCACTGTTGCATGTCTTTTACAGAGCAGGTGTTGTATATTTCAATTTCGCGTATGATGTGACATACCTCTTTTATACCATGTTTAGTCTTACTCTAATGAAATTTTAATATGTGTTTAATTGATTTATTTGATTATTTGGGGTATAGAATAGGGGTGTTACATTAAGTGGTATCAGAGCAGGTCGGCCAGTTGGCCAAGTTGTTATTGTGTTTATTCCCTATTTATATCTTATTGTGTGTGTATGACACTATCGATATTGTTAATTCTTATGAAGTTCTGTTGTTGAGATTCAGAATGATGGTCTCCGGTAGGAATGATGAAGCGATTGTTGAGGCTTTAACGAGGTTGGCTGGAGCGATTGGGCAGAATCCTCAAGCCAATGTGAATGCTGGAAACAACGATGATGATGAGTTTCGTGCTTTAGGAAGGTTTTAAAGGAACAATCTGCCAATTTTCAAGGGAACCCGTGAACCTGACAAAGCACAAGTATGGCTGAAAGCGATTGAGAAGATCTTTCGATCATGAATTGTTCGGATGCGCAGAAAGTGCAGTTTGGCGCTCATATACTGGAAGAGGAAGCTGATGACTGATGGGGTAATTCTCGCCAGAGGTTTGAGGAAGATGAGGTTGTGGTTACTTGGGATGTTTTTAGAGAGGCATTTTTGGAGAAGTATTTTCCAGAAGATGTGCATGGTAAGAAGGAAATTGAATTCCTTGAGCTGAAGCAGGGTACTCAACTGTGGCCGAGTATGCGGCAAGGTTTGAGGAATTGATTAAGTTTTTTCCCCATTACAACACTACTAATGCTGAGAGATCCAAGTGTCTTAAGTTTGTGAATGGTTTGAGGCCTGAAATCAAGCAAGCCGTTGGTTATCAGGAAATTAGGCGATTTTCTGAGTTGGTGAACAAAAGCAGAATTTATGATGAAGATAGTAAGCTCGATCTAATCATTATAAGAGTTTAAATGATAAGAAGGGAAAAGGTTAATTAAGAGGGAAGTCGTATGTGACTCCTACTGATAAGGGGAAACAGAAAGCTGGTTACGGCAAGAAACCAAGTGGGGGAGGAGTTTCCACTCCGGTAAGATGTTATAGATGCGGTGAAGAGGGACATCGTGCTCCCAAGCGCAAAAGCGTTGAGCAGAAATGTTTCAAGTGTGGCAAGCCAGGCCACAAAGCTATGAAGTGCAAGAGCGGTGCGATTGTGACTTGCTACAACTGTGGTGAGCAAGGGCACATTAGTACCATGTGTGACAAGCCAAAAAAGACTCAAGGGAATGGGAAAGTGTTTGCTCTATCAGGATCGAAGAGTGCTAGTGAAGATCGATTGATCTGAGGTACGCTCTTCATTAATGGTATACCTTTGGTCGCTTTAATTGATACTGGAGCTACACATTCTTTTATTTCTTTGGATTGTGTTAAGAGATTAAGTCTTGAGTTGTCTGTTATGGGTGGTGGTATGGTTATTGATACTCCTGCTATGGGTTCGGTAACTACCCCATATGTGTGTTTGAATTGTCCGTTGAGTATTTTTGGTAAAGACTTTGGAGTTGATTTGGTATGCCTTCACTTAGATCAACTTGATGTTATTCTCAGGATGAATTGTTTGGAATTCAATCGTGTATATATTAACTGTTTTGACAAAACAATTATTTTTCCTGAACCTGGTGATGAAGGAGACTTGTTTATGACTGCTAAGCAAGTAAAGGAATCGGTGCAAGATGGTGCGAAGGTATTCATGTTCATGGCAACTTTGAGCATTGGTGAAAATGGAGCAATTGATGCTTTACCAATTGTCCATGATTTTTCGGAATTTTTCCTAATGAGATAAGAGATCTACCGCCAAAACGAGAAGTGGAGTTTGCGATCGACTTAATTCCTGAAACTAGTCCGATATTGATGGCTCTGTATCGTATGTCCGCGTCGAATTTGAAAGAGTTGAAGAGTCAACTTGAGGACCTACTTGAGAAAAGGTTTATTCGTCCGAGTGTGTCACCGTGGGGTGCACCAGTGTTATTGGTTAAGAAGAAAGAAGGTTCTATTACCGACAATTGAACAAGGTGACTATCAAGAATAAGTACCCAGTTCCGAGGATTGATGATTTGATGGATCAGTTGGTTGGTGCAAGTGTGTTCAGTAAGATAGATTTAAGGTCTAGATATCATCAGATTCGTGTGAAGGCTGAGGATATTCAGAAGACTACTTTTAGAACGAGGTATGGACATTATGAGTATTCTGTGATGCCATTTGGTGTGACTAATGCACCAGGTGTATTTATGGAGTACATGAACATGATTTTCCATCCTTATTTGGATAAGTTTGTGGTTGTGTTCATTGATGATATTTTGATTTATTCGAAGAGTGAAGAAGATCATGTCGAGCATTTGAGGATTGTGTTATCTGTGTTGAAAGAGAAGAAGTTGTATGCTAAACTTTCTAAGTGTGAATTTTGGTTGAAGAAAGTGAGTTTCCTTGGTCATGTGATTTCGAGTAGAGGTATTGCAGTTGATTCGTCGAGGGTTGAAGCAGTATCGTAATGGGGGACTCCGAAATCAGTTTTTGGTTTGGCAGGTTATTATCGGAAATTCATTGATGGATTTGCCAAGTTATCATTGTCATTGACGCAATTGACTAGGAAATGTCAAGCTTTTGTTTGGGATGCAAAGTGTGAAGAAAGTTTTCAAGAGCTTAATGGAATATTGACGACAACTCCTGCTTTGATTTTGCCGAATCTGGCAGAACCATTTGTTGTGTATTGTGATGCTTCTTTAATGGGTTCGGGAGGTGTGCTGATGCAAGATAAACAAGTTGTGGCTTATGCTTCAAGGCAACTCAAAGTGCATGAAAGGAATTATCCGACACATGACCTAGAGTTGGCCGCCGTTGTATTTGTGCTGAAACTTTGGAGGCATTATTTGTTTGGTTCGAGATTTGAGGTATTTAGTGACCATAAGAGTTTGAAATATCTTTTAGATTAGAAAGAATTGAATGCAAGGTAGAGGAGATGGTTGGAACTTCTGAAGGATTATGATTTTGGTTTGAATTACCATCCGGGTAAAGCAAATGTGGTAGCTGATGCATTGAGTAGGAAATCGTTGCATATGTCGATGATGATGGTAAAAGAGTTGGAATTGATTGAGCAATTTCGTGATTTGAGTCTAGTGTGTGAGAGGACTTCTTACGGGGTTAAGCTTGGTATGTTAAAGCTTACTAGTGGTATTCTTGACGAGATTCGAGAAGGACAGAAATCTGATTTGAGTTTAGTTGATCGGTTGACTTTGATCAATCAGGTCAAGGTGGTGATTTTCGGATTGATGAAAATGGTATCATGAGATGTCGTGATAGAGTTTGTGTTCCTAATATTGTTGAGTTGAAGAAGAGTATTCTTGAAGAAGGGCATCGTAGTGGATTGAGTATTCATCTGAGTGCTACTAAGATGTATCAAGATTTGAGGAAAGTATTTTGGTGGCCTTGTATGAAGAAGGATATTGTCGAGTTTGTGTATTCTTGTTTGACTTGTCAGAAGTCAAAGATTGAACATCAGAAACCGTCGGGCTTGATGCAACCGTTCTCTATTCCTGAGTGGAAATGGGATAGCATTTCTATGGATTTTGTATCTGGTTTACCTAGGACGCCGAGTAACTTTGAAGCTATTTGGGTTATTATGGATAGATTGACCAAATCTGATCACTTTGTTCCTATGCAAATGGATTACCCGTTGGAAATATTGGCAAAGTTGTACATTGAAAGGGTTGTCAGTTTGCATGGTATTCCGTCTAGCATTATGTCAGATCGAGATCCGAGGTTTACTTCGAGATTTTGGGAGAGTTTGAAAAGTGCTTTGGGTACGAAGTTACGTTTGAGTTCTGCTTATCATCCGCAGACTGATGGTCAGACTGAGAGAATGATTCAATCACTTGAGGATCTTTTGAGAGCTTGTGTATTGGAGAAGGGAGGAGCTTGCGATAGCTACTTATGTAACACCCATTTTAATTATTTAGTCATTTTAAATATTATTTTATTTATTAAGTGTTGGTGTACCCTTTGGTGGGGGCGTGTTTGATTATGAAGGGTGGATGTCCCTGATATGGGAGAATTATTGGTGGTGTTGTGGTGTGGAATATAATAATATAAGAAATAATAGTAATATTGGTGGTATTATTATTATTATTATATTTATTATTATTAATATTATTATGACTTTTGGTGAAATGATATTATTATTATTATTATCATTATTATTATTAATATTATTATTATTATTATTATTATTGGGATTAAAAATAAATAAGAAATAAGGAATTAGAGGGGTCAGGGAGTTAGTTCGATACAATTGGGATATTAAAGAGGTTTTATGGGAGAAGAGAAAGAGGTACGATAAAGCAGTTGGGAGAAAGAGAACGAGGAACAGGAGAGAAGGGAGAAAGCCAAGCAATCCAATTTAGGAGGATTATTCATCGACCAGAATAATTATCTAGGTAAGGGGGGAGAAACTTGATTGGGATGGTTTATACATGAATAGGGTAGAGGGGATTCCTTAACCCCGTAGGAATATGTCGATATATGAAGTTTTATATTTGCATGTTTATAATTGTTGATTGATGTTGATATTGGGTGATTGATAATGATGAATTGATATATGATTGTTGATGAATTGTTGTTTTTGGTGAGTTGGGTGTATAGGTTGTGTTAACGATTTTAGGGAAGTTCTGTGTGACCTTTTGATGTATCTATAGAATGTGTAAGTGTTAATTCTGGAATATGGATTAGGGAGCAATTGGTTTGAATTACGTGCACCATTGGTACTGATAATAGGGTGTGAATTGGAAGTAGAAAGTTAGACTGATTTGGCTCAGATGGCACTGCAGAGCTGTGGGAAATTTAGAGGTATCACAGCATTCGCTGGGCTTTGCCTGGCGAGTGTTGGCGAAGCTTCGCCTGGCGAATGGAGGCGAGTGTTCGCCTGGCGAGTGTGAGCGAATAGTAGCGAGTAATTCTAAGTTAAATCCCAGACCAAAAGGGTAGAAAGTTCGCCTGGCGAGTGTGGCCAGCGAAGGTTCGCCTGGCGAATGATCCCTTCGCTTGGCGAATGCACGATAGTGAAAAGGGGCTTCGCCAGCAGGTTCGCCTGGCGAACGACAGCGAAGGTTCGCTACGGGGCTTTGCCTGGCGAATGTCCCAGCGAGCGTAGCAGCAGAATGTGACTTTTGGTGATGGTTGGCCGTGAGTTTTAGTCTCGCGTGATCCCTTTTGATCATGTTAAACCATAGGGATGGTGAATGGTGAATGTAAGGTGTACGAGTGGTGATAAGAAGTGAATTCCTTAATGTTTATGTGTTTATGATTAGTTGGTGTATGACATATATATGTATATGTGATGTATGATGGTGTGATCTGTGAATCGTATGGACAATGTATGTTTGTGTTCATTTGTATGCATCTGGTGTCATGCATATTATGGTGTGGTGTGGTGGAATGAGTCATTGCTCGGGGGAGCGTGAATGATTCATCGGATTCCTTTGAGTGGGGAATGGTGAGGGTGGATCATGGTGTAGGTGATCTGTCTGAGTTCCATAGAATGAACCAATGAGCCGGTACCGTATGCATGGTGTTGTGTTGCATAATTGCATTATGGTGTGTTATGTTGATTGTGGACTATATGTCGTAGTTATTGAATGTTGGATGATGAATTATAGGTTTTGTAGTTACTGCCTTATTTCATGTATGTAATTACCAATATATATTTTGATCATGTTTTCTCACCCCTCTGTTGTTGTTGTTGTTGTCTGTGCTCCTTCGGAAGTACAGATAATCCAGGTACTTAGCTAGCTTGGATTATGGTGTGTCCATCGAGTCTAGGATGCTCTGATACGTAGCACGGGACTTGGGTGTTTTGTTAATTCTTGTCGAACTTACTTGTATTTCTTTTTCCTGTGAACGTATCATGACTTTGAGATGTTTTACTTTTGAAATATTTCCGCTGTATTTTTGGAGAAAACCTTTTTATTTAAAAGGATGTGTGGTATTTTGGTTATGTGATATCCCACTTGGGAAGTTGAGACTTTGATGTTTATTTATAATGTTTATTATTTTTATTATTTTAACTGTTTTAGAGAAGTGGGGTGTTACAACTTACCTTTGATCAAATTTACTTACAACAACAGTTTTCATTCAAGTATTTGTATGGCACCATTTGAGGCATTGTATGGTAGATGGTGTAGGACGCCATTGTGTTGGTATGAGTCTGGATAGAGTTATGTGGTTGGACTCGAGATAATCCAGCAGACTACCGATAAGATTAAGATGATTCAAGAGAAGATGAAGATTTATCAGAGTCGTCAAAAGAGTTATCATGACAAGAGGAGGAAAACACTTGAATTTCAGGAGGGAGATCACGTGTTTCTTCGAGTTACTCCTATAACTGGTGTTGGTAGAGCGTTGAAGTCGCGTAAGTTGACGCTACGTTTCATTGGTCCTTATCAGATTTTGCAGAAGATAGGAGAGGTAGCCTATCAGGTTGCTCTACCGTCGTCGCTTGCTAATCTCCATGACGCGTTCCATGTATCTCAATTGAGGAAATACATTGTGGATCCGTCTCATGTAGTCCAAGTAGGTGATGTGCAAGTGAGGGATAACCTAACTATGGAGACATCACCTATGCGGATAGAGGATCGGGAGTTGAAGCAACTTCGAGGTAAAGAGATTTCTTTGGTGAAGGTCACTTGGGGAGGACCGGCTGCTGGAAATGTGACTTGGGAACGTGAGAGTCATATGAAGGAGTCTTATCCCGAGTTGTTCGTTTAAGGTAATTTTCGAGGACGAAAATCTTTTAAGTGAGGGAGGGTTGTAACATCCCAATTTTAATAATTAATTATTCATATTAATTAATTGATTTATTTGGATTATTTTAATTATTGGAATTATTGGTAGATATTTTGAAAGAAGAAAATATTGGAGAGAAATAGAATAGAAGGATATATAAGAGATAGTAAGGAAAGAGTAGAGAAAGAAAGAGGAAGAAGAGAAAAGAGAAGGAAAAGAGGGGAAAGCTTGGAAAGCTCAAGAACAACTTCTAGCTTTCGATTTAATCAAGGTAAGGGTGTGAAATCTTATTATCTTATCAATGTTTATGATTATGTATGTGGGTTTGGATTGTTTGGATGTTTTCCATCTTTTTCTATTCTAGGGTAGGAATGAATTTAATCGATAGAATCGATGTTTGAACGGTTAGAATCTAGAATAAATGGTGTAGATTAGTCAAGAAATGTTAGACTAAGACTACTGGAACTCGTTGGAATTGAATCGGGTGATTTGTGAGCTTCTGATGATTTTTGGGCAGTTGGGGTTTTGAACAACGCAGACGCTCGCTAGCACCTTCGCTAGGCGAGTAGGGTGGCGAGTGTTTGTTAAGCGAGCTGGTGGCGAGCTAGTAGAGAACGGTCCCAGACTTGGGCAGAATGGAAATGACCCCTTCGCTGGTAGCGAGTAGTGTAGCGAGTTGTTTGCTAGACGAAGCTCTAGCGAGACAGTAGCGAACCCTTCCAGTAGCTTCTGTTTGTCTTCGCGAGCTTGTTCGCTAGGCGAACCTGTAGTGAGTATTTGCTAGGCGAGTGGTCCAGCGAGCGTGACAGTGTTTGTTTTTCTTGTTGTTTCCATCCAATGTTGATTCTCCGATTTGAATGTGATTAACCCTTTCTTTAAATGCATAGTTGTATGTTGTGATATGATATGTTATGGGTAGCCGTATGGCGTGAATCCTAGATTGTGGAATCGATTGTGAAATGCGGTATTTTGACAAATATATGCATTGTTTAAATTGAATAAAAGTGCATGATGAATGTGATTGAGTTTGATGCCGTTGGCGCGATATTATGAATTCATATTGATTGTATACGATTGTATGTGAAGAATGCATGAGAACATATTAGTGAATATGTGTGCATTGCTTGATAAATATAGTGATGGTGTTGAAAGTATGAATACTTTGATTATTATGAATGTGTTGTGTGTGTAATCGTGTTATAATTCTTGTGTGATGAATTATTTGAGAATGCATGGGATTAAGATGCGAGAACGGTCTTAAGTGCATTTGGTTGTTGATTGCATACGCATCATTGTTGTCAAGAGGCAATGCTTGCTAGTTTCGTGGAGACTAGTGACTTGTCCCAAACCTAGAAGGGTGGGTTTGAAAGCTTAGGGGGTGGGCTTTTATTTGTTATCGGTCTAGGGGACGGACCCAGTTTAAATGTAAAAACTAAAAAATGATAACAAGTGTTGGTACCACATGGCATTGAGTTGTATTGATTCACATGGCATAGGTGTAATGTTGTGTGAAATGTGCTTGTATATGAATTGTTGAATTGAGGATTATGGATGTGTGCATGATGAAACATGCTTGGTGATTACCCATATGTGTTTATATATATATATATATATATATATATATATATATATATATATATATATATATATATATATATATATATATATATATATATATATATATATATATATATATATATATATATATATATATATATATATATATATATATATATATATATATATATATATATATATATATATATATATATATATATTGTCATGTATATGATGAGCTATAACGAAATATGGTGATAAAATGTGGAATATATGTATTATGTGCGTGTGTATATATATAATCATATGCATTGATTATTATGATAATATTTCTCACCCTTCTGCTGTTTTTTAATGCTCTATGAGGCATTGCAGACTAGGTTTTGTTGGAGGTCTTTTATGAAGTGTAGCTTCATTCTTTTGGTCGGTTAGCTCTGATATGTAGCACCGGGTAGTTAGGATTGTATATAATTCTTTTGTGATACATTTGTATATGTATCTGCTGACAAATATTTATGCAAACATGAATGATGTGGTGAATCAAACTGGATGATATGTATTTATATGATTGCATGTTTAAAGTGATTCAATGTTTAGATTTTCTGCTTTTAATTCTAAATATTGAGATGTGGGTGTAAGGACTAAGTTCCTCTGTTGAAGCTACCCCATTGTTGCATGTCTTTTACAGAGCAGGTGTTGTATGTTTCAATTTCGCGTATGATGTGACATACCTCTTTTATACCATGTTTAATCTTACTCTGATGAAATTTTAACATGTGCTTAATTGATTTATTTGATTATTTGGGGGTATAGAATGGGAGTGTTACATTGCACCACAAAATTTGCCCAACTTTTTTTTCTTTACTGGCTTTTGTTTCATTGCATTTCATATAGTATTAGCAATGCATTTCATTACTCATTTGCAGCAGATTGAGAAGATGTGCTCATCAAGATGAGGTTATAAAAGGTCTAAGCCTAATCAAGAGGATGTATTCAAGCTATCAAAAGCTTATCACCATCAGAAAAGGTCAATGAGCAGATGAATGAGTATGGTTTACCTCCTATCTTGGAGTTCATGAGAAATCATCAGAGGATTATAAGTCCATGATTATGGATGGGGAACATCATAGAAGCTCATTTAGTGTCTTGAGGGCCATTATGGAGCTTACCCAGGTCATTATACCAAGTACAAAGATCCATAGTCAAAGGTGATGCAGCTAGGGTTTCATCTGGTCAACCCTAAGTCAACTGTGCAATTAAAGAAGATTAAGACTCAATTCTAAGTCTTTGTGATCATGGAATGTTATGTTGAGACATGTCATATATTATTCCAACATCAATTCATCAATATTCAAGAGTGTGAGAAGTTGCTAAGCTAGGGTTTCTAAGCTTGTCAAAGTAAAATCCCCTGTTTAGTGCCCAACTTCAAGACCACATAACTCAAGATACAAGTCTCATCTCATCTTGACTCCAACATGAGCCTTATAGAGCATGTTCTTAGCTTTTCTTTTGATTACTATAAGTCATTCATTTGATTTCTAGAACTTAAGTTATGAAGCTGGCGAGTTACAGTTCCTCAGATGAATGTAATTTTGGTCAACAAAAGTCAACCAACTTCCAAGACATTTTTGACCTAGATGGATGTCTCTCCTCACTTTTACCCAAGCATGAAAGTTTTTCTTCATGATCTTATCTTTCCAAAAAGTCCTAGAAGTCCTTTATCTGATTTGTAGAGCTCAAGATATGAAGCTTGCAAGGCAGGGGTATTTTGGGAAACTTTTATTATAGGTCATTTTCATTATAGGTCAATTTCACAACTTTGCACACCTCAAATGGAACCTTTTCCAACATCAAAGTTGCTTCAAATGGCATACTTTTAATCATCAAGTCATCACTTTTCATGGGTTTGGATTGGATTGAGAGATTGAGGAAGAAAATTCCATGAAAGAACACTTGAAAGGCCTTGTTTGGATTAAGATCATTTTTAATCATATAATGGCATGTTTATGCATTTTTTGATTGCCTTGAATGTGCTAAACATGATGCCAAAATCAGAAATCAAGTTTGAGGTCCAAAACCATGTTAAATTCAAGGTTGCTTCATCATGAAGGTACACATTCCAAATTCTCCATTAAGATCAAAGCAAGGGATCAATCTCAACCATTGAGCTACCTTACATCACAAGCAACATGAATGAGTCAAGTTGGAAGGTTTTGAGCTCTATTTTCGTGTGAACCATGGAGCTTCGAAGTGCAAAACTTGGATTTTCAATTGAATCAATGTGGACTTCAATTAGGCTTTATTATGATCTAGATCCATTGTATATATTGCTATCATCCTTCACAAGCTCTCAGAGGGGAATTTGGATGGAGATTTAAGGAAGAAGCAGTTGCAACAAACCAAGAAGAGGTGAAAATCGAATTCTGCAATCGAAGCCATTTCAATCCAAATCAAGGTCTCAAACACCTCCATTGAACATCAAGGAACAATTCTGGCCATTTTTGATCAAGCTTCATCAGCAATTGAAGGCCCAACAGGGCTATTCTGTTAGGTAACTTACTTCTAAAAAATTCTCTTTGTACCAGTAGTAATTTTATGCCATTATTACATAATCATGCTCCTCTAAGTTCCTAGAGCGTTTCCAGATTAGTTTTAGGCTTGTTAGTGATGATTCTTGATGGAACCTCCAATCTTTGTAGGTTCAGTTAGGCTTAATTATGTATAATTAATAGAAAAAACTGTGGATTGATGACCTATGCATTGAGACGAGTTGATTGGTGTAAGAAATCGTGAGTTTTGTTGAGTTGTTAAAACGACCACTGTAGCTCCCCATACCGGAGAAGACGATCGGAGCCGTCGTGCTCCGCCATCTGGTAATTGTCCCTCCAACTATGTTTAAAATTCCAGTTGCGTGTGTGGCTTCATGTGGAACCCTTGGATCATGTTGACTGAAGTTGAATTGGATGGCCACGATTTCGTTTTGGCTTGTGTTGACTAATATAAGTGAAACACTGCGTTTGGATACGTGAATCTGAATTGGACTTGGGCTTAATTCCTTTTTACACCTCCCTTTTAGCCAGGCCCATAGATTACACGTAAGTGGATTGCTATCTGCACCACAAGTTTTCCCAATTTCCTTTCTTTTTTCATTCTTTTTCTTTTTTCATTTTAATTCAGTTGCAATTTAATGCATAAAAAATACTTCCATGTATCCAAAAATCATGAGAAAAATATTTTTAGGTTATTTAACATGTAAATTGTTTTTATATTTTTTGAGATTAAATTTTTTGTTTCATTTTCCAATTAATTTTGAATTTCCATTTTAAGGTGTTTCTTCATGAAGTAAAAAATGCACATCTTTGGTTTAGGATTTTATTTTGTGATCAAATGTACATAAAGATGCTTAATTTTTCTTGTACATATCCTTGACTCATTAGTGGATTTGAAGTATTTTTTCCCCCTGGTTTTATTACTATTTGAGTAGGTTTTGAGCTTGACCTTTATAGCCTTCCATTTGTATTAGTTCTTAGGATAACCCTAGGACTTTCCCCTCTGTTTGCCTAGTTAGGCTTAGATTTTTTCCCAACAATCTTGACCCCCGGTTCCTAACACTAGAGGAGTCTCATAGGAATTTAATTGGATTTTTTAGGTTTAGTTTACTATTTTTAGTGTATTTTACACTTTAGGCTACCCTTATAGGACTTTCACCCTAACACTTGTGCTAGTTTGATTTTATTTGGAATTGTGTGCATTGTTTAAGCATCCTATCTTTGCATATCCATGTTTTAGATATAATAAATCACTTTTATGATGAATTTTAGGCCTTGATCATGTTCATAACTTTTTTAGGTTAGGCATCCTTTAGGACCTCATTTTAGGGTTTTCTTTCCATGTGTATATGATGAATGATCCTTATCTTTTGTATGATCCTCTTGCCATCTTTTGTGCATTCTTTTTCAACCATGTTATGTACATTCTTCTCCACTATCTCCCTCTGTCAAATTATCCTAAGTTCCTACTTATGGAAGCTTGGTCCCTCCTTAGGAGGAACTTGGAGCATGCCATAAGTGGCTGAACTTTTGAGGACTACTCATGTGCTTTAAGTACATTTTGAGTGTAACATGTTTGGTTGAGTGCTTTTTGAATTCCTTAGGTTTTCACATGGTCTCCCATCATCCATTTCAATCCTCTATTTCATTCCTTTTCATGTTTTATGAGTTTGTGCATTAGGATAGAAGTTAGGCATGTGTAAGCTTTTTCTTTCCCTTTTCCTATTTGCATTTGAAGGTTGAGATGAGCTTGTGGTGGTTTTTACCTCACACAATTTCCTTCCTTGCTTGAGTGTTTACTTTCCCTTTTGCATTACCTATTTTCATTAAAGGTTGAGGTTTCCTCCCTTTGCTTGTGTGATGCATTCATTCATCCATTTATTTATATCTCATATATCATGTTGTTATTTCTCTTTCCATTGCTATGATCCCTTAGGTTCTCACTTCCTTGTTCAAGGATAGTGATGACAGACATTAGGTTTCTATCCATGCATGCAAATATTAGGTATTTTCCCTTCTTAATCCAAACTTTAGGACCATGATGCATGATAACTTTAGGGTTTTGATTTAGTCCCCTTTAGAGTCCTTTCTCTCTTCTCATCTCAAAACAACTTCAAAATATCTAATAAAGGCTAATGAATATTGTACGCTACGAGCCTTAAGTACTTTGGAAATAGTGATTGGGGGCTACCTCTCAATTGCTTAGAGTGTTTAGTATACGTCCTTAGGACGATATGCGACGCATTCACTCCTAAGTCATAGTCTTTAGTGCAGTATGAATTACAAACATTCATTTAAAACACTTCTCTAATAAAAGACTTCAAAACAAACAGTCAAACTTCTCTTTTTCCCTTTGGGGCTCTGTTTAATGGTAAATCTTTTCAGATAAACAAGAGTGTTGTTAACTCTTAGTTCTACCGCAAACGGTAACGCCTAAGTCTCCAATGGTCGAGCTACATACACCAACTGCTAGAACTGCTTGTTAACCCTACTCGGGTAAAAAACATGTGAACAAATCTGCGTTCTCTTTAGCCCGAACTACGTTTGCTCTTACTTCTTGTACCAGATGAGAATACGTAGGCACAAGATGCGATGTCTTAGCGAGCAACCTTTCCCCATCTTTTAATCGTAGTTAGCCGAACTACGTTGACTCTGATTTCTCATACCAGACGGGAGTACGTAGGCCCAGAGCAGCGATGCTCTGCCGAGTCCCTTTTTCTTTTCTTTTGTCCCAGACCATTAGTTAGATAGACTCAATCAACCCTTTAAGATAGACAATGCAAGCATGGATCCCGTCGAGTACGATGGATGTGAGGGGTGCTAATACCTTCCCCTTGCGTAACCGACTCTCGAACCCGAGACTTGGTTGTGATGACCGATCTTATCCCTTTTTGCTAGGTTTTCGTTGATCGTTTCCTTTCCCTCCTTTGGGATAAATAACGATAGGTGGCGACTCTTCTGTCTTTGCCGGCACCTTTTTTTCGCAGTAGCGACACTTGGCATTTAAGTTAAAGGCGACATGGCTATATCCATTGGACAATAGCATGCTCCTTCATCCAACACTATTCATCCAAAACCAAAACATTTTCCTATAAATAGAGGACTTCTCTGATCAATCCAAAGACACCAAAACAATATCAAAGCTTGTTTTCTCTCATTTCTTTCTTTCACTCCAAGTTTTCAAAGTTTCAAAGAGTAAACTTCGAGTTTTTAAAACCAAAGCTTAAAACACTCAAAAAACCATGCAAACACATCACAAATCATCCCTTGAAGGTGTACAAACCTTCATCTTCATCCCAAACCACCAAAATCAGAAAGTCAACTATCAAAACCTCATCTTTTTGACTTTCTGCATTTTCAAAGCCATGTCTTGATTCTTTCCATTTCAAAACCATCCAAGACTCCAAACATTCTCTAAATAATATTATTAAACTATTATAATCATAATTTCTCAACTTTAACACCATTTGTTAGAGTTTCCACTATGGCCACTTTTGACACATTTTGCAAGAAGGAGCCAGATTCTGTTCTAGAGGTTTCCCGTTGGTTCCAAGAATCCAAGGGCCTGTAAGAGCAAGAATTGTCTCTACATGTTATCTCTATGTTTTGATGATAAAAATTAAGTATTTGTGAAAGAATCATTTTATGTTCTAATGTTTGTTGTGTGCAGATCATTAAATAAAGATATTAAATCAACAAACAATATCAAGAAGTCTATTGAATACAATATGGAGTTACTTTGTGTGACGTGACATAAAGTGTAGCATTCAACGTAAGACTCTGAGTGTAGAAATCAACGTGAAACTCTGAGTGAAGATCAACGTGAGACTCTGAGCAAAGAACTTAAAGCGCTTATTCAAGAAGCAAGTTTGCCTCTACATCTGATCACAATCAGAAAGATCCAAAGATACTATATATTGCAGTTGCAATGCTCTTATGGATTCTGTTCTGAGAAGTGTGTATGATCTGGAAGCTATCAATGCGTCTGAGATATAGTCCTATGAGGAACCAAGTTCTGAAGACTTTGATGACTTGAAGTTCTGAAGGCTCTGAAGACCAAGTGCAGAAAGACTCTGAAGATGTGTTCTAAAGATCAAGACTCTGAAGACATGATTTCTGAGGAATTAAGTCACGCAGATTCTCAAGAATATTTCAGTTGAAACGTAGATCTTAGAATGCTGAAGACTGGATTCTGAAGTTGAAGATTATGTATCAGAAGAAGCTTCACCCAGATAAAGACATGTTCCTCATCAGATAATCAATTGTTATTCACTCTGATAAACATGTGTTTAAAAGTTAACACTCTGATGCTATTATGCTATCATACCAAAGTAGTTCTGAACTACTTATCAGATGCATCATCAGAAGTATCATGAAGACTAAAGTATAACGTATGCAAGTGTTCCAGTATGACAAAGACGTTTGTACTATTCATAAGCGTGGTTTCCAAAGTTAAGATATTAACGTTATAAGAATAAGACAAAGAAAATTGATGTCACTGTGCTATCCAACACATGATTATTCTATCCGTTGGAAATGACCGTTGGAATAATTTGAAAGGACATCTCTACCCTCACAAAGTTGCTTATAAAAGGAAGATCATTTGATTCATTCAAATGTTGGTTGGCTGTGTGAGCTAGTTAAGTCAGCTTGTGTAGCTTGCTGAACCAGTTTGCTTAACCTAAAGAAAAGCTTTATGAAAAAAAGCCACAATGCTCAATAAGAAAAGCTTTTAAGCTATATGGAAACTATTGTGCTAATAATCTCTTAGAGATTTATCTTTAGATTAGTTTCTATATTAGTATGCAAGGAGTTGTTGCTTAATACTTGCCATGTACTTAATTAAGAGTAATCTGCTTGTTAAGAAGCACTCATGTAATCTCCGGCAACATAAACTCTATTTTATAATTAGCGGTTCCTCAAGTGATCTTGTGAAGATCAGACTACTTGAGATGACAAATGACAGTTTTCATTTGTGGAATTCTAATAGGAGATCTCTTGTGATCGGATTCTATTAGAAGTCAATGAACGTTATATCCTAAAGGATCCCTGAACGTGTCATTGTCCATTTGTTAGTCACTTGCAGTTAGCTTGTGTATAACTGTAATCAGTTTGGTTATAGTGGATTAAGTCCTCGATTGATTTAGGCAAAATAACCTTGGAAGGGTGGACTGAATTAGCTTGAGAGTTGCTCAAGTGAACCAGGATATATCTTGTGTTCTTTACTTGTTATATGCTTTAATGTTTAATGCTTCCGCAACATATCTGATATTATCTTAACGTAACAAGTATAGAAGTGATAAGAAAGGAAAAAGTTTTTAATAAGGTGTAAACTCAATTCAACCCCCCCTTCTTGGATATTTCTCTCACCTTCAGTTGGTATCAGAGCTCCGGTTCTGTTATTCATGGATATCAAACACCTAACAGTGTCAGAAAAAGATCCAAAAGTTGTGTGAAGAAATACTTTTTGGGCGTTTCTACAATTTCAGTCTATTGCCAGTTATAATGAAGATGAGTACTGAAATTGTAATAAATTGGGTTATCTTGAGCTAGTTAGTGGTTTGTTATTATCTGAAGTTTAGAGTTTTCAACAATAAAAATCCTTCTCCATTGAAGCTTGGAAGAATATTGAAGAATCAGCTGACAAAGATAGATTCATCAGTTAAGAAGTTTCTCTACTGAATGTGTATCTTAGAATGCGTTTGGAAATACAACGTATGAGCTCAAAGATCAAATCATCAGAAGCAAGAAATCTTGTTTGCTGAAGATTATTTCTATGTGAGTATGAGATGTTTTCAAGAAACAGATTAGTCCACTCTTGACTTTCTCATAAAAAGCTCATTGGGAATTTTCTTTAGTAAATAAAGAAATATTGTTGGCTAATGAATTTGATTAATCAAAATTCCAGAATGAAGTCTGCAGAACAGAAGCAAGATGAGAGATACTTCAAATCTTGAAGAAATGATCCTTCTGATACATTGTATCTGCAAGATGTTTTCTTTGAGAAGTTTCAAAGAAATCTGTAGACGGTTCTTGTAAGGAAGATCATTATCTCATCTGGGATTTGATGAAATATGAAATCTGAGATATTTATAGAAGTAGCATGAACAATTAAGTTCTGATTAACTTGAGATGTTATCTCAGTTAAAAAAAACTAAAATTGGTCAGATGCTATCAGACATTAGTCTCAAAAGTTCATAATGATTGATTTCTGAAATCAAAGTATTTTGGAAAAAAACTATGACAGAAGTCAGTTAGTCTGATTTTAAAAGGACTTAAGTCACTGGTGTTATTCAGATTGAATAAGTCAGCAGACATCCTTTCAGCAGCAAATGTTTAGTCAACTCTTGAAGAACTAACTCTGCAAGTTAGCTCAGCATTGCAAGATCAAAATTGTCATTTAGACTGTGTCATTTGATGCATCTAAGTTTGATGATAATTGTACCAAGATTGGATCTGAATTTGAGTCCTGCAAACAAATCAGATGAAGAAGCTTGAAGGTTGTTAGCTGCTCTAATCATGAAGATTAGTATATCTATGCTCTGAAGAGTTCTCTCAGAAATCAGATGGATGATCTGTTGATAGAAATTCTGCAGGATGCAATCATAGGTTATGAGATCATCTCTGAAGAGAATTTCAGAAGATCCCTCTTCAGATACAATTACAGTTCCTATATGAGATTAGAAGAGAATTTTAGAAGATTCTACTTCAGTAAGTGTTACTGGATTCTGTGATCATTATCATCAAATGAAGAGCAGAGTTGCAACGTCAAAGTCTGAAGAAACACCTATGGGCTTGATGTTTTTGTTTATGCTAACATCTGTTGATGAAGCTTCTCTGGGTAAAGATTGAATGTCAATGACAATAAGAACTGACTAATATAACTCCAGTAGTTATGATTAGAAAGTTTGAGGAAGAGAATCTCTCCAGAAGATAAGGCAGAAGAACTGATAATTCTGAAGAAATATCATAAAGGAATTCTTTAGTGAAGTTGTTGATATATGATGATATCATGTACTCAAGATTGAAGCATTTACGCTGGAAGCTAAGTCATGATTGATTTGATGGAATCAGAATCAAAGGTGGATTAGCAGAAGAAGTCACCATCAAATGATCTGATGCTGATTGATAATGTTGCACCCCAAAATTTGCTTAACCTTGTTGAGACTTGGTTCATGGTTTCATTGCATTCATTCATACACTAGCATGTGCATTGCATTGAGATGTGTGCAGAGATCAAGAGGTGTGACCATCTTTTGAGAGCCAATGAAAGGTTTGAGAACCTCTTGAAGAATGTCATTGAAGTCTATGAGGGTTGATATCCTCCTCAGTTGAAAATGAAGATCCTCAGAGATAGGGTTGATTGCAAAGTTGAATGTCTCTTAACTTGAAAGTTATTGAAGCTACTCAGATGATTCTGAAGCTATGAATGTGATCTTGAAGTCTTGATAGAGCTCATATGATGTCTTGAGAGCCATCATGAGGCCTAGGCAAGTCATTGAATGAAGATTGAAAAGTTTTACCATGAGTGGTAGAATTAGGGTTTGACTGGTCAACCCTAAGTCAACAGATGAATTTGAGGAAGGTTGAGACCTATACCCAATTCCATATGATCATGGATTGATGCCTTAAGATTCCTAGTGGATGATTCCAAGGTTACTTGCTCATGATTGATAAGTTTGAGAAGTTTGAGAGCTAGGGTTACTATGCTTGACAGTGTAAAATCCCCTAGTTTGATGCTAACTTCAAGAGAAGATAAAATGAAATACAAGCCTCATATCACTTTGGAATGGTCATGAGACATGTAGAGGAGGTTCTTAGCTTTAATTTGAGTGGTGGAAGTCCTTGAAAGGATTTGTAGAACTCAAGTTATAGTCTTTGCAAGTTACAGGTCATCTGAGGACATTGAAATTTGTCTGTGAAAGTTACTTGTCTTCCAAGCAATTTTTGCCCATCAAGAAAGATTCAAATGAACTTGGGACAAACATAAGAGATGTTCCTCATGATCTCCCCTTTCCAAAAAGGTATTGTATACCTTCATCTGATTTGTAGAACTCAACTTATAAGCTTTACAAGTCAAGGGTATTTTGGGAAAGTGGAATTATAGGTCATTTCAAGCACATGCCTAAAACTCATACTTGCAAGCTTCAAATGGAAAATTGTCCAACATAAAACTTGCTCAAAATGATGTTTTGAGTCCAAAGAAGAGGTCATGAAAGTTTGGAAATTCTTGTAGCTTATATTTTCAAAAATGACCTAAATATGGAAGGAATTAAGTTCATTAAAGTGACTATTTTGGGAAATTTTCAATACATGACCAAATGAAGAGAAATTATAGGTCATTTTGAGTGGAAATAAGATTCTAAGATCATTGGCATTATTGGATTTTGCATTTGAGGTCAAAATTTGGGAGCTATCATGGATTACTTGTAATTGAAGTTACATATCCAAAGCATATCAAGGATCAAAGGGCAAGCTTCTAAAGCCTTTCAACACATCCAAAATATCATATAGTGAGATTTTAAGATGAGAATCATGAGTTGTAACAAAGGAAACCAGAAGTGAGGTATGCATAGCTTGAATGGAAAATATCATGACATGAGAATCTCAACTTCTCATTAGAAGCTTCCAGCAACTTCTAGATGATTCAAATTCACTCTATATATTGAATAGAGGGTGCTCAGATGCTAGGTTGGGTGAGAATTGGTGCAGAGAAGAGAGAGTGAGATCAAAAATCTTCCATTGCAAGTCACATTCGAGTTCTTCAATTCATGTGCCATCAAGCTGGTTTCTTGAGTCAATTCAGTTCCATATGAGTTTCTGAAGGTGTACACATCAAAATCAGAGAGAATACATGCTTGGATCGTGTTCTTGACATTCAATTTTCAAACCTGCAACTTCTAATCGGATTCCATAAATCAAGCACTTCCAAGAAGATCTTTTGCATACAAAAGTCAGATAATCACCCACTGAATGAATCTGGAGAGGATCAAGCATTGATTTGGAGGATTTCTTGGTCTGTTCACTCAATTTTATCAGGTTTGTAACTTTCTCTCTACACTCTAATTTAAGCACAATTAGGTAGAATTGTTAGTGTAGAATGGTTAGAGACAACTAGGAGATGGATTCTAGAGAATTAGAGAGCATTTAGTGATGATTTTGTTGTTGACACATTTTCTTTAGTGACCAAGAACATGCTGTATAAGGAGAGATAATGAGAGTTCTTTAGTGGAAATTGATTAGGGCAAGATGGTGATCATTCTGGTACCATCAATTTCAAGAATTGCCATAGTTGAAATTTGAGCTTGTTTTTGATCTTGATTCGTATTTTAGGTTAGAGGTTATTTCAATGAGTTTTGAGGTTAGGGATGTGTTCAGCATTGAATTTGGAGCAGTTTGGTGTTTTAAATTTTGGCATTTGGTGAGGTATGGAGGATTCACGAATTGGGGAAGGAGGGTGTTCTTGGTCTGTTCATCAATGGAGTTCTCCCTCCAGAAATTTGAATTTGGGGAAGATAAAGTTAGACCTCCTAGGATCAGCATGAGACCTGTTGACCAAAACAAGATCCATTGGCCATGATTTGTTTTCATTTTGTGAGAGAGGCTGAAGGGAGCAAAACGCAGGCGTTTCACTTAAGTCCTGATCATGGGCTTAAGTGAAACTTGATACCCACACCCCCAAACCTTGGCCCATTAGGATTTGAACTATATTTCCTTGCTCTTCACACCGTGTCTTTCTCAATTTCTTTTCCATTTTAATTGATTTTCTGATTAGTACATGGGCCTGCACGCATTCTTATCTGCACCTCCCATCTGGGCCCAAGCGCATTTTTACACTAGATATCATTGCTAATTGCACCAATGGTTTCTCATTTTCATTTTCTTTTTCATCATTTTCTTTAAATGTTTGAAAAATCATATAAAATAGAAAAATCACTATTTTTACATGAGAGTTTTTCCTCCCACTTCCATTTGAAGTCAACAAAAATATGAAATCATAAAATGGTCATTTTATTTCATTTTCATATTTTTTGCATATTTTTACTTTTAATAGCTTTTTATTGCTTTTATGTTGATATATGAACTTGTAGAATTTTGTTTAGCTATTTCCCATTGAATTTTTGTGCCATTCTTTTTCTATTGGTTATATTAGGATGTTAGCTTCCCTCTGAATTTATGCCATGATTTTGTGATATAATTTTGGTTAGTTTTGATTAGATGACATTAGGCTAGTTAGATTAGGGCTCATCCTTAACATAGGTCCATTAAAACACTTAGAATTTGGATTTTTAGTTTGAATTAGGTCATGGGGCTTATAGGGTATTAAGGGTAGGTATCTAGGATCCCTTATAATTTATCTTGGAATTTAATATAGTAGTTTGCTATTTTTAGTGAATTTTGCAAGTTGTATGTTGTTTGTGTTGCCTTTTGGGCATTGTATTTTGTCTGCTTTGCTTGTGGCTCTTTCCCTTTGCTTGTGGAGCTTGAGTTTGATTTGTGGATTGTGGAGAAGCATTGAAGAATTCTTGAAGATTGAAGAAGGAGCTAGAGAGCTTTGGTTTAGCCTAGTTTGTTTTGTTTTTGTTTTAGGAAATAGGACATAGGGAGAGCATTAGTTAGATGGATTTCTTTCTTAAACATGGATGGTATCATTCACCTCCATCCTTCTCCATGACATAAAGTACCTCTAGGGTATTCACCTCCCTCCTTTGGAGGGATAAGTGGCCTTACCCATGAGGTAGAACTTTGAGAGAACCATTTCTATTGATGTTAAACTGTTTAGAGGCTTCCCTTGGTAGTCAATGAATAGTTTCACATCCCAGCTTATCCTGTTGATTGATTTCTCTTGGTTTGTTGGAGCATTGGGTTTGTTTAAAGATGAGAATTCCATTGAAGAGTGTTGAAGGTGAGGACTTCTTTGAAGATGATTGAAGAGTTTGTTTGAAGATGTCTTTTGCATTGAAGATAGGGGTTGAAGCTCTGAAGAGGATGATTCCTTGAAGATTGTTAGAGTCTGAAGACTTTGTGAAGATCAAGTTGATACTTGAGTTAGAAGCTGAAGCTTTGAAGAGGATGAGTCCTTGAGCATTGAAGTTTGGTTTAGAGATTGATGAAGAGCTTGAAAATGTTAAAGCTTGTGTTTCTTGTGCTTGAAGCTGAAGCTTAGAGCAGGGTGTTTGTTTGCATGATCAAGTTGAAGCTGGGAGAGGATGTTGAAGCCTAGAGAGGTGAAGGTTACAAGTTGATACTTGTGTTAGCTACAGTCAAAGCCTGAAGAAGCAAGTTGAGACTTACTTTTGAAGACAAAGCCTGAAGGTGGAGTCTACAGTTGAAGATAGCTTGGAGCTGCTGAAGCAGAGTCTCCTGGGTTGCTTTTCTTTTGATGTATTGTTTGTTTGCTTGAAAGCATTCCCCATAGGCTTGAGTGGAAGCTAGCCTTCCCTTGCCTGTTGTTTGACTAGGTTTGAGGTAGAGTGTGACTCCCTTGCCTCGCTTGTATTGTGCATTATTTACTGTTTATCTTACTGTCTGTTTGTTCACCATTGACATGGTTTCCCCTAGGTTCTCACTCTTCCCTGATGGGAAAGTGATGATTAGACTTTTAGGCTGAAGCCTTTACATGATAACTTCTAGGAGTTCCCAGTTTAAACTCAACCTTAGGATGAATCCTTAGTTGCGTTCTCTTCTCATCTACAAACAGCTTAAGATACAGTAATCATGAATGATTTCTTTCGTACGCTACGAGCCTTAAGCTATCTAGGAAACAGCTGTTGGAGAGTTTCTTTCCAATAGTTGGGATGTTTAGTATGGTACCCCTTGGGTGACATGCGACGCATTCACTCCTAGGTCATAGTCTTTAGTGCGATTGAAATTGCAAACACAATAAAAAACACTTCTTGCGTAAAAGATTGAAAACAAACTGGAAATCATTTTCCCTTTGGGGTAAGCAAATTAATGAAGACTTTTCTGAAGAAAAGAGTGTTGTTAAACTTCAGCGCCACCGCAAACAGGCTTCGTCCCTAACTGCTGGAACTGTTGTTTAACCCTACTCAGGTAAAAACTGTCTGAACAACCCGTGTTCCGTTTTTTCCCGAACTACGTTAGCTCTGATTTTCTCTGATGAGAAATACGTAGGCACAAGATGCGACGTCTTGGCGAGCCACCTTCTACCATTCACCCGTAGTTAGTCGAACTACGTCGACTTTGATTTTCTCTGATGAGAATACGTAGGCCCAAAGCGCGACGCTTTGTCGAGTCCTTTTTCTTTCTTTTTAGTTTAGTTTTGAAGCCAGCCTTGATAGGTAGATTAGATTAACAATCCGTCGAGACAACAAACAAGCGTGGATCCCATCGAGTACGATGGACGTGAGGGGTGCTAATACCTTCCCCTTGCGTAACCGACTCCCGAACCCTAAGATTTGGTTGCGATGACAGGTCTTGTCCCGTTTTCGCGAGGTTTTTCCTGTTCGTTTCCTTTCCCGCTCGAGGGATAAATAACGAAAGGTGGCGACTCTTCTGTTGTGCCGGAACCTGATTTTCGCAGTAGCGACAGCTGGCGACTCTGCTGGGGACTCCAACGATTCCTGGCTGCTAAGGATTGCGATAATTCCTTATGCATAGGGATCCAACGTCCCTTAAGAGAGTCAATCCTAGCGCTTGTCTGCCCGTCTGGGGTTTTGTATGGACTTACAGTTTTGTTCCCTTATTTTCCTGCATTTACTTTTCAGCATTATATTATTGTTATTATTGTTGTGTTGTGGGGAGGGGATCTATGATTGAGAGTTAAGCCGGACCTGGGCTTGAGTGCACCTAGATTTAGAGTGGAAATTAGCGGGCGCGTGCAAGCTTTGCGTGTACTAGTGTCCCGCGAAATCCGCGCTCGGACGAGGTTCTTCTGGTTGGCTTCTTGTTCTACCCTTTGGGTGGAGTGGGTTGTTGGTTAGTTGGATTGTCGACTCCGGGGACCGTTCATTTGGAAGTTGGCTAAGTGAGGCCTCTTCAGGATTGATGATGCCACACCTCCTGGGTATCGTGTCATCAGCCTTGAAAGTCTGTGACGCCAACGACCGCATAGGATGCCATACCTTGCTATCCGTTGATAGGATACCTACCTGTGAGGGGGTTGGGATATGCAGGTAACTCGACCTTCAGACTACCGGTTTTCTGGATTGAGATTTCGTGGTATTGTTATTTGAGGACAGTGTTACTAGGTCTGTTGAAGGCCAAGTTGGAGCATTATTTTTGGTCTGTGGAGACTTGGTTTGAGCAGTTTTGTGGGATTGCTTGAGACAGATGTTGAAGATTCAGCTCTTGATCCCTGCCACATATTTGCATGATTGCACCATTTGCATCGTTTGCATAATCATGTTGCATACCATTAACGTGTATCTGTGTTGCAGGTGCATTTCGTACCCCTTGATTCTAGTGCCCGGATTTCTGTCTGCTATCAGAGATATGTTGAAGAAGACCGTAGCCTACAAGCTGCCTACCCCTGATGTGACTCCTCTGCTGGGTCTGGTTGCCTTAGCTGGGGATGATGTGAAGAGAAGCTTTAGAAAAAGCTATGGGAGGTTGCTGAGGTTGGTCTGTAAGCCAACTGTGTACGAGCTGAATGGATTATATGCGCTGATGCAGTTTTATGATCCTCCTCTGAGATGCTTTGTGTTTCCGGACTTCATCTTAGCTCCGACTATGGAAGAATATGCTGCGATGCTAGAGCTGACTATTCAAGACAGAGTGCCTTTTTCTCACATGAATGCTAAGCCTAAGCTGGAGGACTTAGCCGCTGCCCTGCATTTGGATCCTTCAGAATTATTGTTAACCTCGTGGAACGGAGTTTCCGGTTTCTCTCTCAAGTTCTTGGTGGGAAAAGCACAAGAGTATGCTAAGAGCGGTTGTTGGGTTGTGTTCACTGCTATCCTTGCGTTGCGCATCTATGGCATTATACTATTCCCAAATATTCCTGATTTTGTTGATTTGGATGCCTTTCACCTATTTGCATCAGGCAATCCGGTGCCTACCCTGATTGGAGATTTCTACCACTCTTTGCACTACAAGAACGAGAACCGAAGAGGAAAGAACGTTTCTTGTTGTGTACCTTTGTTGTATATATGGTTTGATAGTCACATGCCCAAGAAGGGTGGTTTTTTTGAATCAGCAACTACGGTTGAATGGCCTCAGCGTTTAATGGGACTTTCTGCAGAAGACGTCGTCTGGTTTGATAGAGATCTGCTGGGATCAAGTATCATCTATAGCTGCGCCGGGTATCCTAATGTTCCCATGATTGGGAGGAAAGGGTGTATCAATTACAATCCTTCACTGTTGGTTCGTCAATTCGGCTATGCTTTGAGAAATCCGCCTAAGGAGGAGGAAATACAAGAATCTCTGTATTTCACTGGCGATCTGAATGGAGAACTGCTAGCCAAGCTTCAGCATGCTTGGAACCATGTTTGCAGAAGGGGCAAACCGTTGCTAGGCAAGAGTGATAGTCAAGCCTACGCGCCGTACAAGGTCTGGATGCAAGATAGGGCAAAGCAGGCGCTGATGCCTTTTCCTGCAGTATTACCTCCCACTCCCCTCATGGTTGAGGAGCCCACTACTGTCCCTATCGAGAGGTATGAACAGGTTGTGAAGGAGAAAGAGGACCTGATGAAGACCAACGAGAAGTTGGAAGAGGAGATGATGCAACTCAGGCGTGAGAAAAGTGAAGCGGTATTTTCCTTTGAGCAGCAAAAGGAGCTAGTAAGCCAGTTGGGCACGGAATTGGCTGAGCAGATAAAGAAGCGCGAACGTTTGGGAATGGATTTCAAGAGCTCCCATGATATGCTGGAGTCCAAGAAGAAGGCCCTTGATAGAGCCTACCTGGAGATCTCTGCGTTCAACAAAACCTGGAATGCTACGCTGACCAATAACAAAGAGAGAGAAGATAAGCTGAAGCTGCGAATCTCCGAGTTAGAAGATCAGTTGAAGGCTAGCATCAGGAAGTCTGAAACAGAAGCAGTGTGTAGCTTCTCCCTTCAAGCGTCATTGAACAAAGTCGTCAAGCGCAAGAAAGAGTCTGCATCTCAGAAGCGGAAGTTGGATGAGTGCTTTGGAGAAGGTACTTGGGAGGAATCCATTGAAGAACTTCAGGGTGTTATCAGACGAAGAGATGTGCTCATCGAAGGGTTGCTTTCCCGGCCGGATCATCCTAAGACTAAGAGATTGTTGAAGGAGTATCGAGCGGGTAGTCGCATTTGATTGTTGTATGCATTGTTATGTGCTGACCATCACCAAGCTTGTTGGTTGAGGTCATGCCTTTGTTTGTAATTCAGTGATGTTGTAGCTTCGCCTCGATAGGCCCGTTTTCAGCAATATATGAGATGTTTCTTCCATGATTGGATCCAAGCTTCTTATCGCTGCACTGTCACTGGCACATTAGCACTAGAATTGGGGGCGATCTCCCTAACGCACAGACACACATTGCATTAGCATAAATCATTTTGCATGACAGGTACTCTGAGCTACTTACTAACTCTCAATTTCTCAGGAGTTCTATTTCAGGATTGATCATAGACCAGCACACCGTTATTCTACCAGGGCCAATCAGCTGAGGATAATGGAACAGGTACAGAACGATGTTCAAGAGCTTAAGGACAGGATGGCGCACTTCATGGATATGATGCAAGTGATCGCCAACAGCCAGGATCAGCTGAAGAATCTGGTGCAGCCTTTGATTGCAAGGTTGGATGCTGATGGAGTATTTCATGCTGGTGAGAATGCTCAGACCCAGGTGGGTGCAAATGGAGGTGATAACTCCATTCCAGTAGTGATTACCCCTACTGGAGTTGTGAATGGGAACACTGGAGGGGGTGCTGGCCCAGCTGGGGTTGCCAATGGTACAACCGGAGCAGCAGTTGTGAATCAAGGAGGTGCTAGCGCTGCCAATGGGAACAACAATGCTAACTTCCAAGGAGGAGGACCTGCTGGTGTGGGACCTGGTCCTCAACACTGGACACCTGAGCGTCAAGATGACATGCTCTCCCTGGGAGGAGTTGAGACTGAATTGAACGCTGAAGCGAAACTGAGGTTTAAGGCTTTGAAGGATAAAGTGAAGAATATTGAGAATGCGAGTTCTATAGGGCTTGATATGGCTGGTATGGGGTTGATTCCCGATCTGAAGATTCCACAAAAATTTAAAGTGCCTGACTTTGAGAAGTATAAAGGTACAACCTGCCCCAAGATGCATCTGAGGTCGTTCTATCGAAAGATGTTCGCCTATTCTGATGACGAGAAGTTGCTGATGCACTTCTTTCAAGATAGCTTATCTGGACCATCCTTGGAGTGGTATATGGGTTTGGAACCCAACATTGTTCGTAACTAGAAGGAGCTTGTTGAAGCATTCGTCCGTCATTACAAGTACAACAGCGATTTGGCTCCCAATCGTATCCATCTACAAAACTTGTCCCAGAAGAGTGGGGAAGGTTTCAAAGAGTACGCACAGAGATGGCGTGCTGTGGCTGCTCGAGTTCAACCTCCAATGGTGGAACGCGAACTCGTAGATTTGTTCGTATCTACTCTGCCTGGAATGTATTATGAGAAGCTTGTCGGCGGCATGTCTGGTAGTTTCTCGGATCTCATTATCACTGGTGAGCGTGTTGAAAATGGGATCAAGATCGGTAAGATCCAAGGTGAAGATACTTCCTCAGCCGGAGGTAGGAGGAATCTTGGTAACCGGAAAAGGGAAGGTGAAACTAGTTCAGTGACCAGCGCCCGTGGCAGAGGGAGAGGTCAGAGCGGGGGCGTTCAGCGTCCCCAGGTAGCCAGCATTACCATTCCTGCTGGTCCTCAGCAACAACAGGTGGTTCAGCAGAACCAACAACGCCAACAGGGTAATCAGAGGTTTCAGAATAGAGGGTTGAATAATCGGCATTTTGATACACCACCGACGACTTATGCAGATTTGCTTCAGACCTTATTGACTCTTAATCTTGTACAGAAGAGGACTTTGCCTCCCATCACGGGACAGTTACCACCTGGGTATGACGCCAATGCGAGATGTGAGTTCCACTTCGGAGGGGTTGGCCATACTATAGAGAACTGTAAAGCTTTTAAGCATAAGGTTCAAGACCTGCTTGATACCAAGTTGATCAATTTCTCGAACGAAGTTCCTAATGTTCTGGATAATCCTATGCCAACTCATGGGCAACCTCGAGTCAATGCCATCATCGAAGCAGGGGATGATTTGGAATTAGTAAGCAAAGTGAGTGATCTGAAGACGCCATTGAGCTTTATCAAGGTCGAGCTGGTTAAGAAAGGGACTTTTCCAGGATATGGGTAGTTCTGTGAAGGATGTGCGGAGACATCGGACGGCTGCGAACAGTTTTCAGAGGGGATTCAGGGTTTGATTGAAGAAGGTGTGTTATAATTCAGCCGAACAGTTGATACTAAGGTTGGAGAAGTACTGCTGAAGCAGGAAGGCGAGGTACCAACCATCAACATTCCTTATAAAACAATTACCATCACTGGCCGGAGGCCTCCTACCATCACAATCACTAAAGCCGGCCCGATCCCATATGAGAGTTCGAATGCTGTTCCGTGGCGATATGGGGTGGAAGCCTATTGCAATGGGAAGAAGTTGGATTTGAGAACCCCTACATCTTTTGTGGATAATGTTGTGGGTACTGGCGGTATGACTCGAAGTGGACGAATATTTGTTGCGCCTGAGCCAGTAGCTGATAATGCTGAGAAGGTTGATAAGGGGAAAAGCAAAGTGGTTGAAGAGACCTTGCGGGAGGTAAAGAAGGATTTGCTTGTCAAAGATGCTGAAGAATTTATGCGGTTGATCAGAAAGAGTGACTACAAGATCATTGATCATCTTCAGCAGACGCCATCAAAAATATCTATCCTGAATTTGCTTCTCAGTTCAAAAGCGCATCGTAATGTGCTCCTGAAGGTACTAAATGCTGCATATGTTCCTCAGGAAATTTCGGTGAACCAGCTTGAAGGCGTGGTCTCACATGTGAACGCGGGAAACGGATTGGGATTCACCGACATGGATCTGACGCCCAAAGGTCGTGATCACAACAACGCTCTTCATATTTCTATAGATTGTCGAGGGACGGTGATGTCTCATGTGCTGGTTGATACCGGCTCTTCTTTGAATGTCCTTCCGAAAAAGGCGTTGATGAAACTGAATATCCAGGGGATTCGTTGCACCCCCAGTGATCTGGTGGTTAAAGCTTTTGATGGTACTCGTCGGTCGGTGTTCGGTGAGATTACGTTGCCCATTCAGGTGGGGCAAGAAGTCTTCGATGCGATTTTCTATATCATGGATATCCAGCCAGCCTACAGCTGCTTGTTAGGTCGCCCATGGATTCATTCAGCAGGAGCAGTAACCTCTACTCTCCATCAAAAGTTTAAGTATGATGTCGAAGGCAGCATTGTGACGGTATGCGGAGAAGAAAACATAATGGTGAGCCATTTGTCGTCTTTTAAGTATGTTGAGGTGGATGGTGAGATCCACGAGACCTTGTGTCAGGCTTTTGAAACGGTAAAGGTGAAAGATGAATCTTCCACAGCAGCACCTACGCCAATGTTGGCTTTGTCTTCGTTTAAGGAAGTGCAAGCCGTGGTCCAGAGTGGTTCAGCTCCAGGATGGGGTCGTGTGTTGGATATTCCCCACCAGCAAGGCAGGTTTGGACTGGGTTATTCTCCTGGTGCTTCATCATCTCAGAATTCGCAGCGTCGGCGAGGACCTGTAGTGTTCACTAAAGGAGGAGTGGTGTTCGAGAGCATCAACGCTTTGTCTGAGGACGAAGGCGATAGTGACTGTGACTTTGACGCATGGATCCAGCAGAGCATTCCAGGGCAGTGCCTCAACAACTGGTCCATTCAGGAAATCATACAAGTGACAAGTCCAGAGTAATGATTTACTTTTTCAGTCATTGTACAACCCTGTGCCTTACCCGAGGCATAGCGGTTTATTGTTAGGGCCTTATTTGCTTATGAATGTGTATTTTGTTAAATAAATCACAAGGCGTTTTTGCATTCAAAACTTTGTGTTCCCTTTTGTTCATATTCTGTTTTTCCCTCTTTTCTTATTTTTGAAAACTGAAAAACATTAAAACGGCAATGTTAGGTTAAGAGCTAACAATGTGCATCTTTTAAGCATGTAACCATGTTTATTGCAGGACTCTTATTACAGATAACACCGCAGAACTCCCTATGACTCTCTTCGACTTCGATCACCCGGTTTATCAAGCTGAAGAAGAGATTGGTGAAGATGACGAAGATCTACCAGAAGAGTTGGTTCGCCTGTTGAAACAGGAAGAGAAGGTCATCCTGCCTAATGAAGAAGCGATTGAGATCGTTAATCTGGGTTCTGAAGAACTGGTCCGGAATGTCCGAGTAGGGGCCGCATTGCAAGATGACGTCAAGCGAAGATTAGTTGATATGCTCGGGGAGTACAGCGATATCTTTGCTTGGTCATACGAGGATATGCCAGGGTTGGACACCAATATCGTGGTTCATCACTTGCCTTTAAAAGAAGATTGTCCTCCTGTCAAGCAGAAGCTTAGAAGGACCAGACCAGATATGGCCGTCAAAATAAAGGAAGAGGTCTAGAAGCAATTGGACGCTGGATTTTTGGCTGTAGCCAGTTACCCTCCGTGGGTCGCAAACATCGTGCCTGTACCAAAGAAAGATGGTAAGGTACGGATGTGTGTAGATTATCGGGATCTGAACAGGGCGAGCCCTAAGGATGACTTCCCGTTACCTCATATTGACGTGTTGGTGGACAACACGGCTCAATTCTCAGTATTTTCGTCCATGGATGGTTTCTCCGGCTATAACCAGATCAAGATGGCGCCGGAAGACATGGAGAAAACTACTTTTATTACACCATGGGGTACATTCTGCTATAAGATCATGCCCTTCGGTCTGAAGAACGCAGGGGCAACTTACCAACGGGCGATGGTAACGTTGTTTCACGACATGATCCACCACGAGATTGAAGTCTACGTGGACGATATGATAGCAAAATCTCAAACAGAGGAGGGACACCTGGTCAATCTGCAGAAGCTTTTTGATAGGTTGAGGAAATTCAGGCTGAGGCTGAATCCGAATAAGTGCACTTTCGGGGTGCGATCCGGTAAATTACTGGGGTTCATTGTAAGTGAGAAAGGCATCGAGGTTGATCCTACCAAAATAAAAGCAATTCAAGATATGCCAGCGCCGCATACAGAAAAAGAAGTGTGTGGTTTCCTGGGGAGAATAAACTACATTGCAAGGTTTATTTCTCAGCTCACGGCCACATGTGAACCGATGTTCAAGCTGTTAAAGAAAGATCAAGCGGTGGTATGGAACGAAGATTGTCAGAGGGCTTTCGATAAAATAAAGAAGTACTTGCAGGAACCTCCTATTTTGATTCCCCCAGTTGCCGGACGGCCTTTGATAATGTACTTGACAATACTCGAGAATAGTATGGGTTGTGTGATCGGCCAGCACGACGACACAGGCAGGAAGGAACATGCCATATATTACCTGAGTAAGAAGTTCACTGATTGTGAATCCCGATTTTCGATGCTGGAGAAGACATGTTGCGCATTGGCATGGGCTGTCAAGCGTCTCCGCCAGTATATGTTGAATCATACAACCCTGTTGATCTCGAAAATGGATCCAATAAAGTATGTCTTTGAAAAGCAAGCTCTTTCCGGGCGGATTGCCAGATGGCAAATGGTCTTGACGGAGTATGATATTCAATACGTGTCCCAGAAAGCAATCAAGGGGAGCGTGTTGTCTGAACATCTCGCTGAGTTGCCTATCGAAGACTACCAGCCTATGAAATTTGAATTCGTTGATGAGGATGTGATGTTCCTTAAGATGAAGTATCGCGAAGAGCCTTTGCCCGATGAAGGGCCGGAGTTGGGTTCCCAATGGAAGTTGATTTTTGATGGTGCGGTTAACTCGTACGGTAGTGGAATTGGGGCAATTATTACAACTCCCCATGGATCGCATATCCCGTTCACTGCCAGGTTGACATTCCCGTGCACCAACAACGAGGCTGAGTACGAAGCTTGTATAATGGGATTGGAAGAAGCCATTGATCTGAGGATCAAGAATCTTGATGTGTATAGCGATTCAGCGCTCGTTGTGAATCAAATCAAAGGAGAGTGGGAAACTCGACAACCAAACTTGATTTCGTATATGAACTACGCCAGAAGGTTATTACCATTCTTTGATCGCGTAGAGCTCCACCATGTGCCGAGGGCTAAAAATCAGATGGCTGATGCCTTAGCTACCTTATCATCGATGTATAAGGTCAAATTTTGGAATGAAGCTCCAATTATTGTGATTTCTCGCCTTGATAGGCCTGCGCACATTTTTGCCGTTGAAACGGCGCCTGATGGCAAGCCTTGGTTCTACGACATCCAGAATTTCCTTATGAATAAGGAGTATCCGGTGGGTTCGTCAACCCAGGATAAGAAGACTCTGAGAAGGCTTTCTGGAAATTTTTATCTCAACCCTGATGGTGTTTTGTATAAGCGGAATCACGACCTCATGCTACTGAGATGTGTAGATGAAAAAGAAGCTGGTTTCCTGATGGAAGAGGTTCACGAAGGTACATTTGGTACGCACGCCGGCGGGCACGCAATGACGAGAAAGATCCTGAGGGCAGGGTATTATTGGCTGACCATGGAGTCGGACTGTTACAAGTTCGCGAAGAAGTGTCACAAGTGCCAAGTTTATGCTGATAAGATTAACGTGTCGCCAAACCCGTTGAATGTCATATCTTCCCCGTGGCCGTTCTCCATGTGGGGAATTGATATGATTGGAAAGATTGAGCCTACGGCATCCAACGGACATCGCTTTATTTTGGTCGCTATTGATTATTTTACGAAGTGGGTTGAAGCCGTGTCGTATGCAAATGTCACCAAGCAGGTGGTAGCCAGGTTTATAAAGAAGGACATCATCTGTCGATATGGTATCCCGGAGCGGATTATCACGGACAATGGTTCGAATCTTAATAACAAGATGATGAAGGAGTTGTGTCAGAACTTCAAGATAGAACATCACAATTCATCGCCTTACCGGCCGAAGATGAATGGTGCTGTTGAAGCAGCCAATAAGAATATAAAGAAGATTGTGCAGAAAATGGTTGTTACCTATAAGGACTGGCACGAGATGTTGCCATTTGCTCTCCACGGTTATCGCACGACAGTGCGTACATCAACCGGGGCAACTCCTTTCTCCTTAGTATACGGAATGGAAGCAGTGTTACCGTTGGAAGTCGAAATTCCTTCTTTGCGAGTTTTGCGCGATGTCAAGCTCGACGAGGCAGAATGGGTAACGGATAGATTGAACCAACTCAGCCTGATGGATGAGAAGAGATTAGCTTCTATTGCTTATGGTTGGATATACCAAAGCCGAATGAAGAAAGCTTACGATAAGAAGGTGCACCATCGAAGCTTTCAGACGGGTGATCTCGTCCTGAAGAAGATACTCCCACCGCACTCCAATCACAGGGGCAAGTGGACGCCGAATTATGAGGGGCCGTATGTTGTTAGCAAGGTCTTCTCGGGAGGAGCTTTGGTGTTATCCACGATGGATGGAGAAGATTTTCCGTCTCCGGTGAACGCGGACGCGGTTAAAAAATACTTTGCTTAAAAAATGACCCGCTGGACAGAAAAAGAGAGTCCAGGCAAAAATTAGGGATATAAAATGAGAAAATGTAAACCCGCAAAGTCGAAAACTGAAGGGGCGACTTTGGCAAAAAAGGGTATCCCGGTGAATCGAAAACCCTAACGGGCGATTCAGGCAAAAGTTAAGGATTTAAAAGCAAATGATCGCGGTCCGTGTGATTTTCCTCGCTCAGTGATTTGGGAGTACCTGAAGGTCGTCTATACGAATCAATCTCTTCTGAAGATGAATCGTTAGGAAGTCTTAGAGTCGAGAGAATCATAGGGGTGATCGCTTCATGGTGTTCGTCTACACCGTGTTGCCAACATTTGTACATATCTGTTGTATATTTGTATTTGTTTGTTTTGCAGCTTCCTCATTTCAGGAGCTCGCATCCGATGTAAAACACTTTGCCTATTTTCAGGCCATTCATCAATAGACATACTATTCAGTGAACTGATTGTTTACATGTTTATTTCCGCAGTTCTGTTTGCGAAAAGCGCCTGGTGTTTTTGATAAAATACGCGTGCATAAGCTTGTGGGCTTCGGCCAATGATTGTCAAAGCTTTGAATTACTTGAATAATGTCGCAAATGATAACCTGATGGTCCTTTTGGGAAGGGCATTGTGTTTGTTTGTTTTTGCAGGATTGATATCCTCCGCGGTCACAAAGCGGATCCTTGATAGGATCAGTACATCTCCCCTTAGAGATCGTCAAAGCAGTTCCTTGATAGGTTCAGCATCTCCAGCCAGAGTCGCGAAGAAAGTCAGGATTGATATCCTCGGAGGTTGCCAAAGCATATCCTTGATAGGAATAGAGTTTCTCCCCAGATGAGTCGCGAGGAAAGTAAGGACTGATATCCCCAGCAGTGCTGATGCACTAATGTTCCTCAGACTTGATTAGTCCCGCGTTTGTCCTCAGCAAGGGCCGATCTCCGAGAGACGTGTGCAGGAGTTATCCTCAACAGGTCGAGATTGATATCAACGACAGAGCGTAGCCCTTTCCCCAGCAGGCGGATGGCATTCCCCCCGGCAGCGGTTGTTTTTGGCAGGCAGATAAATCTCCCCAGCCGAGTATAGCCATGCCTGGCAGATGAAGTTTTACCCCCAAGCAGATCCTGAAGGATTGTTCAGCAAACTGAAGTTTGTCTCACCATAAGTTTGAGAACTTATTGACATGAGTGTCTGGTAGCCTGAAGGCTATTTTCCCCAGGAGAGTCGTTTCTCAGAGAGCTGCTCAGGGCATGTATCTTTTTCCCCACGCCGATCCTGAAGGATTGTTCAGCAAACTGAAGTTTGTTTCCCCAGTACCGCAGAAGGTAGTGTGTTGGTCAGCCTGAAGCGCTGTATTTTCCCGAAGGAGTCCGTCATCCCCAAGTTAAAGTCCAGTCGAGATTGGCACAGGTTGCAGTTCCCCTGATGGGTAGCTTATTCCTCAGTAGAGTGGTTACTCTCCCTTGAGAGGATGATTCCTCTTTCCAACATTTATTTTGCTGGAGCATTTCATTGCATGATTGCATAACATTTACCTAAAAGCATAGCATTTCCGTTTCGCACGGAGCATTACGTTCATCCATGCATTTCCCAGCAGGGGCATGTGAAACATGAACCAGGTGGTTACCATTTCTTCAGCAGAAGTATATTTGCTCCCCAGAAGTTTACAGGGAACGTTTGAGTGAACTCTTTCGTCTTTCCCCAACGAAGTCTCCAGGATTGTTTGGGTGAACCCTTCCTTCCTCCCCGACAGTATTGTAACCTGATGGTTATAGCAGCGTGATATGTTGCTCTGACGGCGATGTCAGATATGAAGATTGACTTCGAGAACGCCTGAAGGCGATGTCAAAAAGTTCCTGTGGATTCAGGTTCCCCATTGATGATTCAATGTTTGTCTGAAGACAATGTCAAAAGTTCGCAAGTTCAGCTTTTGTATACGAAGTGATCTGTATTGGTCTGATGACCAAATCAGTGGTCCTGAGGTGGTTACTGATTGCGATCAAGCAGATAGTGGTTTTTCCCGACTGATGTCGAGGCCTGAAGGCTATGGTACCACTTAACTAGCGGTTTTTTCCCGACTGATGTCGAGGCCTGAAGGCTATGGTATAACCGGACTAGTGTTTCTTCAGACTGAAGTCGAAGATGTTCTCCAGCTGAAGCGGAGTTTGCCTGAAGGCAAAATATTGAATCCCCAGAGTCATGAATGGCTCAGAATACCACTTCTCTGACTGATGTCACAGATTTCCTTAGCTGGTGCGAGGTGCCTGAAGGCAAGGTTATTCCTCCAAGTCATGAGTGACTTAGGATTCATTTTCCGGACTGAAGTCCGAAGTATCTCCCTGACTAAAGTCACAGATTTTCCAGCAGAGACGGAATTTCCTGAAGGCAAGTTTTTATTCTTTCAGACTGATGTCGAAGATAGTCCCTACAGAGTTGCCTGAAGGCAAGGTTTGAGGATTCCCGCAGAGTCATGAGTGACCAAGGATTCTCTTTTCGGACTGAAGGCCGAAGTATTCCTTTGACTGATGTCGAAGTTCCTCCCCAGCAAGACGGAGTTGCCTGAAGGCAAGTTCACAGATCCCCGAGTCATGAGTGACTCAGGATTTTGTTTCTTCAGACTGATGTCGAGGAAGTCCCCCGGAGAGTTGCCTGAAGGCAAGTTTACATATCATCACCGGAGTCATGAGTGACCTAGGATGTTATGAATGTGATGTTGAAGTTCTACGGTGAACTCAGTGTACTGCAGTATTTGAAGGCATTTGTCTTTTTCTGAGGGTGATCCCCAGATTAGAGAGTGCTCGATTAAGTCTTTCTTCCCCAGCGGAGTACCGTGGGTATGTATCAGTGCAGATATCAGAATTGGAAGTTTGCCTCAATGATTGGCAAATTTTCGGGTTTATTGGTATTCAACCGTCTTTCGCCGCGCTTGTTTGAGAACTAGCCAGGCCCAAGCCGCTTGAATAGGGGCAGCTGTTGCACCCCAAAATTTGCTTAACCTTGTTGAGACTTGGTTCATGGTTTCATTGCATTCATTCATACACTAGCATGTGCATTGCATTGAGATGTGTGCAGAGATCAAGAGGTGTGACCATCTTTTGAGAGCCAATGAAAGGTTTGATAACCTCTTGAAGAATGTCATTGAAGTCTATGAGGGTTGATATCCTCCTCAGTTGAAAATGAAGATCCTCAGAGATAGGGTTGATTGCAAAGTTGAATGTCTCTTAACTTGAAAGTCATTGAAGCTACTCAGATGATTCTGAAGCTATGAATGTGATCTTGAAGTCTTGCTAGAGCTCATATGATGTCTTGAGAGCCATCATGAGGCCTAGGCAAGTCATTGAATGAAGATTGAAAAGTTTTACCATGAGTGGTAGAATTAGGGTTTGACTGGTCAACCCTAAGTCAACAGATGAATTTGAGGAAGGTTGAGACCTATACCCAATGCCATATGATCATGGATTTATGTCTTAAGATTCCTAGTGGATGATTCCAAGGTTACTTGCTCATGATTGAGAAGTTTGAGAAGTTTGAGAGCTAGGGTTACTATGCTTGACAGTGTAAAATCCCCTAGTTTGATGCTAACTTCAAGAGAAGATAAAATTAAATACAAGCCTCATCTCACTTTGGAATGGTCATGAGACTTGTAGAGGATGTTCTTAGCTTTAATTTGAGTGGTGGAAGTCCTTGAAAGGATTTGTAGAACTCAAGTTATAGTCTTTGCAAGTTACAGGTCATCTGAGGACATTGAAATTTGTCTGTGAAAGTTACTTGTCTTCCAAGAAATTTTTGCCCATCAAGAAAGATTCAAATGAACTTGGGACAAACATAAGAGATGTTCCTCATGATCTCCCCTTTCCAAAAAGGTATGGTATGCCTTCATCTGATTTGTAGAACTCAACTTATAAGCTTTACAAGTCAAGGGTATTTTGGGAAAGTGGAATTATAGGTCATTTCAAGCACATGCCTAAAACTCATACTTGCAAGCTTCAAATGGAAAATTGTCCAACATAAAACTTGCTTAAAATGATGTTTTGAGTCCAAAGAAGAGGTCATGAAAGTTTGGAAATGCTTGTAGCTTATATTTTCAAAAATGACCTAAATATGGAAGGAATTAAGTTCATTAAAGTGACTATTTTGGGAAATTTTCAATACATGACCAAATGAAGAGAAATTATAGGTCATTTTGAGTGGAAATAAGATTCTAAGATCATTGGCATTATTGGATTTTGCATTTGAGGTCAAAATTTGGGAGCTATCATGGATTACTTATAATTGAAGTTATATATCCAAAGCATATCAAGGATCAAAGGGAAAGCTTCTAAAGCCTTTCAACACATCCAAAATATCATCTAGTGAGATTTTAAGATGAGAATCATGAGCTGTAACAAAGGAAACCAGAAGTGAGGTATGCATAGCTTGAATGGAAAATATCATGACATGAGAATCTCAACTTCTCATTAGAAGCTTCCAGCAACTTCTAGATGATTCAAATTCACTCTATATATTGAATAGAGGGTGCTCAGATGCTAGGTTGGGTGAGAATTGGTGCAGAGAAGAGAGAGTGAGATCAAAAATCTTCCATTGCAAGTCACATTCGAGTTCTTCAATTCATGTGCCATCAAGCTGGTTTCTTGAGTCAATTCAGTTCCATATGAGTTTCTGAAGGTGTACACATCAAAATCAGAGAGAATACATGCTTGGATCGTGTTCTTGACATTCAATTTTCACACCTGCAACTTGAAATCGGATTCCACAAATCAAGCACTTCCAAGAAGATCTTTTGCATACAGAAGTCAGATAATCACCCACTGAATGAATCTGGAGAGGATCAAGCATTGATTTGGAGGATTTCTTGGTCTGTTCACTCAATTTTATCAGGTTTTTAACTTTCTCTCTACACTCTAATTTAAGCACAATTAGGTAGAATTGTTAGTGTAGAATGGTTAGAGACAACTAGGAGATGGATTCTGGAGAATTAGAGAGCATTTAGTGATGATTTTGTTGTTGACACATTTTCTTTAGTGACCAAGAACATGCTGTATAAGGAGAGATAATGAGAGTTCTTTAGTGGAAATTGATTAGGGCAAGATGGTGATCATTCTGGTACCATCAATTTCAAGAATTGCCATAGTTGAAATTTGAGCTTGTTTTTAATCTTGATTCGGATTTTAGGTTAGAGGTTATTTCAATGAGTTTTGAGGTTAGGGATGTGTTCAGCATTGAATTTGGAGCAGTTTGGTGTTTTAAATTTTGGCATTGAATTTGAATTTTGAGGATTCACGAATTGGGGAAGGAGGGTGTTCTTGGTCTGTTCATCAATGGAGTTCTCCCTCCAGAAATGAGACCTGTTGACCAAAACAAGATCCATTGGCCATGATTTGTTTTCATTTTGTGAGAGAGGCTGAAGGGAGCAAAACGCAGGCGTTTCACTTAAGTCCTGATCATGGGCTTAAGTGAAACTTGATACCCACACCCCCAAACCTTGGCCCATTAGGATTTGAACTATATTTCCTTGCTCTTCACACCGTGTCTTTCTCAATTTCTTTTCCATTTTAATTGATTTTCTGATTAGTACATGGGCCTGCACGCATTCTTATCTGCACCTCCCATCTGGGCCCAAGCGCATTTTTACACTAGATATCATTGCTAATTGCACCAATGGTTTCTCATTTTCATTTTCTTTTTCATCATTTTCTTTAAATGTTTGAAAAATCATATAAAATAGAAAAACCACTATTTTTACATGAGAGTTTTTCCTCCCACTTCCATTTAAAGTCAAGAAAAATATGAAATCAGAAAATGGTCATTTTATTTCATTTTCATATTTTTTGCATATTTTTACTTTTAATAGCTTTTTATTGCTTTTATGTTGATATATGAACTTGTAGAATTTTGTTTAGCTATTTCCCATTTAATTTTTGTGCCATTTTTTTTTCTATTGGTTAGATTAGGATCTTAGCTTCCCTCTGAATTTATGCCATGATTTTGTGATATAATTTTGGTTAGTTTTGATTAGATGACATTAGGCTAGTTAGATTAGGGCTCATCCTTGACATAGGTCCATTAAAACACTTAGAATTTGGATTTTTAGTTTGAATTAGGTCATGGGGCTTATAGGGTATTAAGGGTAGGTATCTAGGATCCCTTATAATTTATCTTGGAATTTAATATAGTAGTTTGCTATTTTTAGTGAATTTTGCAAGTTGTATGTTGTTTGTGTTGCCTTTTGGGCATTGTATTTTGTCTGCTTTGCTTGTGGCTCTTTCCCTTTGCTTGTGGAGCTTGAGTTTGATTTGTGGATTGTGGAGAAGCATTGAAGAAGTCTTGAAGATTAAAGAAGGAGCTAGAGAGCTTTGGTTTTGCCTAGTTTGTTTTGTTTTTGTTTTAGGAAATAGGACATAGGGAGAGCATTAGTTAGATGGATTTCTTTCTTAAACATGGATGGTATCATTCACCTCCATCATTCTCCATGACATAAAGTCCCTCTAGGGTATTCACCTCCCTCCTTTGGAGGGATAAGTGGCCTTACCCATGTGGTAGAACTTTGAGAGAACCATTTCTATTGATGTTAAACTGTTTAGAGGCTTCCCTTGGTAGTCAATGAATAGTTTCACATCCTAGCTTATCCTGTTGATTGATTTCTCTTGGTTTGTTGGAGCATTGGGTTTGTTTGAAGATGAGAATTCCATTGAAGAGTGTTGAAGGTGAGGACTTCTTTGAAGATGATTGAAGAGTTTGTTTGAAGATGTCTTTTGCATTGAAGATATGGGCTGAAGCTCTGAAGAGGATGATTCCTTGAAGATTGTTAGAGTCTGAAGACTTTGTGAAGATTAAGTTGATACTTGAGTTAGAAGCTGAAGCTTTAAAGAGGATGAGTCCTTGAGCATTGAAGTTTGGTTTAGAGATTGATGAAGAGCTTGAAAATGTTAAAGCTTGTGTTTCTTGTGCTTGAAGCTGAAGCTTAGAGCAGGGTGTTTGTTTGCATGATCAAGTTGAAGCTGGGAGAGGATGTTGAAGCCTAGAGAGGTGAAGGTTACAAGTTGATACTTATGTTAGCTACAGTCAAAGCCTGAAGAAGCAAGTTGAGACTTGCTTTTGAAGACAAAGCCTGAAGGTGGAGTCTACAGTTGAAGATAGCTTGGAGCTGCTGAAGCAGAGTCTCCTGGGTTGCTTTTCTTTTGCTGTATTGTTTGTTTGCTTGAAAGCATTCCCCATAGGCTTGAGTGGAAGCTAGCTTTCCCTTGCCTGTTGTTTGACTAGGTTTGAGGTAGAGTGTGACTCCCTTGCCTCGCTTGTATTGTGCATTATTTACTGTTTATCTTACTGTCTGTTTGTTCACCATTGACATGGTTCCCCCTAGGTTCTCACTCTTCCCTGATGGGAAAGTGATGATTAGACTTTTAGGCTGAAGCCTTTACATGATAACTTCTAGGAGTTCCCAATTTAAACTCAACCTTAGGATGAATCCTTAGTTGCGTTCTCTTCTCATCTACAAACAGCTTAAGATACAGTAATTATGAATGATTTCTTTCGTACGCTACGAGCCTTAAGCTATCTAGGAAACAGTTGTTGGAGAGTTTCTTTCCAATAGTTGGGATGTTTAGTATGGTACCCCTTGGGTGACATGCGACGCATTCACTCCTAGGTCATAGTCTTTAGTGCGATTGAAATTGCAAACACAATAAAAAACACTTCTTGCGTAAAAGATTGAAAACAGACTGAAAATCATTTTCCCTTTGGGGTAAGCAAATTAATGAAGACTTTTCTGAAGAAAAGAGTGTTGTTAAACTTCAGCGCCACCGCAAACAGGCTTCGTCCCTAACTGCTGGAACTGTTGTTTAACCCTACTCGGGTAAAAACTGTCTGAACAACCCGTGTTCCGTTTTTTCCCGAACTACGTTAGCTCTGATTTTCTCTGATGAGAAATACGTAGGCACAAGATGCGACGTCTTGGCGAGCCACCTTCTACCATTCACCCGTAGTTAGCCGAACTACGTCGACTCTGATTTTCTCTGATGAGAATACGTAGGCCCAAAGCGCGACGCTTTGTCGAGTCCTTTTTCTTTCTTTTTAGTTTAGTTTTGAAGCCAGCCTTGATAGGTAGATTAGATTAACAATCCATCCAGACAACAAACAAGCGTGGATCCCATCGAGTACGATGAACGTGAGGGGTGCTAATACCTTCCCCTTGCGTAACCGACTCCCGAAACCTAAGATTTGGTTGCGATGACCGGTCTTGTCCCGTTTTCGCGAGGTTTTTCCTGTTCGTTTCCTTTCCCGCTCGAGGGATAAATAACGAAAGGTGGCGACTCTTCTGTTGTGCCGGCACCTGATTTTCGCAGTAGCGACAGATAAGAACAAGATTGTCATTCAAATTAATGTTGGAAATATATCTTAGTTTAATGATAGTTTTTGTTGATCAAAGTTCATCTGGAAGCAAGTCATCTGGACGCGTGATCATTGTTATCAGAAGATTCTGGATGATCAAAAGAAGAAGATCAGAAGAAGATTCTGGATGATCAGAAGATGAAGATCAAAGGAAGAATCTAGAAACTTGATCTAGATGAAACAAACATCAGAGGAGATGTGATTCTATTCTGAAGAAAGGAAGCTGAAGAAGTTATTATGTTTCAGATGAAGACTGTAACTGAAAGAAGACCAATCTGTCAGAGAGTAGCAAAGCTAAGACTCCCTCATGCATTCAATGTACACTCTGGGAAAAGAAGAGTAGTTGTCTATGTCAGATAAAGGTTAACTCTGAAGATCTCAGAATCTCAAAGGAATATGAGCTTTCTGGAAAGTGAAAGTTTTGACTCTGAAATCTCCTCTCCTCATTTGCATCTGCTTCATTAAAAGAGAATAGGGTTTCATAAATTTCTTGGTATTAGAAATTCAATTGGTATCCCTCAGCAAACCAATTCAAATGAAAGTCCCTCTTCAAAACCATCAGATGTAAAACCCCTCTTCCTTCTGAACCAGTTATTCACCTCTGAGAATTATTCATTCATCTGAATATGTTCATTCTAAGTGAACTTTCAATTAGTATCAATCTGAAGCTTGAGATGTCAATTGGAAATAAGAAGCTAGCGTATACACTTCAACTCTGGAACTTGAGACCTCTTGGAAATTTTTTTCATAAGTGGTTAAACTGTGAAGCTGAACGCGTGTCAGGTCACCAAAAGCTGAAGTTCAGCTGGTTAATGAAAGAGAAGACAAAGCTAGAAAGGTTAAGAAACTTCAAACTTCTTACTATGAAGTAAATAGAAGCTGATGAAAGAGTTGCTAAAGAAGTGAGGATTCTAGCAAAGGAAGATTCTAGAACAAGAATTGTCAGAATAGTACAAGAAGCAGAAGATCCTGAAAAGACTAAGCAAGCTACTGTAGTTGGTTCTTCTTCTGAAGATACTTTTGTATGTTGAGAACGTATCATGAGTGAGACTCAAGGAGATCAACAAGATATGAATAAGATCAACAAGTTGTCAGAGGAAGCTGTGCTGAACAGAATTTTTCTCACACCTTCAGTTGGAGAGATCAACAAGCCATGTTGGAGATCAACAAGCTATCAAGGAGATCAACAAGCCATGTTGGAGATCAACAAGCTATCAAGAAGATCAATAAGCCATGAAGGAGATCAACAAGTTGTCAGAGAAAGTTGTGCTAAAAAGAATTTTTCCACATCTTCAATTGGTAACCGTCAGTTGGTAACCTTCAGTTGGCATCTCACTCTCAATTGGTAACAGAAGTTTGTCAACAACTATATTCTATGCATAGTTCAACAAATTCTGGGAAAGATGTCGACCTAAAAGAAATAGGTCCTCAGGTTTTATTTCTCAACTCTACTTATTTAAATTTCTGGTTAAATGAGAAATAAAATATAAAAGAGGGAGAAATAGAAGATAAATTAAAATCTTATTTTTCAATGAAAACTCACCTTTTTGATGATGTCAAAAAGGGGGAGAAATAGAAAGTGATTTTGATATAACCTTGATAGAATGCAAACATCAACTCTAATATAAAATGAGTTTACTACTAACAGTGTGTTTGATGTTTTACTGAGGAACTCTGATCAAGTTCACTAGGCATTCTAGAAACAGGTCAAATGAATGAACTCTGAGTTCAAATGAACTGGTTATTAATATAATCAAAGTTATACACTTCGTGAACATATGTTTAGAATTAGATGGACCCAATATTGTTCAAGAGGTTGAAATACCTCTGAAAGTTAAAGTCATCTGGAACTATAATGTTCAGAAGATGTGAACTCTGTGAATATAATAATTAGAGCATAAGAATCAGAAATCTTCATAAAAGAAAAAATTGGTCTCAGACTCAGAATCTAGAACTAGTATCAGATTCAGGGGGAGTTCTGAAGATCTTAATATCTGGTCTATTGTAGCCAGGGGGAGTTCACCCAGAAAGGTTCACAAGTCAGAATATTAGATTTACACCCAGTCTGAAACTCAGGGGGGGGTTTCTCATCTGATAAACTAATTCTACTTCTAATAAACAGCGTGGCTAAGTTGTTAAAAACAATAAAAACGGTTTGGTATCTGAGTTACAAATGTGTAAATGCTCTAGAAGATTCTGAAGATATATGGCTCTGATACGATGGTTAGAGAAGACAAGTTCTAAAGATCTGAAGATGGAAGTTCTGCTGAACTAGTCTAGATGCTAAAGACTTATGCACTCTTATATTGTAGTGAAGTATCCTTTATCTTCTATCTCTTTAAATCTTTCTATTTTGTGAGTCTTGGGATCAGAGAAAGTCTCTGAATAAGCATAAAAGAATTTTTAAGGTTAACAAATTCAGGGGGAACTGTTGCTTGAAACTCAGAATATGTTAATACTTGGTGATTACTCTGTATAAAGTGTTCTATCAAAATACATTTTTTGTCATCATCAAAAAGGGGGAGATTGTAAGAGCAAGAATTGTCTCTACATGTTATCTCTATGTTTTGATGATAATAATTAAGTATTTGTGAAAGAATCATTTTATGTTCTAATGTTTGTTGTGTGCAGATTATTAAATAAAGATATTAAATCAACAAACGATATCAAGAAGTGCATTGAATACAATATGGAGTTACTTTGTGTGACGTGACATAAAGTGTAGCATTCAACGTAAGACTCTGAGCGTAGCAATCGACATGAAACTCTGAGTGAAGATCAACGTGAGACTCTGGGAAAAGAACTTAAAGCGCTTATTCAAGAAGCAATTTTGCCTCTGCATCTGATCACAATCAGAAAGATCCAAAGATACTATATATTGCAGTTGCAATGCTCTTATGGATTATGTTCTAAGAAGTGTGTATGATCTGGAAGCTATCAATGCGTCTGAGATATAGTCCTCTGAAGAACCAAGTTCTGAAGACTTTGATGACTTGAAGCTCTGAAGGCTGAAGGCTCTGAAGACCAAGTGTAGAAAGACTCTGAAGACGTGTTCTAAAGATCAAGACTCTGAAGACATGATTTCTGAGGAATTAAGTCACGAAGATTCTCAAGAATTTTTTAGTTGAAACGTAGATCTTGGAATGCTGAAGAATGGATTCTGAAGTTGAAGATTATGTATCAGTAGAAGCTTCACCCAGATAAAGACATGTTCCTCATCAGATAAGCATTTGTTATTCACTCTGATAAACATGTGTTTAAAAGTTAACACTCTGATGCTATTATGCTATCATACCAAAGTAGTTCTGAACTACTTATCAGATGCATCATCAGAAGTATCATGAAGACTAAAGTACAACGTATGCAAGTGTTCCAGTATGACAAATACGTTTGTATTATTCATAAGCATGGTTTCCAAAGTTAAGATATTAACGTTACAAGAAGAAGACAAAGAAAAGTGATGTCATTGTACTATCCAACACATGCTTATTCTATCCGTTGGAAATGACCGTTGGAATAATTTGAAAGGACATCTCTACCCTCACAAAGCTGCTTATAAAAGGAAGATCATTTGATTCATTCAAATGTTGGTTGGCTGTGTGAGCTAGTTAAGTCAGCTTGCGTAGCTTGCTGAACCAGTTTGCTTAACCTAAAGAAAAGCTTTATGAAAAGAAGCCGCAATGCTCAATAAGAAAAGCTTTTAGGCTATATGGAAACTATTGTGCTAATAATCTCTTAGAGATTTATCTTTAGATTAGTTTCTATATTAGTATGCAAGGAGCTGTTGCTCAATACTTGCCATGTACTTAATTAGGAGTAATCTTCTTGTTAAGAAGCATTCATGTAATCTCCGGCAACATAAATTCTATTTTAGAATTAGTGGTTCCTCAAGTGATCTTGTGAAGATCAGAATACTTGAGATGACAAATGATATTTGTCATTTGTGGAATTCTAATAGGAGATCTCTTGTGATCGGATTCTATTAGAAGTCAATGAACGTTATATCCTAAAGGATCCCTGAACGTGTCATTGTCCATTTGTTAGTCACTTGCAGTTAGCTTGTGCATAACTGTAATCAGTTTGGTTATAGTGGATTAAGTCCTCGACTGATTAAGTCAAAATCACCTTTGAAGCATGGACTGGATTAGCTTGAGAGTTGCTCAAGTGAACCAGGATATATCTTGTGTTCTTTACTTGTTATATGTTTTAATGTTTAATGCTTCCGTAACGCATCTGATATTATCTTAACGTAACAAGTATAGAAGTGATAAGAAAGGAAAAAGTTTTTAATAAGGTGTAAACCCAATTCAACCCCCCCCTTTCTTGGGTATTTCTCTCACCTTCAGGGGCTTCTATAAGGTGTATTGGAGGTGTCCAAAGTATTGGTTTACTTCTGTAGCAAGTTTCTTGAAAATTGGAAAGGGGTCTTCAAGAGGTAAGCTTTCAAAGAACTTGAAATTTAAAAATATGCTTTTCTTTGATGTACATTGATCATGATCATGTTATATATATCTTACTTGTTATGTTTGAATCATTTTATAGTGCTATTATTGATTGTGTCTAGTTGTAGCATAGAACTTGCAAATTTGAAGCCTTTTAGGAACCACTATCGGGTTTTAAAATAGGAACTTTTAGAAAAATCTAAAAATACCATTGAATTCCTCATGAAATTCTAGGCAGGATCCATCTTTGTTTCATCCAATTTAATAGAGAAATGAAGAAGTTATGTCCTTCTTGCAAATGAAGAAAACTTGGTCCTTGCCCAAGCCAACTAGGTCATGTTCAGCCTTATCATTTAATGGGTGTGGTTTGATACACGGATGTATCACCACCTTAGTGGTTAAACCTGCGCACTCTTGTTACCTTTCACCCTTTGAAACTGGGGTTCGAATCCCCCTCACCCTAGTTTCTTTTATTTTTCTTATTTTTTAAATAGTTAATACATATAATAACCATCTTCCACCCTTTAGTCACCATGTGCGTGTGGTTGAGTTGGCTATTATTTTGATCTGTAGGTGAGAAAACCTGAGTTCAAGTCCCATGGGGACCATTCCCCATCTTTTTAATCACTTGTTTTCTTACTTTCCTTCACAAATTCAAACTATCATAACTTTCTCATTTTTTTAAATCATTTTAAACCCATTATTTTTGCAAATTATTTGTGATAATGTCTATTTTCTATTTGTAAAAATAAAATATCAAAAATAATTATTTTTTTCATATTTATGAGTGCTTAAAGTGTGACTTTTTAGGGTTTCTTAAGTTTCTTTTTTATTCTTTTGAATGGTTCCTTGCTTTTCCTTGCCTAAAATGACTTGTTTGAACCATATACATCTTGTATGAACCTTAAATGATATTGTAAATTTTTACATCCTTGGCCTTACTTGGTTTTAATGCATTTTCAAGTGTATGTTTACATGTAAATGAATGTTGAACTTTCAATCATGCCATTAATTTTTTGCTTGATCTTTTGCCTTAACACGTTGATTCTCTTCCATTTTTATACCACTTCGATATCTACATATGTCTTTGTGTTGATTATACCATGTTCATGTGCTCCTAAAACACTTGAAATTTTCCTTGAAAATACTTTTATATGCATGTTTGTTTGTATGAACCTTTGTGATGTTTCCACTTTATTCAAAACCATGTTTGAACACCAATATCCATGTTTGGTTGTTACTAACATGTTCAATTTGTATCCTTGCTTGAATTTCTCTGTATTTTCTTCAATCTGTATCCTTTGCTTACATATTCAAGTATTTTCTTCATAGACTCTTACCATGATAAAGATATCTCTTTGAAATACACATCATCTTTTCAATCAACTTTTAAATTCTCTTGGGCCTCTCCTAGAGTGTAAGTCCCAACCCCTTTTAATTTTCAAATCATTAAAATCCACGAGCCTCTGTTAGAGTGTAAGTCCCTTCCCTTTTCTCAAAACTTTCTTCAATTTCTCAAAGCTTTCAATCTTTCAAAACTCAAATCTTCAACTTTCATCAAACACAACCCTAGTGAAATTCAACTTTTAAACTCTCTTGGGCCTCTGCTTAAAGAGTAGGACCCAACACCTTTTCTTTTCTTTGCAATCAATCTTGGGTCTCTGTTTAGAGTGTAAGATCCAACACCTTTGTACATAGAATAAATCTTGGGCCTCTGCTTAGAGTGTAAGACCCAATATCTTCGTACATAGAATAAATCTTGGGCTTTTGCTTAGAGTGTAAGACCGAACACCTTGGTACATAGAATAAATCTTGGGTCTCTGCTTAGAGTGTAAGATTCAACACCTTTATACATAGAATAAATCTTGAGTCCCTGCTTAGACTGTAAAACCCAACACCTTTGTGAATAAAATAAAACACAAAAATAAAATATTTAACACATCCAGCCCTAAAAGATGTGCAATCTTCCATGAATTCAAACATGTCATATCAATGTATATACTTGTGAATATTCAATCATGTTTGTTCATATTTTGTTAAGTTTCTTTTGACATTTACATCATCCTTATATTAGACATATGTCAGACAATAAGATCCCTTCACTCACAACTTAGTTCAAACAACTAGTTCCCTGACCTCTTCTTGACCTTTATACAAGCATCATTGCCTCCTCTTGGACATCGATCATACAAAGAATCTCCCAACAAGATAGTCTCATCTTGAGTTTCATACAAGGAGACTTGGGAAATCTCATTCAGCTTCCCACAGCCTTCTTTTGAGCTTCATATAAGGACCCTCAGTCTTCTCAAAAGCATAAGTTAAGTCTTAGTAATCTATACAAATAAGTTCTTTGAAACAAGTTAAATGAATAATTACATTCTAACAATTTTATATAAATTATAACTTAATAGTTATGTGATCAAACAACCAATATTTACTTTGTTTTTTAAAAGTTATCATATGTTCATTTAAAATTATCTAATAAAAATAATAAAAGATTTAAAATTTTCAAAATATATGTAAAATTCATCTACTCAATAAAAACTTTTGATTTTATGGTCAGATTAATGAATTTACTATTTAGAATTAATTATTTAACGAGGTAACGCATCGCACACTTATTTCTAGAATCAACATACACAAACTAATGCATCTTACTAGTCCATTAAGCCTAACGACCAAATTTAACACATCAAGCCCTATCACTTTGCAAGCTTTTTCATCCTCTAAGATCGGAAAGAATATTGTTGAATCACATAATATCTTCAACCTTGAACTATAAGTCAAGGATTTTATCTCTTAACAAGTAATAATCATCATTGCAAGTCCATGGAGTCAAGTTTGTTTTTATGCATTTAAGTGAAATATTGAATTGACATGAAATGAGCCACATCAGTTCAGATATGTTCAAAACAATGAGTGTTCAAACCTGCAAATGGAAATTGAGTCAAGATTCTATTCATGCTATAGAAGACTTTTGGTACCTTGACATTTAAGTTAAAGGCTACATGGCTATATCCATTGGACAATAGCATGCTCCCTCATCCAACACTATTCATCCAAAACCAAAACATTTTCCTATAAATAGAGGACTTCTCTGATCAATCCAAAGACACCAAAACAATATCAAAGCTTGTTTTCTCTCATTTCTTTCTTTCACTCCAAGTTTTCAAAGTTTCAAAGAGTAAACTTCTAGTTTTTAAAACCAAAGCTTAAACCACTCAAAAAATCATACAAACACATCACAAATCATCCCTTGAAGGTGTTCAAACCTTCATCTTCATCCCAAACCACCAAAATCAGAAAGTCAACTATCAAAACCTCATCTCTATGACTTTCTGCATTTTCAAAGCCATGTCTTGATTATGTCCATTTCAAAACCATCCAAGACTCCAAATATTCTCTAAATAATATTCTTAAATTGTTCCAATCATAATTTCTCAACTGTAACACCATTTGGTATAGTTTCCACTTTGGCTGCTTTTGACACATTTTGCAAGAAGGAGCCAGATTCTGTTCTAGAGGTTTCCCTTTTTTCCAAGCATCTAAGAGGCTTCTATAAGGTGTATTGGTGGTGTCCAAAGCATTGGTTTACTTCTGTAGCAAGTTTCTTGAAAGTTGGCAAGGGATCTTCAAGAGGTAAGCTTTCAAAGAACTTGAAATTTAAGAAATATGCTTTGCTTTGATGTACATTGATCATGATCATGTCGTATATGTCTTAATTGCTATGTTGGAATCATTTTATAGTGTTATTATTGATTGTGTATAGTTGTAGAATAGAACTTGCAAATTTGAAGCCTTTTAGGAACCACTATCGGGTTTTAAAATATAGGAACTTTTAGAAAAATATAAAACCACCGTTGAATTCCTCATGAAATTCTAGGCATGATCCATCTTTGTTTCATCCATTTTAATGGAGAAATGAATAAGTTATGCCCTTCTTGCAAATGAAGAAAACTTGTTCCTTGCCCAAGCCAACCAGGTCATGGCGTCTTTATTCTGGCCAGGCCTAGGTAATGTTCAGCCTTATCATTTAATGGGTGTGGTTTGATACACAGATGTATCACCACCCTAATGGTTAAACCTGTGCCCACTTGTTACCTTTCACCCTTTGAAACTGGGGTTCGAATCCCCCTCGCCCTAGTTTCTTTTATTTTTCTAATTTTTTAAATAGTTAACACATATAATAACCATCTTCCACCCTTTAGTCTCCATGTGCGTGTGGTTGAGTTGGCTATTATTTTGATTTGTAGGCGAGAAAACCTGAGTTCAAGTCCCATGGGGACAATTCCCCATCTTTTTAATCACTTGTTTTCTTACTTTCCTTCACAAATTCAAACTATCATAACTTTATAATTTTTTTTATCATTTTAAACCCATTCTTTTTGCAAATTGTTTATGATAACGTCTATTTTCTATTTGTAAAAATAAAATATCAAAAATAATTATTTTTCTCATATATATGAGTGCTTAAAGTGTGTGACTTTTTAGGGTTTCTTAAGTTTCTTTTTTATTCTTTTGAATGGTTCCTTTCCTTTCCTTTCCTAAAATGACTTGTTTGAACCATATACATCTTGTATGAATCTTAAATGATATTGTGAATTTTTACATCCTTGGCCTTACTTGGTTTTAATGCATTTTCAAGTGTATGTTTACATGTAAATAAATGTTGAACTTTCAATCATGCCATTAATTTTTTGCTTGATCTTTTTCCTTAACACGTTGATTCTCTTCCATGTTTATACCACTTCGATATCTATATATGTCTTTGTGTTGATTATATCATGTTCATGTGCTCCTAAAACACTTGAAATTTTCCTTGAAAATACTTTTATATGCATGTTTATTTGTATGAACCTTTGTGATGTTTCCACTTTGTTCAAAACCATGTTTGAACCCTAATATCCATGTTTCGTTGTTACTAACATGTTCAATTTGTATCCTTACTTGAATTTCTCCGTAATTGCTTCCATGGCTTAAACCTTTGCTTACATGTTCAAGTATTTTCTTTATAAACTCTTACCATGATAAAGATATCTCTTTGAAATACACATCATCTTTTCAATCAACTTTTAAATTCTCTTGGACTTATCCTAGAGTGTAAGTCCCAACCCCTTTTAATTTTCAAATCATTAAAATCCATGAGCCTCTATTAGAGTGTAAGTCCCTTCCCTTTTCTCAAAACTTTCTTCAATTTCTCAAAGCTTTCAATCTTTCAAAACTCAAATCTTCAACTTTCATCAAACACAACCCTAGTGACATTCAACTTTTAAACTCTCTTGGACCTCTGCTTAGAGTGTAGGACCCAACACCTTTTCTTTTCTTTTCAATCAATCTTGGGTCTCTGTTTAGAGTGTAAGATCCAACACCTTTGTACATAGAATAAATCTTGGGCCTCTACTTAGAGTGTAAGACTCAATATCTTTGTACATTGAATAAATCTTGGGCCTTTGCTTAGAGTGTAAGACCCAACATCTTTGTACATAAAATAAATCTCGGACATCTGCTTAGAGTGTAAGATCCAACACCTTTATAAATAGAATAAATATTAGGCCTCTGCTTAGACTGTAAAACCCAACACCTTTGTGAATAAAATAAAACACAAATAAAATATTTAACACATCAAGCCCTATCAATGTATATACTTGTGAATCTTCAATCATGTTTGTTCATATTTTGTTAAGTTTCATTTGACATTTACATCATCCTTAGTTTAAACATAGGTCAGACAATAGGATCCCTTCAATCACAATTTAGTTCAAACAACTAGTTCCCTGACCTCCTCTTGACCCTTATACAAGCATCATTGCCTCCTCTTGGGCATCATCATACAAAGAATTCCCCAACAAGATAGTCTCCTCTTGAGTTTCATACAAGGAGACTTGGAAAATCTCATTCAGTTCCCCACAACCTTCTTTTGAGCTTCATACAAGGACCCTCAAGCTTCTCAAAAGCATAAGTTAAGTCTTAGTAATCTATACAAATAAATTCTTTGAACCAAGTTAAATGAATAATTACATTCTAACAATTTTATATAAATTATAACTTAATAGTTATGTGATCAAACAACCAATATTTACTTTGTTTTTTAAAAGTTATCATATGTTCGTTTAAAATTATCTAATAAAAATAATAAAAGAATTAAAAATTTCAAAATTTATGTAAAATTCATCTACTCAATAAAAACTTTTGATTTTATGGTCAGATTAATGAATTTACTTTTTAGAATTAATTATTTAACGAGGTAACGCATCGCACACTTATTTCTAGAATCAACATACACAAACTAATGCATCTTACTAGTCCATTAAGCCTAACGACCAAATTTAACAAACAACAAATAAAAAATTTCTAAAATTAGTTCCTTTGAAATAGTAATTGCTACACACATTCTAAATTTATACATGATTTTCATAAATCACTAAAATCGTAACCATCGTAATTGGTTATAATTGAAGATCCAATGTATGGTGCTCCATGAACAACTAAATCATCAGGCAATGGTCTCTCCTCAAGCATAGAATAACCTGTCGTAACACAACACAAATTAATATGTATACCACATGAAACTTTTTATAAGAAAACATAAATGAATCGAATAATTAATCACCATTGAGATAAGGAATAGGAATGTCATAATAGTAAGTGGAGGGTCTTCCAAAGTCTTGAGAGTATGGTGGAGACAGCACATCAAGTATTGCACATGAAGTCAATGCTCTAAAAGAATGAATATTTCCACCACTTCTTGGAAATAATATTGATGGCTCATTTGGTGCTTTCATCACTTCATCTTTTACCCTCCCCGCCAATCCTACTACAACCACACACAACAATTTTCAGTCTTTTAGACATGTCTGATGTCAAATACATATTGGTATCTGATACTGACACACCAAATCACACTTTACTATAATTTTAGTGTTTTTTTATATGTTTGGTCTCAAATGTATATTGGTGTTAAATATATATTGACACACGAGATTACATTTTATTATATTGTTAGTGTTTTTTAAATGTCAGGTCTCAAATACATATTGGTGTTGGTGTCAGATTGATGCTGGCTATATGATTACATTTTATTAGGGTTAGCTTTCTTAGAGAAAATATTTTTCTATAGACTAAAGTAATTATTCTTACTTGTTTGACCTTTGGTACTATTAAAATTGATCCAATCATAAGCTTTGACATAAACAGAACCATATAAAAGCTTGCTCAACACTGTCATTCCTGGATGGTCATGAAGAGGAAATTCTTTTCCTGCTGGAACACAGAACACACCTATCTGCACATATTCAAAAACATCATTAAAATAGATCGCATGATAATATAAACCATCATAACAAAATATAACTATATTTTTTCTACTTACCGAAACATCGTCACATTCATGAATGTGAATGTATGTTATTTCAGAGAAACTTTGTCCACAAAGCAACCTCCTGCTACCGTTATCAACCTTTGAATCTGTAGTAGGAGAATCACATAACCCGAACTCGTCGATTCCTACATCTATTGCTTCGATTTTGTCTGCAAATATACACACAGAAAAGTTGCGAGATAAATATTAAGACAAACAAAACATATACAAAATTTATATGTTAAAAATTCAGAAACTCACCTAACAGATTTTTAAGGTAATGGATTTGTTGAAAATTTGGAACATTTCCTGGAGAAAACAAAACATGGCAAGTATCATAAAGAGCTTGTATTTTGTTCATTTCCATTGTGTTAGTACTAAGTATAGTCCTAAAATTGTGTTGTGTGTGTGGAAGAGGAAGAACAATTTTTAAAGGGTGACATGAAAATAAAGGAAAGGACATAGAAAAAAAGAAAAGGGAGAGACTATGAACAATGTTTAGTAATTAAAACCTTGGGCAAAATTTGAATTAATATTATATTACAATGGGCTCCTTTTGTTTCAATTGTTTCTCTTTTGGGAAAGGGGAAAAGTTTGAAATAGTCATTATTTTGAAGATAAGTTTCCTACCCAGGTTTAAAAGTAAATTATGGGCTATAAGTATAAACAACAACAACAACAAAAAAAGTGAAATAGAAAACAGTTAAACATATTTTTACTCCCTGTATATCATAAAAAGTGTTTTATATACAAATTTTATTTCTCTCTTCACTTTAATATATTAATATAATATTTATTATTATTATATTTTTAGTTGCTTAAATTTATTTATTTATTTATAAAGTACAATTAATAAAAAAAATTTATTAAATATTTTTGGTTTAATTTTAAAATTAATATAATTTATTATTTTTGTAAAATCCGTGTGCAGTTCTATTAAGGCACTCTTTATTAAACAGAAAAAGTTATTAAATAAAGTATTTTATAATTATTGTATACAATACAACATGCCATACTTTTTTTAGTATTTCATTATTTATTTTAATATTTATAAAAATAGAATACAGTAATTAACTTTACATTTCAAAAGACAAAATAAAGAAAAGTATAATTTATTATAAGACTTTAAATTTATCGTCCTCTTATTTAAAATAAATGTTGTTTCCTTCTTTAAAAAAAAACTAGTAACAAATCGTGTTCGTACCAGTAGAGTAAAGTCAACAAAATATAAAATAAATATAAAATAAAAATTATATAATTGTGTTTAAAAAATATATATTATAAAAAATATTTAAAGTGGTGATTAATAAATACATATAAAAAAATTATAAATTTCGATCAGTCAAAAATATATATCTTAACAGAAAAAATAAATAAAATAATGTATTCGCAAAGGTCGCACAATGTTATTATAAATAATAAATAAATATAATATAGTTATAGTTAAAAAAAAAAAAAATATATATATATATATATATATATATATATATATATATATATATATATATATATATATATATATATATATATATATATATATATATATATATATATATATATATATATATATATATATATATATATATATATATAAAGTGGTCTCGATCCATCGAAAATATATATATTTTAGTAGAAAAATAAATAAATAAATTGAATAGTCATTTATCCATGCATTCGCACAGGTTGCACGATATCGTTATAAATAATAAATAAATATAATATAGTGATGGCTAATAAAAGTATATAAAAGATACACACAAAAAAAATATTTGAATTTATGATTGTCATATAAATATTAATTTAATCTACATGTACGTTTGCACGAATCACGCAATGTCGTTATAAATAGTCAATAAATATAATATAGTGATGGTTAAAAAATATATATAAAAAATATACAACATAAGTAATTTTAGTCCGTCAAAAATGTATATTTTAGTAGAAAAATAAAATTTGCATAAGTATATAATTACTTGTAATTTTAATTTTCATATTCTTAATATTAATTAAAATATATTATAAATATTAAGTTGTATTTTAGTTATAATGTAAAACTCGTTTTAATACGAATCTATTCAATAAGATTGAGTGAGATATAAAATCAAATTAAACTGTTTTTTTTTATAATAAAAACATTGATTGTAAAGAATAAAAATTCCTAATAACTTATAGTAAGAAGTATTATGATTTATAAATAATGTATATTGATCTGACCTGATCAGGAGGGGATCACGATATGGCCACGTGCTACTGGACGGTTACCTGTTCACCGGGGTGAGAAAGAGGAGGGGGGTGTACCTGCAAGACACTCTGATGCCAAAGTAAGAAGTTGGGCAGAGTGGAAGCAATAGTACAGAAAAAGGGGCAAGAAGAGTTACCTGACCCTCTTGAGGAAGAGGGTATTTATAGGGAGACCCCAGCGCTGGGCCAACGGTCATTTGAGGTGGGCTGGATGACCAGGCCCAACCCTAATGACTGCTAGGGCTTACGTGGCGTAGTGAAGACCAGGACGTGGTCTTCGCCCTAGTTCAACCGCTCCTAGATCTCCGGAAAGTGGGTTTGACCTGCTCTTTCGGAGGTGGGCAGCTGGCCGATGACGTGTCCCCGCGGAGGGGAGCACGTGGAGAACGTGCGCCGAGCACGTTATTCTCCCCGCGGAGGGGAGCCCGGGCGGTTCCCCGGAGCGCGTTATTCTCCCCGCCGAAGAGAGGAGCCAAGGGCCGCGCTTTGGTGAGCCGGGGACGGTACTGCCCGTCCGGTGTGGTGGACGACAAAAGGTTGTGGAGACGTAGCTTGTGTTCGGCGGCTTGCCCTGCTCGTCTCGAGGGGAGCACGTGCCTGGCGTGCCCGGTTCGCTTGTTGGGCCGCACGCGGTATTGGGCCTGCCGAGGTTGGGCCCATACCGGAACAGGAGCCCCCCAAGTCGAAGCTCTGGGGAGAGAGCGAGGACTTAAGGTCGTCGGGCACTCGCACGAAGATCTCCGGTCGTCGGCAGAGCGGGGAGGAGGCAGGTGAAGGGACGCGACTGTCAGGTTGCCGCCACGTGTCTTGCGTTAAGCGGTCGTAGGGGCGGCTACCCTATGTCATTAATGAGCCTAGGGTCGCTTCGAGTCCCGCGTCGGGTTATAAATATGGAGGTCCCCGCTCATTCTGTTACTTTTCTCTCTGCTAAGCTTTATCGTCTCTGCTCGTCCGCCGCTTACCGCCGATCGCCGCCGTACCGTTGATCTTTTCTTCCGTCCGCCGCCGTTGCAAGTGAGCTCCTCTTTTCCCTCCCTTTTTATTTCCGTCGTTTAATTGGAACGTGTGGTCGGGGCGTGATGAACGCCCCGAGGAGGGACGCGAGTTCCGCCGTGTCTAGCGAGTTTTCTGATGAATGTCCCGGGGAGGGTAGGCTGGTTCCGATGAATGCCCCGAGGACGGGAGCTTTTTCTGATGAATGCCCCGAGGACGGGGGCTTTCTCCGATGAATGCCCCGGGGAGAAGTACCTTCTCCGATGGCCGTCCCGAGAGGGGGCGAGGGGTCGGTCTTTGATCCCCGATGAGGGTAGACGGGGAGCGAGTGTTTGCTCGTCGCTTCCCGGCTTTTGTCGCCCTTTCACTTGACTTGTGGTGGAAGGGTGGATTTGATCCTGGCTATCGAATTCACCGTTGTCCTCTGCTTTCAGGTGTAGATGTCGGCTCTGGTGCCGGGGATAATGGTCGAAGACAATGAACCTGAGGTTCCGGAGTATGACGACGAGCGTATTGCCCCGTCCGAGGAGTGGGCGGCCGAGGAGCCGCTTTCTACCCCTTCTTGCTTTGTGGCCGACGCGTCCGACGTGTACGCCACGGTCGAGGACACGCCCATAGGAGAGCCACAACACTGGCAGGTGTACCGGCCAAAAGAACATCACCGCATCTGCTCGCGATATGGGCGGCGGATGTTCCCGATGCATGAATTCTACTTTAAAGAAGCTCGGCTCCGGTTACCATTTTCCGCCTTCCATCTGGGGCTTTTTGACTGGCTGCGTCTTGCCCCGTCCCAGCTGCACCCCAATGCTTTGGCCTTCATCTGGGCTTTCGAGGTGGTGTGTTTCTACCTCTCGGTGGAGCCGACGGTGTCGTTATTCTTCCGTATCTTCCATCTGCAGCGGCAGACGGTGCACGACCGCCACGGATGGGTCTCCTTTAAGCAATCGAAAAAAAATTTCAAAGCGTATAGCGATTCTGTCAAAGACTTCAAAAACCGGTTCTACCTCGTCAAGCCGATCACGCAGCACGGCTCGGACACTCTCTTCGACGAGGGCGAGCGAACGGTAGATGGCCAGCGGTTCCGCGCGTGGCTTCCTAAGATACATCTGCTGTGGACCACGGAGCATTTCAGTCGAGGGACGGATAGGTATATCGTCCGGGCGGGGACCCTCGAGGAGAAGGACATGGCCGCCTATTTGAAAATAATTGCCTTTGTGTGGTCTCTCCCTCCGTCGAAGCTGGTGACGCCCGACGGTCGGTATATCCTTGACGCTCAGGGGAACGTACGCACCAAGAAGCGTTTGATAAATACTAAGACTTTGCTCGGTTGTGCGACCGGGGCGGCCGCTCTGGATTACCTAGGTAGGAATGTTCGTTTCCCCCCCCCCCCCCCCCCCCCCCGTGGTCGGGGTTTTCGATCGTCGCTAACTCTTTTCTTTATTTTTGCAGCGAACATGTCTTCCGTCGAGGAGCGGGTGAAGCAGTTGCGCGCCACTAGGAATGCCGCGGCCCCAAGGACGAGGGTGAGCCAGCTGGTCGGACAGGAGGTCGCGACGCCGGGGGGGCAAACTTCGTCCTCTTCGCCTCAAGAGAGCCAATCTCCTGTGTCTCAAGGAGCGTCGAAGAGGCAGAGGTCCGAGGAGCCTCGAGTGGTGGATCTGACGGTCGGCGCCGTCGAGGAAGGTTATGTCGTCCCTCCCTGCCACCAGCATCCGGGATATTTTCATGGTGCCAGTTCTCCCACTGTTTCCGCCGGGGAGGTGAAGGCTGTTCGTCAGGCCGATCGAGAGACCCGTCGACGTGTCCTGGCTGAGGACTTGGCCGCAATGATGCGGACATTCACGACGGCTCTTGTGCTGAACGAGGAGGGTTGCTCTGCTGCTGAGCTATCCAAACTGCAAGGGGATCTCACTTTCACGCAGTCGCGGTTGGCCAAGCTCACTGAGGAGTTGGAGAAGAGCCAGAAGGACGTTGCCGAGCAGCGGAAACGGGCAGAGGGCGCTGAGGGGAAGGTGGCTTCGCTGGAGGAAAAACTGGGGACAGCGACGGCCGAGGTGCAGGCGCTGAAGGTTCGCACGGAGGTTTTGGACAGCGCTGTTCGTCCGGCCGAGGACGAGACTGACGGGGATCGACGGTTAATCACCCGTGCTGACCTGATCGCTCGTATCCGGGTGTTGGAGAGCGATTGTCTGGAGGCTGTTGAGGTCGGGTTCAAGAACGCCGTCGAGCAGATTCAGGTCGCCAACCCTGGTGTCGTGCTGGCCGTGGACGGGATAGGGCCATACCACGAGATTGTTGATGGGAAGGTGATCGATCCCTATCTTGTTATCCCCGAGGAGGAACCCGTGGCTGCTGACCAGGCGGACGAGGAAGCATAGGTTTCCGGGCCTGCGTGCTCGTTGTTTTTGTGGCCTGCGTGCCGATGTTTGTTATCTCTTTTCTTTGGGCCTGCGTGCTCTGTATTTGTACCATTGACTACTGGGCTGGCGCCCGCTTTTGTTTAATATATTTATCGTGGATTTTCTAAGTGTGCGCTCGTTATTTGCATGTCGTTTTATGCTCGTTTTTCGTATTTGTTTGAATGCCTCTGATTGTGTATGACATTTCTTATAAATTTTCTAAGTGTGCGCTCGATGTGTTTAGCTCGACAATTTGCTACCGGTAGTGCAGGGAACTGGCCGGTTTGGCCGGCGACGTAGTCGGGCTGTTTCGGGGGTAGTTCTCCCCGGGGCGTGGATGGCCCATCGCGAGCTGGGTGTCCTGCCTCTTTTGGTACGACGGCGAGGAGCCTCGGTCGAGGTATTCCCTGCCGAGCAAGGCCTTCTGCCCGCGCACACGAGAGGCAGGGTTTTCTTTTCTTTGGTCGCTAGTGGACGCGGGGGTGTGCGGTGGTACCATGTCGCCCCCCCCCCCCCCAGTGGTCGGGACGATGGGTCGTCGCGGGCAATGTTTTAACTGTAGTACCGCTTAAGTTTCGCGGCGTTCCATGGTCGAGCTAGTTGTTCACCGTGTAGGTTTTCGAGGTAATAGGCCCCGTGCTCCGTTTTGTCCCGGACTCGGTACGGGTCTTCCCAGTTCGCAGCCAGTTTGCCCTCGTGGGAGTCTTTCTGGTTTCTGCGTAGAACTAAGTCGCCTGTTTGAAAATCGCGTTTTATGACTTTGTTGTTATGGCGAAGTGTGACTTGTTGCTTCAGCCGGGCTTCCCGGAGAGCTGCTCCTGAGCGGATTTCTTCGACGAGGTCGAGCTCTTCTCGGAGGGAGCCGTCGTTGTCGTCGGTGTCCAGGGGAGCTTTCGTTCGTCTGGACGGTTCGCGGATTTCGACCAGTATCACGGCCTCGGTTCCGTACGTGAGGCGAAATGGGGTTTTCCCCGTGGTTGAGTGGGGGGTAGTACGGTATGCCCAGAGGACGCTGTGGAGTTCTTCGACCCATGCTCGTTTGGTGTCGTTGAGTCGTCGTCTGAGTCCTCTGAGTATAACTCTGTTCGCCGACTCCGCCTGGCCGTTTGTCTGAGGATGTTCGACCGAGGCGAAGTGATGTTTGGTTCCGAGTTTGGTGACGAAGTCCCGGAAGTTTTTGTCTGTGAATTGTGTGCCGTTGTCGGTGACAATGGCGAGCGGTACCCCGAATCTGGCGAGGATGTTGCGTTTGTAGAATCGGAGTATGTTGTGGGCGGTGATTTTGGCCAGAGCTTCGGCCTCGATCCACTTGGTGAAGTAATCGACTCCCACGATGAGGTACTTGTTCTGGTATGAACCGAGGGGGAAGGGCCCGAGGATGTCCAGCCCCCACCAAGCGAACGGCCACGGAGATGAGAGGGACGTGAGGTCGGTTGGGGGGGCGAGGTGCATGTCCCCGTGTCGTTGACACTTATCACATCGTTTGACATGTTCCTTCGCGTCAGACTGCATTGATGGCCAGTAGTAGCCTGCACGCAGGGCCTTGCGCGCTAGGGATCTGCCGCCGAGGTGCTGCGCGTTGATACCTTCGTGGATTTCTTCAAGAACGGTCGTACTCTGGGACGTATCTATGCATTTGAGGAGTGGGATTGCGAAGCCTCGGCGGTATAGTCGTCCCTCGAGGAGGACGTACGAGCAGGCTCGTCGTTTCGTCGCGTTGGCCTCGCTAGAGTTGGCAGGCAGACGGCCGGTGCTGAGATAGGTGTGGAGGGGGGTCATCCAGCAGTCCGCGTCTCCGATGGCGTTGATGTCGAGGGGTGTGGTGGTCGGGCTGGTACTTGGTTGGGACAAGATTTCTTGAATGACCGATTTGTGGCCGCCTCGCTTTTTGGTGCTTGCTAGTTTGGAGAGGATGTCGGCGCGGGTGTTCTGCTCCCGAGGAACGTGCTGAATCTCTGCTGAGTCGAACCCTCTCAGTTTTTCAGTGATGAGCGTGAGGTATCCGGCGAGGGTGTCGTTTTTTGCTTGGTATTCGCCTCGGACTTGCGAAGCGACCAGCTGGGAATCCGTGTAGATTCGGATGTCCCTGGCTCCCAGGTCGGATGCTAGGCGAAGGCCGGCGAGAAATGCTTCGTATTCGGCCTGGTTGTTAGTCGTTGGAAAAGCTAGTGTGAGGGAGACTTCGATGACCGTACCCTCGTCGTTATCGAGGACGATGCCGGCGCCGCTTCCCGTAGAGTTGGAGGAGCCATCCACAAAGATGGTCTAGAGGTGGTTCCCGGCGGTAGGGTCGGGGGGCGTGGTCATCTCGGCGACGAAGTCGGCCAAAGCTTGAGCCTTGATGGCGTGCCGGCTTTCGTAGGTGATGTCGAACTCGGAGAGTTCTAGCGACCACTTCAGCATGCGTCCAGCCATGTCGGGGCGGCCGAGTAGCTGGCGGATGGGCTGGTCGGTGCGGAGCACGATGGTGTGTGCTAGAAAATAATGTCGGAGTCGGCGTGCCGCTGTCACGAGGGCCAGGGCGACTTTCTCGATCAGCTGGTATCGGACTTCCGGGCCGTGGAGAGCTTTACTAGTAAAGTAAATGGGCTTTTGTCCTTCTCCGGCTTCGCTCACGAGGACGGCGCTGACGGCTTCGTTGGAGACGGCCAGATATAAATATAGGGTTTCGCCCGTCGCGGGGCGCGTCAGCACTGGCGGTTCGGATAGGACGCGTTTGAGGTGGCAAAGGGCTTTCTCACATTCGTCCGTCCATTCGAACTTGGTCTCTTTCCTGAGCAGTTTGAAGAACGGGAGGGCGTGTTGGGCCGATCTCGCGATGAATCGCGAGAGGGAGGCTAGTACGCCGTTGAGGGACTGGATGGCCCGCTTCGTGGTCGGCGTGGTGGTATTGGAGAAGGCGTGGCATTTGTCCGGATTGGCTTCGATCCCCCGTTCGGTCAGGTAGTAGCCGAGGAATTTACCGGCGTAGACGCCGAAGGTGCACTTTTCCGGGTTAAAACGCATGCGACATGACCTCGCGGTCTTGAAGACCCTCTGGAGGTGTGCCGCGTGGTCGTCCTCCGAGCCGGATTTGACGATCATGTCGTCCATATATACTTCGAGCATGTCCCCGATTTCGTTGCGGAAGACATGGTTCATCATCCGCTGGTATGTGGCCCCGGCGTTTTTGAGGCCGAAGGGCATCACGTTGTAATAGTAATTGCCCGACGCCGTCATGAAGGCCGTGGCTTGCTTATCGTGTTCGGCCATCGGGATCTGGTTGTATCCCGAGTACGCGTCCATGAAGGACAAGAGTTTGAAGCCCGCCGAGTTGTCGACGAGCTTGTCGATATTGGGGAGGGGGTAGGCGTCCTTAGGACATGCCCGGTTGAGGTCAGTATAGTCAATACACATGCGTCATTTTCCATTATTCTTTTTGACGAGTACAACGTTGGACAGCCAGGTTGAATACCGGGCTTCCAAAATAAAATTTGCCTCTAAGAGGTCTTTTACAGCTTGTTCGGCCGCTGCCGATTTTTCGGGGGATTGGCGACGGCGGCGTTGTACAACGGCTTTCGCGGCTGGGTTGATGGACAGCTGGTGGCAGGCGACCTCGGGGTCGAGTCCCGGCATTTCCGCGGCACTCCAGGCGAAGAGGTCGGCGTTCTCACGGAGGCAGGCTTGGAGCTGGCGTTTCGCGAGGTCTGGGAGTCCTGCGCCTATCCTCACGGTTCTGCCCGTGCCTTCTCCGAGGGGAATGAGTTTGAATTCTCCATCCGGGATGGGGCGCGCTGGGTGCGACGGTTGCCCGTTACCTCCGTCGGTCTTTGTTATATTGTCGAGCTCGTCGGTGAAGCGACTGTCGAGCTCAACGGATCCGACCAGCTCCGTTGGTTTGTCCTTCGGCGTAGCGTTTGACGCTTTCCTCTTGGTCGACGGAGCGATGAAGTCTAGTCCTTTCAAGGCGGCCTCGAAACATCTGCGAGCGGCTTCGATGTCTCCGTTGAGGGTTACCACGGCTCCCCGTCTCGTGTAGTACTTCATCTTCAGGTGGACGGTGGAAGGTACCGCGGTCAGTTCTGCTATCGTCGTCCTGCCCAGAATGCAGTTATAGAGGGACGGGCATTTGATGACTAAGAAACGGACGTTGATGTCCCTGGCGGTTTCCTCTTCTCCGAAGGTGACTTTCAATTCCATGTATCCCCAAGGTCTCGTCGTCGTCCCGTTGAACCCCTGAAGGTCGGAGCCTACGTAGGGAGAAAGATTGGATTCGTCGAGCTGGAGGGTAGTGAACAGATGTGAGTACATGATGTCAACCGAGCTCCCGCCGTCTACGAGGAGGCGCCTGACGTCGAAGTTTGCCATCCGGGCACGTATGAGCAAGGGGATGTTGGAATTGGGGGATCCCCCGGGTAGTTCCTCGAGGTAGAATGTGATCGGGTTGGAGCGGCCTCGGAATTTGTCGAGCGTGCTCATTTTTCCCGAGTTGTTCGCGATGAGCTCGTCGAACTTCCTTTTCACAGATCCTATGGATAGACTCCTCGTGGCTCCGTCAGAGATGACCATGGCTCTGGGGAAGTATTCCCATCGGCTGGTTGGTCGGATTGGCTCGTCGCTTAGGTTGGGTCCTTCGGGGATGCCGAATTCTCTGCTCGCGAACCAATCTTCGGGGCGGCTGACGCACAACGCGACCTGGAGCCTGCTGCTGTCCTCCGGAGAGGGGAGTTCCTCGATCTTCTTGGTTTCCGGAGCCTCTAGCCTAGGTGGTTCGCCTCCTCGGGTGTATCGCTTCAGGTGCCCGTCTTTGATTAGAATTTCGATCGCATCCTTGAGATGGATGCAGTCTTCTGTCACGTGCCCGTGGGTCCTGTGGAATCGGCAGTATTTCGATTTGTCCACGTTGGGTTTGGGCGGCGTTGGTCGTGGAAATCGGACACCTCCCTGAACAAACTCGTTTTTAGCGCATTCGGCCAGTATGCGTTCGCGCGAAGCGACCAAGGCTGTGTACTCTGTGAATCTTCCTGCGGGGCCGCGCGGCTCGCGTTGTTCGCGGGGCTCGCGGGGGCGGTCTCCTCCTCGCCGATGGCTCGAAGCTCCGTCGTCTCGGTGCCCGCGGGGGACCTCTCTGTCTCGAGTGTCGCGAGCGGAGTTGGCCGCTTGTGTTTCTTCGAATCGGATGTAATGCGCGGCTCTGTCGAGGAAATCTTGGAGGGACGTGGGCCGGTGTATGCCTACGGCCTCGTAGAATTTGGAGTCGTGGCGCAGGCCCTGTTCCATTAAGTAGCGTTTCATTTCTTCGGAAGTTGTTACCTGCACGGCTTCCCGAGTAAACCTTTCGATGTATTTTCGGAGAGGTTCGTCGGGGCCTTGGATGATTGCCCCGAGGACTGCTTCCGTCTTCGGGTGACGTCGGGACGCCGTAAAGTGCTTGGAGAACAGGTCCTTCAAGACCCTCCACGATGTAACTGATTCGGGCTCCAGACATTTGTACCAGGTCATAGCGCCTTTCCTCAGAGTCGTTGGGAAAAGTCTGCACTTGATAGCTCCCCGGACGTTCCGGTAGTCGAGAATAGCCTCGATGTCTTCCAGGTGATCGTCCGGGTCGGAGGTGCCGTCGTATGTCGACAGCGTCGATGGTTTCTCCATCCCCTGGGGTATAGGGGCGGCCATGATCTCCCGGGACAGCGGGGTGCGGTAATCATCCTCGTCGCTATGTGCCGGGGATCTGTGAGGAGATGAGCCGTTCAAGGTGTGCCCCTGGTTTCGAGTTCTCAACCTCCTGCCGGAGTTCTCGACTCGGGGGTCCTCAGTTGGGATCGTCGTTGCGTTCTGGTTCCTCCCGTGAGCGTGTCTTGCCGGGGATCGGGTGCGTTCTCGTGTCGCCTGTGGTCGGTGTCTCTCCAGCCGGGGTCGGCGGTTTCTGGGCCGAGGCGAGGGACTCCTCGAACCTCCGTTCGGGTCTTCCCGCTGGGGGTACCTCGGGGGGCCGACGCGTTCTAATGCTCCAATCCTCGCATTTTGTTGGAACAGCAGCTGGTTCGTCTGGTTGATGGCTGTTGCGGTGGAAATAGGATCACAAACTATTAATGAGTTTGAATCGCAATTCAATTCACAACCGCTCTTTGATTTATCCGAAGGAAAAGGTCAAAAGAGGGAAAACCTATTTTTGCATCGTAAACACAATGCGGGGAAAGATCTAGGGTTCGGGGGTTGATTAAATTTAGGGAAGGTATTAGCACCCTAAACTTCTGTAGTACTCTACAGGAACCTTTTGTTCAAATGTTTACTATTTGCTTTATTTATTTGCTTAAGGTATATGTACAAAGGATTAAAAGTGAGAAAATAAACCTAAGGGGTTAATTCTAAGTTTACTCGGCAAGACATCGCATCTTGTGCCTACGTATCCTTACGGGAGTGGAATCAGAGTAATCGTAGTTCCCCTCAAAAGGGAGGTTAGAGACTTCTTGACTGTGGTCAAGGTCTCAAGGGGAATAAACATGTCTTAAGGACACGCTTACGCGGAGTGTAGAAACTCCAAATCTCTACGTTGAATTGTTAAGTTGTAGTTAGGGTTAAATTAGGTTAGGGATTCCGCGGCGGGAAACCCTAAAATGAGCGCGGCGGCTCTTTGACCTAATGCTAGGGGTAAAATTGTAATCTTGCCTGCGGCGAGGCATTTGTGAAAATTAGGGTTTGTAAAGTGTAAGGGTTTGAAGTTGAGGACTATTGACACGATGGTCAAAAGCTAGACCTAATTCCTTCGGCAGGATAAAACTGTAAAAAAATGTGAAAATATGACAAATCATTATATGGAGGAATAATTAAGGTACAGAAATAAGAAAAGTAATAAAGGCAGAGGGTATAAAGAAACAAAGAAACATTTCTGAAAACATGAAGAATATGAAAATATGTAATAACACTTAGAATGAAGTGAGGGAGGAAAATAGTGTGGGGCTGTGGCCACCACAAGCACATCTCAACCTCAAGCATGCAAATGAAATGCAGGAATAAAGAAAATAAAAGGTACACAAAATGACACGGCAAAGGAGTTCCTTACGAAAAGGTTTTAATTTTTTAATATTTTAATTATGTAAAAAAATGTTTTAATTTTTTTAATATTTTAATTATATATATAAAAAGGTTTTAATTTTAAAATGGAATTACTTAGTTAAAAAAAATTTAAGTTTAAAAAAAATGTTAAGTTTAAATTATATATAAAAAAAAATGTTTTTGGGAACAAAAAGGTTTTTTTGGAAAAAAATGTTTACGGGAACAAAAAAAAGGCTTTTTTTGGAAAAAAATGTTTACGGGAACAAAAAAAGGTTTTTTTTTGGGAAAAAAATGTTTACGGGAACAAAAAAAGGTTTTTTTTTGGGAAAAAAATGTTTACGGGAACAAAAAAGGTTTTTTTTTGGGAAAAAAATGTTTACGGGAACAAAAAAGGTTTTTTTTTGGGAAAAAAATGTTTACGGGAACAAAAAAGGTTTTTTTTGGGAAAAAATGTTTTGATAAAAAAAAAATAACAATAGAATTGCAAATGCAAACAGACAATTAATGGACATGCAAACAATCCTATACGACACAATCATGGTTCATACATATCAAAATCTACGGATCTAAACAACAATGAAGGTTAACATGGCAAGGATGCAAATAAATATGAAAAATGCAAAGGATTTAGTAATTTAACGGACCTAAACACATTAACATGGCAAAATATGCACATAAACATGAAAAGGCAAAAGGTTTAGTAATTTAACCTACGAAGCGGAGGTTTGCTTCGGTAAATGTGAAAAAGGTTTGAATAAGGGAACACTGGAGAGCTCCAATCCTTCTAACGAGTTGTGGGAACGACCGCCTTTCTTCTCTGGGGATCTCCTTTGTTTCTCCCTCTCTCTCCTCTTTTCTGAAGAAAACCTTCTGACCCCTCTTAGGTTTTTTTTTCATTCTCTCCTCCTTTCCAACAAGGCAACACATGTATATATAGGGAACAAATTAGGGTTAACACCAAATTGTCAATAATGTCCCTAAAGCCCATTTTAAAGCCCAAACTAAATAATTAGTTAAGAAAAAATAAAATTTAAATAATTTAAAATAATTAAAATAAACTTAAAATAAAAACTAATAATCCTATTGATTCGTAAAATCAAAAATATTATAAAAAGAACAAAATTTTTTCAATATTTTTTATTTTATGATTTTTTTGGATATTTTTATGAATAATTTAGAAAAAAGTGAAAAAAATAATATTTTAAAAAATGATTTAATTAAAATACGAAAATAATAATTAAATAATAATAAAAGACTATTTTTGTTATTTTTTTAATGAAAGATAGAAAAATTTAGAGTAAAAATAATAAAGAACAAAAAAAGTGACAAAGGTGAGATTTAATTTTTAAAATAGTTAGAAAAAAAAAAGATTTAATTTTAAAAAAGAGTTTAGAGGAAAAAAAGATTTAATTTTAAAAAGAAGTTAGAGAAAAAAAAAATTTAGTTTTAAAAAGGTTAGAAAAAAATATTTAATTTTAAAAAAGTTAGAAAAAAAGATTTAATTTTAAAAAGTTAGAAAAAAAAGATTTAAAGTTAGAAAACAAGATTTAGCTTTAAAAATAGTTAGAAAAAAAAGATTTAGTTTTAAAAAAAAGTTAGAAAAAAATATTTAACTTTAAAAAAGTTAGAAAAAAAAGATTTAGTTTTAAAAAAAGTTAGAAAAAAATATTTAACTTTAAAAAAGTTAGAAAAAAAAGATTTAGCTTTAAAAAAGTTAGAAAAAAAGATTTAGCTTTAAAAGGTTAGAAAAAAGATTTAATTTTAAAAAGTTAGAAAAAAAGATTTAATTTTAAAAAAAAGTATTAGATTTTTATTTAAAAAAAAAGTATTAGAATTTGATTTTAAAAAAAAAAAAAGTGTTAGAAATTAATTTAAAAAAGGTTATAAAAAATTTACTCTTTAAAGAAAAGAAAAAAAAGTTAAATTTTAATCTAAATCCTAAAAGTTAGTAAGAAGAGCTTAAAATGACTTAAATAAATAAACTAAATAGAAAAAAAAAAGTTAATAAAAAACATTAGTAAAGTTATAAAAAAAGTTAATTAAATTATTATTAGTTAAAAAAACAAGATTTAAAAAAAAGGTTAATTTATTAAGTTAATAAGAATTTAAAATAAAAATAAAAAAGAAAGGGTAAAATTTGGGGTATTACAGTTGCCCCTATTTAAATAACTACACCGGATGATTTGAGTGGCGGAGACTCGAGGAATCATGGTGGAGGGATTTAAATATAGATAACCGAAAATTTTGCCCTTATATGCGACGATATGCAATGCTATGGACAAAACTGGAACGACTTAATGCAGATGATGCCATGACTATGATATGATGCGTATGCTGGAATAATGAATGCGAAAATGCTGACGAAACATGACGACACCGAGACAGACGCCACGAGAAGAAACACACTGGGGAAAATGACGCGCTGAGACACAGTACATCACTGGGGAATTCTAAAAATGATAGTCAACTGGTGCGAATGACCAATTGTCACTTTTAGAAAAGGAACGAGATCCTCGAATGGAGATGGTACCTATGAGACGGCCTCCACTGGGGAATCTAAAAATAAAACTGGATCACGTACGATTGTAAGATCGATTACAGAATGCTGGAGCATTGAGCAAGGAATAACATCCAAGCTTCTGTAAACTACCCCTCGTGACAGGATCAAACGGACTTTTCGGAACTCCGTAGCAAATATACAGGGTAAAGACCGACTGTATGCCAAAATAAATGGACTTTGATGGGAATTGCCCTGATAAGCTTCTCGAGGGAGAACTGTCACTTATCGTTGGAAGGGACTTATGTGCAAAAAATGGATAAGCACTCAAATAAAGAGGCTGCTGCTTATCTGATAAATAAATCTTCTCGCATTTAAGGTCGGCGCCTGGAATACGATTCTGATTCTTCTCTTACTGAAGGATAAATAAACTTCTTCATGCTTCAAGATTATGTTCTCCTGAACATGAAAAGGGTAAACTGAACTTCCTCATACTTCAGGATCGTGCTCTCCTGAATATGAAACTGGATGACTGAATTTCTTCATATTTCAGAATCGTGCTCTCCTGAATATGAAACTGAATGACTGAAGATACTCATATTTCAGAATCGTGCTCTCCTGAATATGAAACTGGATGACTGAATTTACTCATATTTCAGAATCGTGCTCTCCTGAATATGAAACTGGATGACTGAATATACTCATTTTTCAGAATCGTGCTCTCCTGAATATGAAACTGGATGACTGAATTTACTCATATTTCAGAATCGTGCTCTCCTGAATATGATTTGGTTGTAAATGAATTTTTCCATACTTCAGAATCGTGCTCTCCTGAATATGAAACTGGATAATCGAACTTCCTCATAACTCAGAATCGTGCTCTCCTGAATATGATTCGGCTCCTGAAATTTCTTCATTCTTCAGAATCGTGCTCTCCTGAAAAACGGCCAACTGAACTTCCTCATAACTCAGAATCGTGCTCTCCTGAATATGATTCCGTTCCTTCTTTTACTAAAGGATAAATGAACTTCTTCATAACTCAGAATCGTGCTCTTCTGAATATGATTTCGCTCAAACCTTCTCGTAACTCAAGATCGTGCTCTCCTGAATACGAATTGGTTCGTACCTCAAGACGGCAGGTAAATGGAAGCCCAACTGCTCCATGGAGATGGCCATTTGCTGCGAGTCATAACGAGGATATGATCGACTTCTTAGGTGAGAAATGTCGTGTGTTAATGCTGTAAGATGTAAAGTGTAAAGGGTTGTAACATGTAGGATTGTAAAGTGTTGTACTGATATATTTTCCAGGCGTGAACTGGCGTGTATCTGTAAAGGATTGTAGTTGATTTTCTTGAAAGATAGTGCAAAATAAATGCACGTCCGGGTACGGTGATAAACTTCTCAAACGAGATAGTCGCGTATCTGTCATGGTATGGTGAAAATCTTAGATGGTGCAAAATAAATGCACGTCCGGTTGGGCTTGACGACCGACAAGACTGAGATTCAATCTAGGATCGAGCTAGAAAGAAGACTGGTAATCAAGACTCCATCGAGGGAATGAACTCGAAGGGTAGATATCTTATCCTGGCGAGGAAAGATAGCTGAAGTAACCGTCATCCACGAGGATCGAGCTCCGTGGGGAAACTGGAAACACATATGTATTTTATGCTTAGGGCTGACAATCTATTTGGAGAGAATGGACGAACCCAGTTACTCGGCGGTAACAACCAAATGATGGAGAGACACAATGAACCTGTGAATGCTAACGCATATGTTGATGCATATGTTAATGTGAATGTATGTTAATGTCTATGTATGTAACTATGCAAGATGTTATGAAATGAGTATGTAATGAGTATGTAATGAATATGTAATGAATATGTAATGAATATGTAATGAATATGTAATGAATATGTAATGAATATGTAATGAAATAGGCATGTGATGCTTATGCCCTTGCGTATACTGACGAAACAGACTAGAGATGGGATGAGAGATGAAATAAACATCTCGACGGAGATACCCTGCGTTCTCTGCAACCAATACGTCAATCATGGGTGCGAAAGATCAATAGTAGAACCAAGTCTGGTTTTAAAGTTCTGAATTCTCTGAGGAGAAGGTAATCTGCTTGGGTGTACAGTATCACGTCTTCACATGGGGAGAAGAAAACCTGGGGGACACTTTTGAGTTACCCAAGAAAAAGTTGTCAGCTTATAGTCTCGCTGGGGACTGTGATGAGGCAATAGCTTGGGAGCCTGTTGCAACACTGAGATTTACTGGGGAACGAAGGCCGCCGTGAGTAAAATCCATCGGGTGCATGAAGAAAGTTGTGGAACCACATGGTTTTAATCTTGAAGGACCTTATAGTAGTCGCCATTTGTTTCCTTTAAAAACATGGTGCCCCAGGATACTTGCGTTGCGAGGTAGGGTCATCTCAAGAGGATTTTATAGAGAACACCGAGTCCGGTTGCCCCATTGTTCTCAAACTCTTTGAGAGATTCGTCAGGTCTCGACGTAACTGGCACAAATTAATCGTGTTACGACGAAATCTTTGGGAAATAGCTCTTTAAGAATGTCAGACTCGCGTTGGTAAGCGAACTGGGAAACTGCCTGCCCCTGTTTAGCAGGATCATCAAGTTCCACGGGTTATGTCCATATGTAAATCTCTAAGATATCAAGCAAAGTCGTCATGCCTGAAATGCCTATCCTGAGCTTGTCAATGTACACATATATTTGTCTTGAATTTTTGTTTTGAAAAAAAGATATCGCAACAACTTGTGACCGAAATCACTAGTCAGGATATAAGTTTTAATTATAATGCCATCATGAATTTTTTTCTGAGCATAGCTCGTAGGAGTCAGGAAACGTGATCTTGTCAAGTATGCTTTCAACCGAAGTCCTACTTCAATTAGGTCTTTTAAAGGTTGTATCGTGGCTCAGTTCACGGTTTAAGAAACAAAAGGATAAAGGCTCAAAGTTATATTTGTACCCACCCATTCTTCGTGATGTTCTCCAATCCTAATTCAGTTAACCGGATACGAACGCTCATATCTCAAGCGGATTTGCTATGGTCGAGAACTTATCAAGGCTTTGGACATGGCAGTCGCTCACCTATTACACGATCTTGTTCTTTACTAGGGACTATTTATTGTACCCTCTTGTTTTGCTTTTATTCCCTAACTTTTGCCTGGACAACGTCTTTTGATCTGACTTTGGAGTCCAACGGGATGCCCCAGTTTTGCCTAAGTCTCCTTCATAGGTTTTTGACTTAGCGGGCTCTTATTTTTTTTTGAATATTCCTTTATGCACAAGTCGTGTAAATCTTTTGAAAGGCTCGTGACTGCCCCACTCCTTAGGTAACCGAGGGATAGTCATTGTATTGGACTTCTTAAGATGCTAAGGATAAATTCTCGAAGGTTTGCTCTTCCTTTTTGAGGATCTAAGCGCTCGATCGGTTTAACTGAAACCTACCCTGCCCCAGGTTAGGATGAAGGTTCTTAAAAAGAAAGAAAAACTCCTACTTCAAGGTTCAAAGGGTTGACTAGGGATTAACATCCTTATATCTCCAGTGTTTGGGATTTGAAACAATGCCTTACATCATCAGCGGGTTTCAATCGAAAGCATACGACAAGAAATCTGACGTTTTGGGTTCGTCATCCTCCCCCCAATTCTCCATCAGAACAAGAGATCGGGTAAAGTTGGCATTATAATTTATGAAAACGTTTTTGAATGAGTGAAGCGAATGGATTTATTCAAGACAAACATATGTGTTGCATCAAAGATAAACAAGTTCGTGCATGCTAAATATTGCTTAATCAAAGAGAAATGCATATAAATAAACAAATGAACTGTCGGAAAAATCCTTCTAAATGTTTATGAAATCTTGCATTCAAGAGTAACAGTTTCCTTTGGCGGAGCCTCAATGGAAAGGACGTCTGGTTCATGATCACTGTGAGTCGTCATGGCTTACCCCAGTTATGCTGGTCACATCTTCAACAGTTTTCAGTCGTTGCTTCAAAATAAATTTCCCAGATCCTTTGTTGATCCCGGTCATATCACCTTGAGGGTTACTGAAATGAAGCGGGCTAGGCCTTTGAATAATGACTGGATTCGGCTGATAGGCGTAGCATGCTTTGCAGAATTTGCACTTGACGAGTGAGGAACCCCGAAAGGAGTCTCGATCTTCAGCTGAGCATCGCCAAAAGACAACTTCTTCGTTTCTAGCAAATTTCTGACAACTTTCTTAAGAGCATAGCAATTCTCTAGATCATGGCCGGGCGCACCCTCATGAAATAAACAATGAGCGGTAGCGTTGTAACTTGCAGGTAATGGATTAGGTGGAGGATTAGGAGGCGGACCCAAAGCCCGAGTAGTGATGAGACCTTGCTTGACCAAAGAGGGACACAACTCGGTAAAAGTCATCGGGATCGGAGGACAAGGTTTATACGTTCTTCTGTTTGGCATATTCTGGCGAGGAGCCGGACTCTTTGGCTGTTGAGGAGCAGGAGTATTGGGTGCCTGTAGGTAGTTGACAGGAGGCGGCTAAACAGGAGGTTGTTGCATAGGTTGATACATGGGAACCTGTTGATTGAAAGAAGGTGTAATAGCTGCCACATAGGGTTGTTGAGCATATTGGACCGGGTACCCTTGAGGTTGAGCATAACCTTGCAGATGCCGATAAAAGCGTTCCCTTGGTTTACCAGAGGATATAGCATTAGTCTCACTCTCCTTCTTTTTCTGGGAGCTATAAGGAGGTTTCTTCGGCCGATCCTTAGAAGCGCCATGATTATTTGTCATTTTACCACTCTTCATACCCAATTCAATCTTGACACCCACAGCAACGATGTCGGAGAAATTTGAAGTCACACTACCCACCATTCTCTCGTAAAATTCTGGACGGACTGTGTCGACAAACCAATCAGCTAACTCTTTCTCGGTCAAAGGAGGTTCTACCTGCGAAGCAGTCTCTCTCCACCTTTGAGCATACTCTTTGAATGACTCAGAATTCTTTTGTGACATACTCAGCAATTGTCTTCTGTCAAGAGCCAGATCCATATTGTACTTGTAGTGTTTGATGAAAGCGTCAGATAAATCTTGAAAGCTCTTAACGCGGGATTGGTCCAAAGTTAAATACCACTTGGAAGAAGCACCCTTCAAACTGTCTTGGAAGCAATGAATCATCAGTTTATCATTCTCAACATGGGCAGCCATTTTGCGATAATACATGATCAAATGACTCTTAGGACAGGTGGCACCTTCATAACGATCAAAGTTCGGAGTTTTGAACTTCGGGGGAATAACCAAACCTGAGACCAAACAAACATCCCTTGCAGCGGTCCCAAAAATTTGATCACCCTCTACCTTTTTCAATCTCTGGACGATAGTGTTTACTTCCTCACGAAGCTTATCATGTTTCTCATAACCCTCAACATTCTCATCAAGATTATCAAAAACTGTCTCATTGAAGTACGGTTGCGCACGAGTGTGTACAACAGGTGGTGCAAAGATAGGAGCCCCCCTAGAAACTTCAGAAAACAAGGGCACGGCTTGCTGAACAGGTTGATTAATCGGAACAGTGGCTTGAGGAGGCACAAAACCCGGAGCAAGACCATAAGGTGGGTCCCTTGCTACGGTCACACTTGGTGGAGGGTCCACAGTAACGCCGGTAATCTCAGAAACAACAGTGGGCTGGGTATCCATCTTAGCATTCATGACATGTAACAATTCCATCATACGCCCCATACCCCCTCGAAGGTCTTCGAGTTCATTGCTAAGGCGATCAATCTCTTTTGCCTGATCCTCCATTCTTTTCCGAGTTTGAGCTCTGGTGTTGTATTGGTGCCGAGAACTCAGGGTGACGAAACTGGAAGGTGAGAGAACCGAGTGTGAGAAATCAGGAGACACATGTAATGCAAAAGTATGATGCTAAAATGTGAATGAAGATTTCATGGGATTCAATCATTGACGAATGTCGTGGGGTACCAAGGAAATCTTTTTCTTGTTTTTTCATTTTATATTTTTTTTGTTTATGGTATCCCGCGATATCCATTAATGATGTTTGAACTCCATGAAATACAATGCGATGAGATGCTTTATGGATGCAATGCATGAAAACACACAAAGTCCTAGGTTAAAGGCTTGCATGAGGTTCAAAGGCAAATACCCTCCCCTGAAGTTAGATGGTTCATCCTGTCCTACAAAAGTAACCGGGTTCTAAGGGATCTCAATATCATTGATCCTTCACAAGGGTGGTTGTTCAGAAGGCAACTTACTTGCCAACCAAAACCCTCCAAGTTTAAGATCTCAATGAGCGTAGTATCGAGTGTCAACCAACTTTAGTCTGCACCAAAGCCGGTTACCTCACTACTTTCTAAAGGCCAAGATGAGTTAACTAGGGTTCTAAAAGTCAGTTAGTGCGTTGACAACATATGGCAGCCTCAATATTATCCTCAACTTGACTTAAGGAATATAAGCACCAACCAAGAAGTCGCACTAACCATGGCCACCAGATCAACCGTATCGATATACGTCGTACAGTTTCCTTGGTCTATTGCCATTTACCTAAGGTACACTAGATCCGGGTTAGGACCTATCTCACAGCACAAGGAACAGTCCCACAATCAAAGCGCAAATATATACATGCAAATGAATAATAACACAGATAGTAATAAATATGAACAAGTTAGGGATAACCCTCAAAAGTTTAGGTCTCCCCAGTGAAGTCGCCATTTTCTGTTGCGGTGGAAATAGGATCACAAACTATTAATGAGTTTGAATCGCAATTCAATTCACAACCGCTCTTTGATTTATCCGAAGGAAAAGGTCAAAAGAGGGAAAACCTATTTTTGCATCGTAAACACAATGCGGGGAAAGATCTAGGGTTCGGGGGTTGATTAAATTTAGGGAAGGTATTAGCACCCTAAACTTCTGTAGTACTCTACAGGAACCTTTTGTTCAAATGTTTACTATTTGCTTTATTTATTTGCTTAAGGTATATGTACAAAGGATTAAAAGTGAGAAAATAAACCTAAAGGGTTAATTCTAAGTTTACTCGGCAAGACATCGCATCTTGTGCCTACGTATCCTTACGGGAGTGGAATCAGAGTAATCGTAGTTCCCCTCAAAAGGGAGGTTAGAGACTTCTTGACTGTGGTCAAGGTCTCAAGGGGAATAAACATGTCTTAAGGACACGCTTACGCGGAGTGTAGAAACTCCAAATCTCTACGTTGAATTGTTAAGTTGTAGTTAGGGTTAAATTAGGTTAGGGATTCCGCGGCGGGAAACCCTAAAATGAGCGCGGCGGCTCTTTGACCTAATGCTAGGGGTAAAATTGTAATCTTGCCTGCGGCGAGGCATTTGTGAAAATTAGGGTTTGTAAAGTGTAAGGGTTTGAAGTTGAGGACTATTGACACGACGGTCAAAAGCTAGACCTAATTCCTTCGGCAGGATAAAACTGTAAAAAAATGTGAAAATATGACAAATCATTATATGGAGGAATAATTAAGGTACAGAAATAAGAAAAGTAATAAAGGCAGAGGGTATAAAGAAACAAAGAAACATTTCTGAAAACATGAAGAATATGAAAATATGTAATAACACTTAGAATGAAGTGAGGGAGGAAAATAGTGTGGGGCTGTGGCCACCACAAGCACATCTCAACCTCAAGCATGCAAATGAAATGCAGGAATAAAGAAAATAAAAGGTACACAAAATGACACGGCAAAGGAGTTCCTTACGAAAAGGTTTTAATTTTTTAATATTTTAATTATGTAAAAAAATGTTTTAATTTTTTTAATATTTTAATTATATATATAAAAAGGTTTTAATTTTAAAATGGAATTACTTAGTTAAAAAAAATTTAAGTTTAAAAAAAATGTTAAGTTTAAATTATATATAAAAAAAAATGTTTTTGGGAACAAAAAGGTTTTTTTGGAAAAAAATGTTTACGGGAACAAAAAAAAGGCTTTTTTTGGAAAAAAATGTTTACGGGAACAAAAAAAGGTTTTTTTTTGGGAAAAAAATGTTTACGGGAACAAAAAAAGGTTTTTTTTTGGGAAAAAAATGTTTACGGGAACAAAAAAGGTTTTTTTTGGGAAAAAATGTTTTGATAAAAAAAAATAACAATAGAATTGCAAATGCAAACAGACAATTAATGGACATGCAAACAATCCTATACGACACAATCATGGTTCATACATATCAAAATCTACGGATCTAAACAACAATGAAGGTTAACATGGCAAGGATGCAAATAAATATGAAAAATGCAAAGGATTTAGTAATTTAACGGACCTAAACACATTAACATGGCAAAATATGCACATAAACATGAAAAGGCAAAAGGTTTAGTAATTTAACCTACGAAGCGGAGGTTTGCTTCGGTAAATGTGAAAAAGGTTTGAATAAGGGAACACTGGAGAGCTCCAATCCTTCTAACGAGTTGTGGGAACGACCGCCTTTCTTCTCTGGGGATCTCCTTTGTTTCTCCCTCTCTCTCCTCTTTTCTGAAGAAAACCTTCTGACCCCTCTTAGGTTTTTTTTTCATTCTCTCCTCCTTTCCAACAAGGCAACACATGTATATATAGGGAACAAATTAGGGTTAACACCAAATTGTCAATAATGTCCCTAAAGCCCATTTTAAAGCCCAAACTAAATAATTAGTTAAGAAAAAATAAAATTTAAATAATTTAAAATAATTAAAATAAACTTAAAATAAAAACTAATAATCCTATTGATTCGTAAAATCAAAAATATTATAAAAAGAACAAAATTTTTTCAATATTTTTTATTTTATGATTTTTTTGGATATTTTTATGAATAATTTAGAAAAAAGTGAAAAAAATAATATTTTAAAAAATGATTTAATTAAAATACGAAAATAATAATTAAATAATAATAAAAGACTATTTTTGTTATTTTTTTAATGAAAGATAGAAAAATTTAGAGTAAAAATAATAAAGAACAAAAAAAGTGACAAAGGTGAGATTTAATTTTTAAAATAGTTAGAAAAAAAAAAGATTTAATTTTAAAAAAGAGTTTAGAGGAAAAAAAGATTTAATTTTAAAAAGAAGTTAGAGAAAAAAAAAATTTAGTTTTAAAAAGGTTAGAAAAAAATATTTAATTTTAAAAAAGTTAGAAAAAAAGATTTAATTTTAAAAAGTTAGAAAAAAAAGATTTAAAGTTAGAAAACAAGATTTAGCTTTAAAAATAGTTAGAAAAAAAAGATTTAGTTTTAAAAAAAAGTTAGAAAAAAATATTTAACTTTAAAAAAGTTAGAAAAAAAAGATTTAGCTTTAAAAAAGTTAGAAAAAAAGATTTAGCTTTAAAAGGTTAGAAAAAAGATTTAATTTTAAAAAGTTAGAAAAAAAGATTTAATTTTAAAAAAAAGTATTAGATTTTTATTTAAAAAAAAAGTATTAGAATTTGATTTTAAAAAAAAAAAAGTGTTAGAAATTAATTTAAAAAAGGTTATAAAAAATTTACTCTTTAAAGAAAAGAAAAAAAAGTTAAATTTTAATCTAAATCCTAAAAGTTAGTAAGAAGAGCTTAAAATGACTTAAATAAATAAACTAAATAGAAAAAAAAAAGTTAATAAAAAACATTAGTAAAGTTATAAAAAAGGTTAATTAAATTATTATTAGTTAAAAAAACAAGATTTAAAAAAAAAAGGTTAATTTATTAAGTTAATAAGAATTTAAAATAAAAATAAAAAAGAAAGGGTAAAATTTGGGGTATTACAATGGCTGTAAAGAGAGCGGCCACCGTTGGGTCTGCTCCCGCCGGGATGGGAACGGGGTGGAATGCTGGCGGGCTCGGGGGGCGGTGGTCGGCCTGAAGGGGCCATTCCTCGGATGATGGTGAAGCAGTTTTCCCGTCCCTTTCATCGGCTTCCGTCGGACGTGTCGTTCCTGTCTGCTTCCCGTTGGTGGCGACGTTGAGCGCAAGGTCGTGCGGAGTGTCATCGCGGCATGGGCTAGCCATGATCGTGGAGGTTTGGTGAAACTTTTGGTTTTCTGCTCGGAGTAACGGGGAAGTTTCAGTTTCCCACAGACGGCGCCACTGATCTGACCTAATCAGGAGGGGATCACGATATGGCCACGTGCTACTGGACGGCTACCTGTTCACCGGGGTGAGAAAGAGGAGGGGGGTGTACCTGCAAGACACTCTGATGCCAAAGTAAGAAGTTGGGCAGAGTGGAAGCAATAGTACAGAAAAAGGGGCAAGAAGAGTTACCTGACCCTCTTGAGGAAGAGGGTATTTATAGGGAGACCCCAGCGCTGGGCCAACGGTCATTTGAGGTGGGCTGGATGACCAGGCCCAACCCTAATGACTGCTAGGGCTTACGTGGCGTAGTGAAGACCAGGACGTGGTCTTCACCCTAGTTCAACCGCTCCTAGATCTCCGGAAAGTGGGTTTGACCTGCTCTTTCGGAGGTGGGCAGCTGGCCGATGACGTGTCCCCGCGGAGGGGAGCACGTGGAGAACGTGCGCCGAGCACGTTATTCTCCCCACGGAGGGGAGCCCGGGCGGTTCCCCGGAGCGCGTTATTCTCCCCGCCGAAGAGAGGAGCCAAGGGCCGCGCTTTGGTGAGCCGGGGATGGTACTGCCCGTCCGGTGTGGTGGACGATAAAAGGTTGTGGAGACGTAGCTTGTGTTCGGCGGCTTGCCCTGCTCGTCTCGAGGGGAGCACGTGCCTGGCGTGCCCGGTTCGCTTGTTGGGCCGCACGCGGTATTGGGCCTGCCGAGGTTGGGCCCATACCGGAACATATATTATTTCTAATGATTCTAATATTAATAATGATAATTTCATATAATTTCTAAAAATATAATATTAAATATAGCTAGATTTATAAAGATGACAAAAAGAATGATGATTCATATTTTTTTTTTCAAATAATGAAAGAATTATATTTCCAAAAAATAAAAGAAGTACAAAACCGATCCGAGTATCCAGACATCCAACTGACAATAATGACCAATGAAAAAAGAAATCAAAACACCTCAAACTCTATTACATAACGTAGCCAATTTATCACCAATCTAAGCTCAACACATGACTCTCCCAATGATGATGTCTTTGTTATTGAGACAATCTTCTTTCTTGATTTGGAAGATGGTCAAGTTCCTAGCAATACAAATAGCATACACGGTTTTTGTAAAGGCAATTTTCAAAAGTTTCTGTCTGTATCCTTTGCCTCTAGTCAGTTTACCAATAACATTGAGTTATGTATCCCAACCTCTTGGAATATGAGAGATATTAAGCCAAATAAGGATTTGTTTTCAAATTTTTTTGGTCGCCTCACACTCAAAGAAAGGATGACCACAACTTTTCGGTAGCCCATAAAACACACATTTACAATAAGTGGTCATTTAGAAGTTGAGTAATCGATCCTTCGTGGATAGCATATCATGACAAGTCATCCAAAGAGTGAACATTGCTCTTGGTCTAGCAAGGTTACTCTAAAAAATATTTTTCCAACCCACTTTTGGTTTGATCCCTCTAAACATCAGGTAAACTTTCCAGGTCTCATACTTACCCGTCAATTTAAACGCATTCCACACCATATAATTCATGAATACGTTTCTATGTTTGAAAATTGCTTTAACAATCAAAGAGCACTGCACTTTGGGAATAAATATTGCAACATCTTCTTTTTTCAGATAATACATGTGAATCCAATTAATCCACATTCTGTCCTTCTTAGGATACACATTCCAAAGCAATTTTCAGATAATACCTTTTGTATTTAGAAAAAGTGTGTGAGAATATTAGAGAAACTTGATAGGTAGAAAAATTATTTATGGAAGAGAGAACTTTGTATTTTGCTTGATGCAAAAGTGTAGAATTACATCTCTATTTATAGTACTCTAAGGAGAACTCTAGACACACTAATTCTAGAGAGTTCTCAACTCTAGGAATTCCAAGAGCATTCTAGAGAATATTACAACCTTAAGAAATATCTAGACACTCCAAACATTACAAGAGTTTTCTAGAAACATTAATTAAAATTATTTAAGTCCAAAATAACTAAGCCCAAAAATCCAAATAATATGTTTAGGCCCAAATCAAGTTTAATCTTTCAACAATTAAGGCCTCTTGCAGAAATTGGATCATTAATCTAATCCTAAGATGTAGGAGCTTTGTGAGTAATACATTGTTTACCAGACCAAAGGAAGCTTCTGCACATGCTACCTATGTGGGATATGATCCTTTTAGGCAATGGGAAAATCTGCATCCACTAGTTAGCTATCGAAAAAATTATGCTTTTCACAAGTTGAAGCCTACCAACATAGGATAATAGCCTTGTACTTCAATGCTTAAGCTGCACCAGCATCTTTTCAATCAGAGGTTGGAAATCGTTCACAGTCAGTTTTTTGCTAGCCAAGGGAACTCCAATCACCAAAAAGACAAAAGAGGTTAATGTCATTTTGGTTTTCAGTTACTTCGTAAAGCTCTTCAATGCTCCTTAATCGTGGTGTCCTCTCACTTGAGCTTGTTTCATCCAACCTTGGTGTCGGTGAGGCAGGTGGTGTAATATGTTCATCTATCATTGGTTGTTCCATTTCATCTTCTTCTTCTTCAACATAAGGAAGAAAATCATACCTGTCTTCTTGAACACTCCAACCCCAACAATCTTCTTCTTCGAACTCCACGTCACGACTTATGACAATCTTTCCACTATTTGGATTATAGAGCTTGTACCCTTTGGAGCTTGAGTCGTAACCCACGAATACATACTTCTCACTTTTATCATCGAGCTTTGTTCTCCTTTCATCTGGAACGTGGGTATATGCAATGCTTCAAAACACCTTGAGGTGAGAGATCCCTGGCTTCCTTCCATTCCATGCTTCTTGTGGTGTTTTCTCATGCACACTTCTTGTTGGAGAACAGTTTGTCAGGTAAACCGCACATGCCACTGCTTCGGCCCAAAACTCTTTCGGCATCTTCTTACTCTTAAGCATGCTTCACACCATATTAAGTATGGTTCGGTTCTTTCTCTCCACTACTCCATTTTGTTGTGGCGATCTTGGCACTGTTAGTAAGCGGCGAATTCCATGCTCTTCACAATATTTGTTGAACTCGTTTGAAGTAAACTCTCCTCCTCGGTCAAATCTCATGGCCTTAATAGAAAGACCACTTTCTTTCTCCATAAGGGGTTTGAACTTCTTAAAATTTTCAAACACTTCTGACTTCTCCTTTAAGAAATAAACCCACGTTTTACTAGAATAATCATCAATAAAGAGGAGAAAGTATTTATTCTTACCAAAAGAGTTTGGATTGATTGGTCCACAGACATCAGTGTGTATGAGCTTTAGTGGTTTTGTCGCTCTTGATGTTGATTCCTTTGGAAAGCTTTTTCGGAATTACTTCCCAATTAGACATCCTTCACATAGTTGGTCTGGGTGGTTTATACTAGGCAAGCCTCTCACCATCTCCTTCTCTGACAAACATTCTAGACTACCAAAGTTGAGGTATCCAAATCGTAGATGCCATAGCCACGAAGAGTCGGTATAGCAAGCCTTGACACACTTTTCCATATCATTTTGAATGTTCAAGAGGAACATTCTATTCTTTGACATAGGCACCTTAGTGTCGCTATGCGAAAAATGACACAGAGTCGCCACCGGATTTTATTTATCCCCAAGGAGTGAAAGGGAAATAGCGATAAAACCTTTGGGAAAAGAGTGTGGTCATCGCAACCAAGTCTTTAGGGTTCGGGAGTAGGTTATGAGAGGGGAAGGTATTAGCACCCCCTCGCATCCATCGTACTCGAAGGGAACCTCCTAGGTCGTTTGGCGTGAATGGGTGTTTATCTAAGTGTTTACTTGTTTTAGGAAAAGAGGGGTTGATTAATTTATTTAATGCTCGCCAAGGATTGTGGCCCTTGTGCCTACGTATCATCACTTAAAATAAGTGAAGAATCAGAGCTCCGTAGTTCGGAGGCTTATGAAATTATTGTTTGTTGGTGATTTTATACCTTGAAAAAGGGTTTTCGGATTGTTGCCCTAAGAAGAAGATAAGTTTGATGAGTTGGTGTTGATTTTAGGTTTTGATGGAAATTGTTCTTAATTAGGGTTACACACAAGGACTTTGGATAGAGGTGAATGTTTCAAATGGCCAAGTCGAGCGTCTTGTATTCAAAACATTCGGAACGAGTGTAGGAGGACTCCATTCTCATTCCTTCTCCACCACTCTAAAATCCATGGCGTACAACCCTAACCATATATTTATTGTGTTTTAGATTTTTAATGATAAAAAGGTTTACTTGATGTTGGATCAAGGTTTATTGTTTGTGAAAATTTGTTTTACGCGATACGGACAAGGTTGATGGCGATGCACAAGGCATTCGACTTACATGGTTGAAAATGGCTCGATAAGATCGAGAATTTTGCTTTTGAAAATGGTTTTGGAATCATAATCAACAAAGATCACTTCAACATTCACATGCTAAGATCATACAATACAAGAGGTTAAAATGCTAAAAATAATCGAGACATGCAAAAAAAAACGGCACAAAGTGCCATCAAGGAGTTCGCGTGCGAACTCCTTGAGAAAATTTTTTTGGAGGTAAAATAACGAAAAATGTGAACAAACAGTGGTGTGACACGGGCGGCCGTGTTGTGTGACACGGCCCGTGTCACAGGGTACATGCAAAGATGGATTTTTAGGGTTTGGCAGAAGTATGACACGGGTGGCCGTGTTGTATGACACGGCCCGTGTCACAAGGTCTGGGGCAAAACATGTTTTTTAAGTCAAACAGCAAAGCAACACGGGTGGCCGTGTTGTGTGACACGGCCCGTGTCGTGGGTCTAGAGTTTTTTACACGTTCAGAACTCAAACAAAGTTGCAACACGGCCGACCGTGTCGTGCAACACGGCCTGTGTTGTGAGACCTGAGCTTTTTATGATGTGAAAAACGCATACAGAAGGGCAACACGGCCGGCCGTGTCGTGTGACACGGCCCATGTTGTGCTACCAGGTCCAAAACCCTAACTTTTTCTATGTTTTCGTTTTGTTTTTATGGTTTCTTAAAGGGGGTTCCTTGGTCCTTTTTGGACCTTACATGACATATACAGTTTAACAACACATAAAAGAGCAAATGGAATGAATATAAAAGCAAAAAATAAAAGAGAAAAAGGTTAGAAGGAACAGATACCCAAGAGTTTCCTCTCCTTCTTGCAAGTCCTCCTTGAAGGTGCTTCACTCCTCCTTCTATGTGGTGGTGGCTCTGCTCTTTGATGGTTCTCTTGGTTCTATCTCACTCTCTTCTTTTGGTTTTACAAAGCTTTCTATTTTTCTGTTTTAAAGGTTTTGTTTGCACTCTCTATTTTTCTGGTTTTGCAATGTGTGTGTTTGCTCTCTATCTTTTTTCTGGTTTTTTGCAAAGTGTAGAATGTCTAATGTGTAGTGAATACTGAACTTGTTTTCAAACCCTCCTCTTATCTCCTAGGGTTTTCACTTCTCCCCACATAGCAGATTTTATGGGGCATTGTCTCTTACCACCTTTTCTCATGTCACTCTCTTTCTTTCCATTTCCATGCAAAGTGTTATGCTGTATTTTGCTGCACTACTCTACCATGCTGTCTTTTTTTCTGCATCACTCTATATTTCCCTCAATCCTTGCACTCCTTTGTTGGCTTGTGTTTGACAGCTCTTGTGGTCAATGCTACCAACTCTTGACAGCAAATTCGAAAATTCTGGTTTGTAGAAGCATTGTCACATGTTATGCCTTTGGTCTTGTGACATGTGTTCTTGTGACATGAAGAAATTTGTCACCTTTGCATGGGACTGTTTTGCCTATGACTAACATGCATAATCTTGGCCTTAAAACATTCCAATGTTGATTTAATCCTTACATATTTCTTGGATGTTTGTAAGCATAATGTGGACTAGGTGTGGCATTACCATAACATGAATTTGATTAGAAGCTTAGATTAAGACTAGAAGTAGCTTATTTTTCTAAGCATTATCAAGTGCTTGAGACTTTGCAATAAATGTGACATTTTGCAAATGTCATGAAATTTCTCTTTGTGATATTCTTGCTTCCAATCTTAAATTCATGATGGATTTCCCAAGAACCATTAAGCTTGAAATGGATGAAGTCTTGAATTATGGACTTGTGCTCTTGGCTCATGCTTTGCAAATTTGAACTCCACTTAATTAAGAACTTGAAACAAAATTGGGTGAAGCCATCTTGAATTATGCCTCGTATTTCATGGTCATTAGGAATATATCTTGAATATCCTACATTTTGTCAAGTAACCTCTCCTTGAAGAAATCTAGATGAGTAAATTCTCCAATTTAGATCAAACCTTAGATGATGAACCTTTTCTTCCATGTAATCCAAAATAGACAAGTCATCTCATTTGAAATGGCAAATAACAAACCGACCTAATCGTACCTTGTGAACCCGCACGCTCGATATGCAATAGAATAATGTATGATATGACGAATGTGGGGTATAAAGGTTAAAGGTGAAAATGAGGGTGTGACACTTAGCAATCAAGTTATGCCCACAATCTCTTAAGAAAAGATTATGTTCTTTTAAGTGGATTTCATATCCTTTCTCAACAATTGTCCCAGGCTCAAAATATTATTTTTCATGTTAGGAATATAGTAGACATTGGATATGAATTGATGACTCCCATTCTTTAAGCGTATGAGAATTTTACCTTTGCATTTGACCGGTATCTTTGAGTCATCTCCAAATGAGACATTTCCAGTTGTTGCTTCATTGATTTCTACGAACATGCTTCGATCTCCGCACATGTGGTTGGTTGCGCCGGTGTCGAGGTACCACTTGTTTCTTTTTTCTTCAAATTGGTTTTGGCACGCGAGTAGCAAAGTTTCGTCTTCTCCACCTTTTTCTTCTACAAAGTTAGCTTTCTCCATAACCTTCTTTGAGAATCTACACTCAGATGTATAGTGACCAATTTTGTTGCAATTGAAGCACTTGATTTGTAACTTGTTGCACCTTGACCATGAATTTCCATTTCCACGACCTCTTGTTGCTTGTGGATTCCAACTTATTTCTCCATTGTTGAAGTTGTTGGAGTAGTTGTTGTACTTGGCTCTTCTTTCTCCTTCATGTCCTCGTCCACGTCCACGTCCACAGTCTTGGCCGTAACCTCCTCCTCTTTGACTCTTGTAATTCACATAGTTTGCCTCTTTTTCATTGAGTTGTAGTAGTTTCTCCATAGTCTCCTTTTGTTTAGTTTTTCTCTTTTGTTTTTCTTCGTATGCTTGTAAGGAACCCATAAGTTTCTCAATAGTCATGGTGTTTAAATCCTTGTTTTCTTCAATGTTGGTAACAATGAAGTCAAAACTTTGATTTAAAGTGTGAAGTATTTTCTCCATGACTTTCACCTCGTCAACATCTTCACCATTTCTTTTAATTTGATTGACTATAGACAATACTCGAGAAAAATAATCAGAAATTGACTCAGACTCTTCCGCAAATAAACGTTCAAACTCACCTCTAAGAGTTTGAAGACGAATCTTTTTCACCTGCTCCACTCCTTTGTTGCTAGTTTGGAGTTTGTCCCATGCTTCTTTGGCCATCGTTGCATTAGAGATCTTCTCAAATCTATCTTCATCCACCGATTGATAAATGAGGAAGAGAGCTTTCTTGTCTCTCTTTCTTGACTCCTTTAATGTCTCCTTTACACTTTGGCTTAAGGAGGCTTCATCTTGCTCCTTGAAGTCTTTCTCAACAATATCCCACACACCTTGAGCTTCTAGTAGCGCCTTCATCTTGATACTCCAATTTTTATAGTTGTTCTTTGTGAGTATCGACATTTGAAAAGGGAAACCTCCATTCGCCATCTTTTGAGGACCTTCAAGCTCTGATGCCACTTTGTTGGAAATAAGACCTTCTGTGTTTAGGAAAAGTGTGTGAAAATATTAGAGAAACTTGATAGGTAGAAAAATTATTTATGGAAGAGAGAACTTTGTATTTTGCTTGATGCAAAAGTGTGGAATTACATATCTATTTATAGTACTCTAAGGAGAACTCTAGACACACTAATTCTAGAGAATTCTCAACTCTAGGAATTCCAAGAGCATTCTAGAGAATATTACAACCTTAAGAAATATCTAGACACTCCAAACATTACAAGAGTTTTTTAGAAACATTAATTAAAATTATTGAAGTCCAAAATAACTAAGCCCAAAATTCCAAATAATATGTTTAGGCCCAAATCAAGTTTAATCTTTCAACAATTAAGGCCTTTTGCAGAAATTGGATCATTAATCTGATCCTAAGATGTAGGAGCTTTGTGAGTAATACATTACTTACCAGACCAAAGGAAGCTTCTGCACATGCTACCTATGTGGGATGTGATCCTTTTAGGCAATGGGAAAATCTGCATCCACTAGTTAGCTATCGAAAAAATTATGCTTTTCACAAGTTGAAGCCTACCAACATAGGATAATAGCCTTGTACTTCAATGCTTAAGCCGCACCAGCATCTTTTCAATCAGAGGTTGGAAATCATTCACATCCAGTTTTTTGCTAGCCAAGGGAACTCCAATATATTTTACGGGCAATGTTCCTACTGCAAAACCGGTTGTTTGTTGGATACTCCTCTTGGACTCATCATCAACCCCTCCAAATTAGATTTTGCTCTTGCAAATACAGATGGTCAAACCTATTGCAGCATAAAACTCTCTCACGTTATCCATGATCAATCCTGCAGATTCATGATCACGTCTCACAAACATCAAAATATCATCAACAAGGCATAAATTAATAATTTTCAAGCGATCGCATTTAGGATGAAAATTGAAGTTCAGATTCTTCCCTAGCCCTTGAAGAACTCGATGGAAATATTCTATAACAAGGACAAAGATAATTGGGGAAGGGGTATCCTTGTCTAAGACCCCTTCGAGCTTGAAGGATGTTAAAAGAAGCTGTTGCGGTGGAAATAGGATCACAAACTATTAATGAGTTTGAATCGCAATTCAATTCACAACCGCTCTTTGATTTATCCGAAGGAAAAGGTCAAAAGAGGGAAAACCTATTTTTGCATCGTAAACACAATGCGGGGAAAGATCTAGGGTTCGGGGGTTGGTTAAATTTAGGGAAGGTATTAGCACCCTAAACTTCTGTAGTACTCTACAGGAACCTTTTGTTCAAATATTTACTATTTGCTTTATTTATTTGCTTAAGGTATATGTACAAAGGGTTAAAAGTGAGAAAAGAGACCTAAGGGGTTAATTCTAAGTTTACTCGGCAAGACATCGCATCTTGTGCCTACGTATCCTTACGGGAGTGGAATCAGAGTAATCGTAGTTCCCCTCAAAAGGGAGGTTAGAGAACACTCGACTGTGGTCAAGGTCTCAAGGGGAATAAACGCATCTTAAGGACACGCTTACGTGGAGTGTAGAAACTCCCAATCTCTACGTTGAATTGTTAAGTTGTAATTAGGGTTAAATTAGGTTAGGGATTCCGCGGCGGGAAACCCTAAAATGAGTGCGGCGACTCTTTGACCTAATGCTAGGGGTAAAATTGTAATCTTGCCTGCGGCGAGGCATTTGTGAAAATTTAGGGTTTGTGAGGTTGTAAGGGTTTGAAGTTGAGGACTATTGACACGGCGGTCAAATGCTAGACCTAGTTCCTTCGGAGCGTGTAATGTGACAGAAACATTGCAATACATCAGCAGAAATTTAAACCATACATCAGCAGAAATTTAAATGCGAAAAGTAAACGCGATTATTAGGTTCGCGAGATTACAACTGGGAAGCAGATACAAATATAAACGAAACTTGAATCGAGAAATAAAATAAATAACGGTAAACATGACAAGCTGCAAAACCAATGAACAATGTTAGTAGGCAAAGTCAACCAGCTATCAGATGAATTACGAGGCAATGAAGAAAATGAGATACAAACTTGAGATAGTTTTATTTAATATTTAATGATTTAACTTACAAAAGAATTTTTTAAAAAAGGTTTTATTTTTGTATTTTTTAAAAAAAAGGAGTTTTTCATTATTTTATATTTACAAAAGTTTTAAGTTTATAAAAAGATTTCAATTTATTCTTAATATTTATTTAAAAAAAAGTTTTTCTTTTATAATTACAAAACTAAAATGTTATATTATTTTTTATAAAGATTTTTTTTTTATATTATAAAAATTAAAATGTTAAAATAGTTTTTTTTTTAAAAACATAAAACAAATTAAATTAAAAAAATGAAATAAAAAAAAATAAAAAGGAGGAGGGGTTGGGCCGGTCACCACATCCGGACCCAACCCGGTTAGTAGCTTAATTGAAAAATGATTAGGGTTCTGGGAACCCTAATACTCCTTCGGCGCCGTTCACACATTCCTCTTCTCTCATCTCTTTCTCCTCTCTTCACCGTCTTTCTTGCTTCTCTTCACCATAATATCTCTCGTTCTTCATTTTTCTGCAACAAAAATGAACATGCAATATGTCTAATGAAGAGGCGGATGATTTACGTTTTGTTTTTGCGCGCGATTGACGGCCAATGATGAAGAAGTTCTGAGGCTGGACGGTTGGATTGCCCGTCGTTCTTCGCGAACGATGAAGGTGATCTCTCTAGGTATTGTTGATCGCGTTTGGTGGTTCTTTGAGCGGTGATGACGATTGCTTTGTCTGAGCTCGCGCCGTTTAGGGTTTTCGCATGGGACTCTTTCGCCGCTTCTGGTACTCTCCGTCTAGGGTTTCAACGATCTCCCTCCATCAGGTTGTATCTCCCTTTTTATATACGCTTCATTTTTGGGCTTTCAATCTGTATTGGATTTGTATTGCTCTGAGATTTGATTTCGTGTTGATGCGATTTTGATTTTGATTTTGGTTTTCCTCAGATACTGATTGGATTACGATTGGATGCTGATTGAACTCTGTTTCCCTTTTTAGGGTTTGATTGATCCTTTCTGATCTCTAGCTGATATGATTCTTCTGATTTGGTTCAAAGATTTCTATCTTCAGAACTTTGTGATTGAATATAATCTGAACTGATTTGTTTGATTGATTCAGGTTAAGTGCAAATGGGGATTCGATTTGATTTGATCATCTGGTTTTTCCAGATTGAGTTCCAATAAGGGTTTTCTGATACGATTGGGATCTCGTTTCTCCTCTTGGAATCCTGATTGAGCTGATAGGATTTCCTGACTCGATTCAATTTTATTAGTCTGAATTGATTTGTTTTGATCTGTTTTGGGATTAATTATCAAATCAAAATCTCACTATTTTTCTGATATGGTTTGCCTTGGATTGAATTGATTGATGTTTGATTTTAATTCCCAGGATTCCTTAATGGATTCGTATCTCTGTTTGATGCTTTGAACTCGAACTGACTCATTTTTTGATTGGTTCGCTCTTTGATGCAGCTCGGATTCTTTTCCTCTTCTTCTTTCAGAGAGGACTTGATGTTGACGCTTTGGTCGAGCCAAAATTGTCGGGAAAGGGATATGGCAATGATGACATTCTGAGCCTGCTGGTGATACTCCTGGTTTTGACGTCGCGGTTATTTTTGACAGTTGTGTTCTGGGCTTATGAACTGAATTGATTTTGTGACTTGTTTCACTTTCACTGATTGTTGGCTTGTCTTCGAGATCGGTCCTTATTTTCGACGCTTGGTTGGGAGCTGGAGACATTCTAATTGTTTCCCTCCCGGCAGCTCAAGTCTCCGCCCAGTGATGAGTTTTCTGAGGGCGTGATTAAACACATCAGCTTGGTGTTGTTGATTCTGATTCGAACCACATTGCACTTGATTTCATGATATGATTTGTGCTGTTCTGATGTAGTTTGATCATTGATTTTTTTCAGATGCTGACCAGTTGTTTTTGTTCGGAGCGAGTTCCAATCGACTTGTCTTGTAATCCACTGGAGTTGGGTCCTTGTTTTCTGAACTGATGCGATTATGTGAGCTTATCCTTGCTCCTTCTGGTATGATTTGCGCTATGACTCGGTGCTTTGATTTTGTGCTGCAATTCAGTGTTTTTCATGACTTGCCACCCGTATCGGGTGAAGCTTGCAGCTTGATACATTTTGTGTGGACACTTCATTCTTCTTGCTCTATTTGAACATGCTGTTACCTCTTTCTTTGGATCTTGCTGGGCATGATTTACAGGACGTTTTCTGTGGCTTCTTGCGCATAACTCTGCCTTCTGATGCATTGTTTAGTTTGCATATGGTATTCTGTTTGCAATGTGATGCAGCTTAGGCTTGTATTCAATTCCCTTGTCTTGTTTTGGTATGCTTTTGAGCCGAAGGCTTTGATGCAGCGTATGATGCTGTTTGGTTTCTCTTGTTCTGTTTTGAGCTTGATATTCATTCTGTTTGGTAACAGATTTGTTTCTTTGGTGGCTATTCATACCTGTATTGGCGCGAGCCCCTTCCTGGTTTTGTTTATGCTTTGAGTTCTGCTGATGCTTGTGGCTTTTCAGGTGTTGGAAGTTTTGAAACCAAAGTGACTCAGACCTGCCGGCATCCGGGTCTGAGTCAGAACTTGCCTATGTTGCCTTATTCTTGTATCAGTTTGGAAATCCAATCGCGGCGAAATGAATCAGTCCCGCTTCTTTTATTTCTTCTATCTCTCGGATGTCCCGTATCGATAAGAACAGGTATTACCTGATCTGACGCCCACGGCGCGGATCGGTAACGGGGGTAGGACGCAGCTTCGGTTGTGCCACTCCCGGCACTCGATGATGACATTGTTCTGAGAGTGTCAAAAAAACTTCTAACATTTTTTCTGTACTGTTTGTTTTCTTTTTGATGTGCAGGTTAGCCGAGGATTCGTGGAGAAGTTCAAAGACAACATGAAGACCTTTAGATGTTCTTAGGATTTAGGATAGATACTTTAATGTAATCCCTTAGGATTTTAATGTATTTCCTTGTAACAGCACTTATAAAGTGTGAAGCACTCTCCACTTCTTGTATGATGAAATTTTTTTATGAAATAAAATTCCCAAAATTTTGAATTTATTTATATTTTATTCTTAGTTAAAAAATATAAACAATTGTGAATAAATCCACAAGTATTTAAATTCATTAACATAGGCATAAAACATAAACACTCCCAAGTGGTATTCTTATTGGTGCACTCGTCTCATTTGTAATCCTAATCTCATCATCCGATTAAAATGTTAACCAACCATTTCATAACCAAACACATATGGGCACCGTAATCACAACAGTTTCAGCATCAACAGTAACACTACTCGTAATTAAATTCCACTGACCAAATGACAAAATCTTAATATGATCAGACCTGGTGATAGATAAATGCCTCAAAACAACAGCGTATTAAATGCCTCAGAATTTTAATAACAGCCCGTCTTCAAGGAATTGGTAGAATTTGTGTAAGATGACCAAAATACCCCTGGGACCAAATCTGCAAAACAAACACCTTCATAACTTGTTAGTGGTTAGCAAATGTACATATGAGATGATATGCGAAATGACTGACTAAATATAAGGGTAAAATTTGGGGTATTACAGTTGCCCCTATTTAAATAGCTACACCGGACGATTTGAGTGACAGATACTCGAGGAATCGTGGTGGAGAGATTTAAATATAGATAACCGAAAATTTTGCCCTTATATGCGACGGTATGCAATGCTATGGACAAAGCGAGGACCGCTTAATGCAGATGATATGGATATGATGTGATGCGTATGCTGGAATGATGAATATGAAAATGATGACAAGCGCTATGAGGCAGACGCTACGAGAAGAACACACTGGGGAAAATGTCGTGCTGAGACACAGTACAAACACTGGGGAATCCTAAAATGATAGTCAACTGGTGCGAACACGACCAATTGTCATTTTGGGAACGAGATCCTCAAATGGAGATGACACATGTGAGACGGCCTCCACTGGGGAATCTTAAAAATAAAACTGTACGATTGTAAGATCGATTACAAAATGCTGGAGCATTGAGCAAAGAATAACATCCAAGCTTCTGTAAACTATCTCTCGTGACAGGATCAAACGGACTTTTCGGAACTCCGTAACAAATATACAGGGTAAAGACTGACTGTATGCCAAAATAAATGGACTTTGATGGGAAATGCCCTGATAAGCTTCTCGCGGGAGAATTGTTACTCATCGTTGGAAGGGATTTATATGCCAAAATGGATAAGCACTCACATAAAGAGGCTGCTGCTTATCTGATAAATAAATCTTCTCGCATTTAAGGTCGGCGCCTGGAATACGATTCTGATTTTTTCTCTTACTGAAGGATAAATAAACTTTTCTATGCTTCAAGATCGTGCTCTCCTGAACATGAAAAGGGTAAACTGAACTCCATCATACCTCAGAATCGTGCTCTCCTGAATATGACTCGGCTTTCTCGTGTAAATGAAACTCTCCATACTTCAGAATCGTGCTCTCCTGAATATGACTCGGCTTTCTCGTGTAAATGAAACTCTCCATACTTCAGAATCGTGCCCTCCTGAATATGAAAAGGGTGAACTGAACTTCCTCATACTTCAGAATCGTGCTCTCCTGAATATGATTCCGCTCTTTCGGGTAAATGAAATTCTTCATAGTTCAGAATCGTGCTCTCCTGAATATGATTTGGTTGTAAATGAATTTTTTCATACTTCAGAATCGTGCTCTCCTGAATATGAAAGTGGATAATCGAACTTCCTCATAACTCAGAATCGTGCTCTCCTGAATATGATTCGGTTGTTTCTTGTAAATGAAATTCTTCATACTTCAGAATCGTGCTCTCCTGAATATGAAAGTGGATAATCGAACTTCCTCATAACTCAGAATCGTGCTCTCCTGAATATGATTCGGTTGTTTCTTGTAAATGAAATTCTTCATACTTCAGAATCGTGCTCTCCTGAATATGAAAGTGGATAATCGAACTTCCTCATAACTCAGAATCGTGCTCTCCTGAATATGATTTGGCTCTTGAAATTTCTTCATTCTTCAGAATCGTGCCCTCCTGAAAAACGGCCAATTGAACTTCCTCATAACTCAGAATCGTGCCCTCCTGAATATGATTCCGCTCCTTCTTTTACTAAAGGATAAATGAACTTCTTCATGCTTCAGAATCGTGCTCTCCTGAATATGATTCCGCTCAAAACCTCCGCGTACTTCAAGATCGTGCTCTCCTGAATACGATTTGGTTCATACCTCCTATACTTCAAGACGACAGGTAAATGGAAGCCCAACTGCTCCATGGAGATGGCCATTTGCTGTAAGTCATAACGAAGATAGGATCGGTTTCTTAGGTAAGAAATGTTGTATATTGATGCTGTAAGATGTAAAGTGTAAAGTGTTGTTGTAACATGTAGGATTGTAAAGATTTTCCAGGCGTGAACTGTCGTGTATCTGTAAAGGATTGTAGTTGATTTTCTTGAAAGATAGTGCAAAATAAATGCACATCCGGTTACAGTGACAAACTTATCGAGTGAGATAGTCGCGTATCTGTCATGGTATGGTGAAAACCTTTAGATGGTGCAAAATAAATGCACGTCCGGTTGGGATTGACGACCGACAAGACTGAGGTTCAATCTAGGATCGAGCTAGAAAGAAAACTGGTAATCAAGACTCCATCGAGGGAATGATCTCGAAGGGTAGATATCTTATCCTGGCGAGGAAAGATAGCTGAAGTAACCGTCATCCACGAGGATCGAGCTCCGTAGGGAAACTTGGAAACAAGTAGGTATTTTATGCTTAGGGCTGACAATCTATTTGGAGAGAATGGACCAACCCAGTTACTCGGCGGTAACAACCAATGATGGCGAGACACAATGAACCTGTGAATGCTAACGCATATGTTGATGCATATGTTGATGTGAATGTATGTTAATGTCTATGTATGTTAAATATGCAAGATGTTATGAAATGAGTATGTAATGAATATGTAATGAATATGTAATGAAATAGGCATGTGACGCTTATGCCCCTGCGTATACTGACGAACAGACTAGAGACGGGACGAGGGACGAAATAAACATCTCGACGAGGATACCCTGCGTTCTCCGCAACCAATGCGTCAATCATGGGTGAGAAGGATCAATGGTGGAACCAAATCTGGTTTTAAATGTTCTGAATTCTCTGAGGGAGAAAGTAATTTGCTCGGGTGCATAGTATCACATCTTCACATGGGGAGAAGAAAACCTGAGGGACACTTTCGAGTTACCCAAGAAAAGGTTGTCAGCTTATAGTCTCTCTGGGGACTGTGTCATAGCAATGGTTTGAAAGTGTTTCTGCAATAATGATATTTCCGGGGAGTGAAAAGATCCTTCTGAAAATTTCCACTAGTCAAAGTAATTTATTACATTTTGAATTTGTTATTTTTGAAAAACAGTTTTGAAGAATATACCATGCACCTTTCATTTTCAAATTTTAAGAATAAACGCATTTTGCATAACAATAGAAAACAAAGAGCAATGCACCAAGGAATGTAAGTAACAAATGGTATCTTTTATTAAAGGGCGGTAGCTCGCTGAAGGCATAGCTCCACAGATGATTATGTTTTGAAATTGGCAACATGGGAAAGGTTACATTGAATCCAATGACACCTACTGACACTAATAACTAAGACTAATCCAGAATCCTGCTTTGGGCAAGGATGAAAGAACTGAAACATGGCTCTCATGTGGAAAGTGTGTTCGAGATGATCAGTGTCCTCTAATGCAATGAAATGCCTTTGTCCCTAACTTTTGCCTGGACCGCCCTCTCGGGTTTTCAATCCACCGGGACGCTCTTTTTTGCCTAAGCCGCCCTTTCGGGTTTTCAACTTAGCGAGCTTTTTATTATTATTTTTTTTCTTTTCCATCCCTTACTTTTGCCTAAGTCGCCTTTTGCAGGTTTTCGACTTAGCGGGTTTTTAGGCATAATATTTTCGGACTGCATCAGAATTCACGGGATGTGCTAGTTCTTCTCCGTCCATTGTTGTAAGTATCAGAGACCCTCCGGAGAAAACGGTCTTTACAACAAATGGGCCTTCATAATTGGGCATCCACTTTCCACGCATATCTTTGTGTACTGGCAAGATCTTTTTGAGTACGAGCTCTCCTTGACGGAACTCACGGATACGGATCTTCTTATCAAACGCTCTTTTCATCCGTTTTTGATATAATTGCCCATGGCACATGGCTGTCAAACGCTTCTCGTCAATGAGATTCAACTGATCCAGTCTGTCTTGAACCCACTCAGCTTCCTCAAGTTCAGCTTCCATTAACACTCTTAAAGAAGGTATCTCTACTTCGATGGGGAGCACGGCGTCCATTCCATATACCAGTGAGAAAGGTGTTGCCCCTGTCGAAGTTCTTACTGAGATTCTGTATCCATGCAAAGCAAATGGTAACATCTCATGCCAATCTTTGTAAGTCACAACCATCTTTTGCAGGATCTTCTTGATATTCTTATTCGCAGCTTCAACGGCCCCATTCATCTTAGGACGGTACGGAGAAGAATTGTGATGAGTGATCTTGAAACTATCACACAGCTCTTTCATAGTCTTGTTATTCAGATTGGTGCCATTGTCAGTTATTATCCGGCTTGGGACTCCATAACGGCAGATGATCTCTTTCCTGATGAAACGGGCTACCACTTGCTTGGTCACGTTGGTGTAGGAGGCAGCCTCTACCCACTTGGTGAAATAATCAATGGCAACGAGGATAAAACGATGACCATTAGAAGCTTTCGGCTCGATTGCCCCAATCATGTCAATGCCCCACATAGAGAACGGACATGGTGAAGACAAAACATTCAACGACGATGGAGGTACATGCATTTTGTCAGCATAAATTTGGCACTTATGGCATTTTCTAGCGTATCGGATGCAGTCAGCTTCCATGGTTAACCAATAATACCCAGCCCTTAACATCTTCTTGGACATAGCATAACCATTGGCATGAGTTCCGAAGGTCCCTTCATGAATTTCCTGCAGTAACATGTCCGCCTCCCGTTTATCAACACATCTGAGCAGAACCATGTCGTGATTTCTCTTGTATAACACACCATTACTGATAAAGAATTTGGACGCCAGTTTTCTCAATGTCTTTTTGTCCAGACCAGTAGCACCATCAGGATACTCTTGCTTGACGAGATAGTTCTTGATATCATGAAACCAAGGCTTTTCATCTACCTCAACTTCTTCGACCATCTGACAATAAGCGGGCTCAACTTTGCGCTCAATATGGATAAGAGGTGCCTCATTAACGAATTTAACTTTCCACATGGACGCTAACATGGCTAAAGCATCAGCAACGTGATTCTCGGATCTAGGAACATGCTCGAACTCTATCTCGTCGAAGTACTTGATCAGCTCAATAATATAGTCCTTATAAGGGATCAACTTCTCATTCTTCGTTTCCCATTTGCCTTGTACCTGGTAAATAACCAAGGATGAGTCACCACTTACTTTAAGAAGTTTGATTCGGAGGTGAATCGCCGCTTCGAGGCCAAGAATACATGCTTCATACTCTGCGACGTTATTAGTACACTCAAAGTCCAACCTTGCTGTAAATGGAGTGAACCCACCCTTTGGGTTCATCAAAACGGCGCCTATACCATGCCCATTGAAATTCGAGGAACCATCAAACATCATCCTCCACCAAAGACCAGGTTCCGGACCTTCGCTCGGGTCTGGCTCTTCACAATCTCTTTTAATCAACAAGATATCCTCATCGGGAAAATCAAACTTAAGAGGTTCATAATCTTCAACTGGCTGGTCTGCAAGATAATCAGATAAAATACTACCCTTAATTGCCTTCTGGGGTACATACTGGATGTCATATTCGGATAACAACATGTGCCAACGGGCTAGCCTCCCGGTTTGAGCAGTTTTTTCAAAAATATACTTGATCGGATCCATTTTAGAAATCAACAACGTGGTATGACAGACCATATATTGCCGAAGGCGCCTAGCGGCCCATGCCAATGCACAACAAGTTTTCTCCAATGGTGAGTATCTGTTTTCACAATCGGTGAACTTCTTGCTCAGGTAATAAATCGCATGTTCCTTTTTTCCAGTCTCATCATGTTGTCCAAGCACACAACCCATAGACTTCTCAAGAACGGTAAGGTACATAAACAACGGTCTTCCCGGTACGGGAGGAATTAGGATAGGGGGATCTTGCAAATAACCCTTAATCTTCTCGAACGCTTTCTGACAATCGGGGTTCCACTCAACTGTCTGCCCCTTGCAAAGTAACTTGAATATCGGCTCACAAGTAGCGGTCATATTGGAGATAAACCTGGAAATATAATTCAAACGCCCCAGAAAACCTCTAACTTGCGTCTCGGTTCGCGGAGCCGGCATATCTTGAATGGCTCGGACTTTGTCAGGATCCACCTCAATCCCTCGCTGGCTAACAATGAACCCAAGCAGTTTCCCAGATCTGACACCGAAGGTACATTTAGCAGGATTCAATTTCAACTGATATTTCCTGAGTCGTTCAAACAATTTCACCAAATGGTCTAGATGCTCCTCTTCACTCTGAGATTTGGCTATCATATCGTCCACATACACCTCAATCTCCTTGTGCATCATATCATGAAAGAGAGTGGTCATAGCGCGTTGGTAAGTTGCCCCCGCGTTCTTTAAACCGAAGGGCATGACTTTGTAGCAGAAGGTTCCCCAAGGAGTAATGAAAGTAGTCTTCTCTCGATCGTCGGGATCCATCTTGATCTGATTATAGCCAGAGAAACCATCCATAAATGAGAACAACGCAAAACTGGCTGTATTGTCTACCAGTGTATCAATATGTGGCAGAGGGAAGTCGTCTTTCGGACTTGCTTTGTTCAGATCCCTGTAGTCTACACACATCCTAACTTTACCGTCCTTCTTAGGCACTGGCACAATGTTGGCAACCCAATCGGGATACTTTGCGACTGCCAAGAAACCTGCATCCAACTGCTTTTTAACCTCATCTCGAATCTTCAAAGCCATGTCGGGTCTCGTTCTTCGAAGTTTCTGCTTGATAGGCGGACAATCTGGCTTAAGTGGCAACTTGTGAACAACAATGTCCGTGTCTAGGCCCGGCATATCTTGATACGACCATGCAAACACATCAATATACTCTTTTAACGACTCAATCAACCTCGGCTTAACCTCTGTCCCAAGCATTGCGCCAATCTTGACCTCTTTCTTGTTCTCATCTGTACCGAGATTAATTAAGTCTACCTGCTCTTTATACGGTTGAAGCTCTGTGTACTCGTACTCAATCAATCTTGTCAGTTCCGCGGGTACTTCAAAATCTTCTTCACCCTCGTCCTCAGCTTGATTGATGGGTGCATCCCAGTCAGGAGTGTCAGTAAAGTCATTGGATCCAACAAGGTTTGCGATGTCTCTGCATGATGGAAGGCTTACTTAATTAAGATGCTCAAAGATATGCAAGATAAGAAATGGAATGCCGTTTTTTGTTTTATTTTTTTTTTGGAAAAAAAAGGTTGCCAATTTCATTTTTAAAAGTGAAAACGAAAAACGCAAATGAAACAAAGTGGAATTGAACAAAATGCTTTTATTAATATCTTTTTAGGAATGAAAGGTGGCCCAATAAAAGCGACCCTATAGCCTTGGGCAGAACTACGGATTTTTATTTGAAAATGTAAATGAAACTTTAAAACACAATTACTTTGACAAGGGAAAAATAATAGGGATCTCTACGGCCTCCCAGTTGTTCAAAACTGCATCACCCTTAAACACCAGGTTGCTCAGCTCTTCATTTTCTTCACAGTCGCTGATGGCATTGACTTGGAAACCTCCGCTGACAAATACCTCTTGGATAACCTTTGGACACCCTTCGACAATTGCGGCAGCTCCATTCTGAGTTGGTTTGTAACCCAACCCAGAGCGATCAGTCTTGGTCTTGACATCAATTACCTCTCCCCAACCTTCAGGAATGCCCCTGTCAATTGTTGATTTGGTACTCTTCAGCGATGCGAAAGATGGATTACCCTGACCCACTGTCTCTTCGACTTCTAGCAGAACGGCATTGGCGACCTCAAGTGCTTGAAAGGAGATTTCTAAAGCATTCTCATCGGCCTCGATGTAACAGAAAGAAGACAGGTTACTGACCATCAAATCCTCCTCACCGTGTATAATAACCAACTTTCCATCGATCACGAACTTCATCTTCTGATGTAACGTTGAGGTTACTGCCCCAGCGGCATGAATCCACGGCCTTCCGAGTAAACAACTGTAATTGGGATTAATGTCCATGACTTGAAACGTGATATTAAAAACCTGCGGACCAATCAGGATAGGAAGCTCAACCTCCCCCATTACCGATCGACGAGAGCCATCGAAAGCCTTGACAACCAAAGGAGTAGGTTTCAACACAGTCTCTTTACAAGCCAACTTATCAAGAACCCTCTTGGGTAGAACATTCAGAGAAGACCCTGTGTCCACTAGCACTCTCGCTAAATTGTCCTCCTGACATTTTACCGATATATGTAAAGCACGATTATGGTTCGGACCCTCCTTCGGTAACTCTTCATTGCTGAAACTGAGGGTGTTACAGGCGGTCAAATTGGCAATCACACTATCAAACCGACTGGTGCTGATATCTTGATCCACATGTGCTTGAGTCAGAACCTTCTGCAAGGCCATCCTATGAGCGGGTGAACTCATCAACAGAGATAAAATCGAAATTTTGGAGGGAGTCTGATGAAGTTGATCGATAACTTTATAGTCACTTTTCTTGATGATCCTCAAAAACTCAGCATCTTCATCATTCGTAACAGCTCCCTTCCCTTTGTCTCTGACGGCCACTGGGATATTAGTGGTTTCCTTAGGTGGAACCTCATTGGAATGGGGAGTATACACACGGCCACTGCGAGTCATCCTGCTTGTCTCTGCGATATTGGTCACAGTGCCCTTAACCTCTTCATTTGGAATAACCTTTCCAGACTCCTTGTCAATCATCGTCACGTCGTATTTCCAAGGCACAGCTTTAGGATCACTGAAAGGAAACGGACTTGGTCTTCGAATAACTATAGGCTTATGCTGATTCACCTCAGGGATAGACGACTTTGGTATATCGAACACGGGATTGGCAGAGACTGCCCCTGATAAATTAAACACTGGTACCTTACCCTTTGATTCAGGCTGATGGAAGACAGGCTCAACCATAGCGACCTCATCCTTCTTGGCTTGGATTGTCACTTGCAAAACACCCTCATTACTCAACCTTTGAACATCATTCTGAACCAACACACAACCCTTAACACTGGCTTCACAACTTACGCATGTAACGTGGGAAGTGTCTACCAAACCAGCTTCGAACAGTTTCGAATGGAACATCTTGAGAGGAGTCTTAATCTGTTCAACGTCAAGGGAATAACCTTCCCCCGAATCAACACTAATGGCATTGACACTCTCATGGTTAGGAAAAGGGTTCTTCTTAACATTTGGTTGAGGATCTTCAAATGACAAAATCTTCTTTTCCAATAAATCCCTGACAATATTTTTGAGAGCATAACAATTCTCCAGATCATGACCAGGCGCACCCTCATGAAATAAACAATGAGCGGCGGCGTTGTAATTGGCGGGTAGAGGATTAGGAGGAGGACCCAAAGCCCGAGTGGTGATTAGACCTTGCTTGACCAAAGAGGGATACAGCTCGGTAAAAGTCATCGGAATCGGCGGACAAGGCTTATACGTTCTTCTGTTCGGAACATTCTGGCGAGGAGCCGGACTCTTTGGCTGTTGAGGAGCAGGAGCGTTGGGCGCCTGTAGATAGTTGGCAGGAGGCGGGTAAACAGGAGGTTGTTGCATAGGTTGATACATGGGAACCTGTTGATTGAAAGAAGGTGTAATAGCTGCCACATAGGGTTGTTGAGCATATTGGACTGGGTACCCTTGAGGTTGAGCATAACCTTGCGGATGTCGATAAAAGCGCTCTCTTGGTCTACCAGAGGATATAGCATTAGTCTCACCCTCTTTCTTTTTCTGGGAGCTATACGGAGGTTTCTTCGGCTGATCCTTAGAAGCACCATGATTATTTGTCATTTTACCACTTTTCATACCCAATTCAATCTTGACACCCACAACAACGATGTCGGAGAAATTTGAAGTCACACTACCCACCATTCTTTCGTAAAATTCTGGACGGACCGTGTCGACAAACCAATCAGCTAACTCTTTCTCGGTCAAAGGAGGTTCTACCTGCGAAGCAGTCTCTCTCCACCTTTGAGCATACTCTTTGAATGACTCAGAATTCTTTTGTGACATACTCAGCAACTGTCTTCTGTCAGGAGCCAGATCCATATTGTACTTGTAGTGTTTGATGAAAGCGTCAGATAAATCTTGAAAGCTCTTAATGCGAGACTGGTCTAAAGTTAAATACCACTTGGAGGACGCACCCTTCAAACTATCTTGGAAGCAATGAATCATCAGTTTATCATTCTCAACATGGGCAGCCATTTTGCGATAATACATGATCAGATGACTCTTAGGAAAGGTGGCACCTTCATAACGATCGAAGTTCGGAGTTTTGAACTTCGGGGGAATAACCAAACCCGAGACCAAACAAACATCCCTTGCAGCAGTCCCAAAAATTTGATCACCCTCTACCTTCTTCAATCTCTGGACTATGGTGTTTACTTCCTCACGAAGCTTATCATGTTTCTCATAACCCTCAGCATTCTCATCAAGATTATCAAAAACTGTCTCATTGAAGTACGGTTGCGCACGAGTGTGCACAACAGGTGGTGCAAAGATAGGAGCCCCCCTAGAAACTTCAGAAAATAAAGGCACGGCTTGCTGAACAGGTTGATTAATCGGAACAGTGGCTTGAGGAGGCACAAAACCAGGAGCAAGACCATAAGGTGGGTCCCTTGCTACGGTCACACTTGGTGGAGGGTCCACGGTAACGTCGGTAATCTCAGAAACAACAGTGGGCTGGGTATCCATCTTAGCATTCATGACATGTAACAATTCCATCATACGCCCCATACCCCCTCGAAGGTCTTCAAGTTCATTGCTAAGGCGATCAATCTCTTTTGCCTGATCCTCCATTCTCTTCCGAGTTTGAGCTCTGGTGTTGTATTGGTGCCGAGAACTCAGGGTGACGAAACTGGAAGGCGAGAGAACCGATCATGAGAAAACGGAAGACACATGCAATGCAAGAAAATAAATGATGCTATGATGCAAATGAAGATTTCATGGAATTCAAACATTTACGAATGTCGTGGGGTACCGAGGAAATCTTTTTCTTGTTTTTTCATTTTATTATTTTTTTTATTTATGGTATCCCGCGATATCCATAAATGATGTTTGAACTCCATGAAATACAATGCAATGAGATGCTTTATGGATGCAATGCATGAAAACACACAAAGTCCTAGGTTAAAGGAACGTGAGTGGAGTTAAGGTCTACCCTTCCCAAAAGGAGTGTACTATAGGTTAGTTGTACCTGCCGAACAAGGTTCTACAAAGTGCCCAAAGTCATCAGCCCATCCTTTGGATATTATCAACCTTTCGACTGACTCAGGGGTTAATAATATTCTCAAGAGAACCTCTTTTGAGTGTAGTATCGCGTAGCAGCCGTTGTAGGATTACTCCCACATAGCTCCCGCACTACGTCCTAAATAAGGCCGAGGTGGTGTTAAGGTACTACGGTCCTCAATATCACAGACTCCAGTCGACCATGGAAAAAGTTTTCGCGATTACTCGTTCAACCGAACCATTTTCGAAAGGGTCTCAACTGAGCGGTGATTTTCGAATCAGCTTGGTCGGGATTCAACTCCCTATAAGCCTCATCGAATATATCCCCATCCTATAATAATGTCACTAGTCCGGGCGTAGGACTTATCTCACAGCACAAGGAACAATCCCACCCTGAAAGCATAAATATATACGCAAACGAATAATAACAGATAATGATAAATATGAACAAGTTAGGGATAACCCTCAAAAGTTAAGTTTTCCCCAGTGAAGTCGCCATTTTCTGTTGCGGTGGAAATAGGATCACAAACTATTAATGAGTTTGAATCGCAATTCAATTCACAACCGCTCTTTGATTTATCCGAAGGAAAAGGTCAAAAGAGGGAAAACCTATTTTTGCATCGTAAACACAATGCGGGGAAAGATCTAGGGTTCGGGGGTTGGTTAAATTTAGGGAAGGTATTAGCACCCTAAACTTCTGTAGTACTCTACAGGAACCTTTTGTTCAAATATTTACTATTTGCTTTATTTATTTGCTTAAGGTATATGTACAAAGGGTTAAAAGTGAGAAAAGAGACCTAAGGGGTTAATTCTAAGTTTACTCGGCAAGACATCGCATCTTGTGCCTACGTATCCTTACGGGAGTGGAATCAGAGTAATCGTAGTTCCCCTCAAAAGGGAGGTTAGAGAACACTCGACTGTGGTCAAGGTCTCAAGGGGAATAAACGCATCTTAAGGACACGCTTACGTGGAGTGTAGAAACTCCCAATCTCTACGTTGAATTGTTAAGTTGTAATTAGGGTTAAATTAGGTTAGGGATTCCGCGGCGGGAAACCCTAAAATGAGTGCGGCGACTCTTTGACCTAATGCTAGGGGTAAAATTGTAATCTTGCCTGCGGCGAGGCATTTGTGAAAATTTAGGGTTTGTGAGGTTGTAAGGGTTTGAAGTTGAGGACTATTGACACGGCGGTCAAATGCTAGACCTAGTTCCTTCGGAGCGTGTAATGTGACAGAAACATTGCAATACATCAGCAGAAATTTAAACCATACATCAGCAGAAATTTAAATGCGAAAAGTAAACGCGATTATTAGGTTCGCGAGATTACAACTGGGAAGCAGATACAAATATAAACGAAACTTGAATCGAGAAATAAAATAAATAACGGTAAACATGACAAGCTGCAAAACCAATGAACAATGTTAGTAGGCAAAGTCAACCAGCTATCAGATGAATTACGAGGCAATGAAGAAAATGAGATACAAACTTGAGATAGTTTTATTTAATATTTAATGATTTAACTTACAAAAGAATTTTTTAAAAAAGGTTTTATTTTTGTATTTTTTTTAAAAAAGGAGTTTTTCATTATTTTATATTTACAAAAGTTTTAAGTTTATAAAAAGATTTCAATTTATTCTTAATATTTATTTAAAAAAAAGTTTTTCTTTTATAATTACAAAACTAAAATGTTATATTATTTTTTATAAAGATTTTTTTTTTATATTATAAAAATTAAAATGTTAAAATAGTTTTTTTTTAAAAAAACATAAAACAAATTAAATTAAAAAAATGAAATAAAAAAAAATAAAAAGGAGGAGGGGTTGGGCCGGTCACCACATCCGGACCCAACCCGGTTAGTAGCTTAATTGAAAAATGATTAGGGTTCTGGGAACCCTAATACTCCTTCGGCGCCGTTCACACATTCCTCTTCTCTCATCTCTTTCTCCTCTCTTCACCGTCTTTCTTGCTTCTCTTCACCATAATATCTCTCGTTCTTCATTTTTTTGCAACAAAAATGAACATGCAATATGTCTAATGAAGAGGCGGATGATTTACGTTTTGTTTTTGCGCGCGATTGACGGCCAATGATGAAGAAGTTCTGAGGCTGGACGGTTGGATTGCCCGTCGTTCTTCGCGAACGATGAAGGTGATCTCTCTGGGTATTGTTGATCGCGTTTGGTGGTTCTTTGAGCGGTGATGACGATTGCTTTGTCTGAGCTCGCGCCGTTTAGGGTTTTCGCATGGGACTCTTTCGCCGCTTCTGGTACTCTCCGTCTAGGGTTTCAACGATCTCCCTCCATCAGGTTGTATCTCCCTTTTTATATACGCTTCATTTTTGGGCTTTCAATCTGTATTGGATTTGTATTGCTCTGAGATTTGATTTCGTGTTGATGCGATTTTGATTTTGATTTTGGTTTTCCTCAGATACTGATTGGATTACGATTGGATGCTGATTGAACTCTGTTTCCCTTTTTAGGGTTTGATTGATCCTTTCTGATCTCTAGCTGATATGATTCTTCTGATTTGGTTCAAAGATTTCTATCTTCAGAACTTTGTGATTGAATATAATCTGAACTGATTTGTTTGATTGATTCAGGTTAAGTGCAAATGGGGATTCGATTTGATTTGATCATCTGGTTTTTCCAGATTGAGTTCCAATAAGGGCTTTCTGATACGATTGGGATCTCGTTTCTCCTCTTGGAATCCTGATTGAGCTGATAGGATTTCCTGACTCGATTCAATTTTATTAGTCTGAATTGATTTGTTTTGATCTGTTTTGGGATTAATTATCAAATCAAAATCTCACTATTTTTCTGATATGGTTTGCCTTGGATTGAATTGATTGATGTTTGATTTTAATTCCCAGGATTCCTTAATGGATTCGTATCTCTGTTTGATGCTTTGAACTCGAACTGACTCATTTTTTGATTGGTTCGCTCTTTGATGCAGCTCAGATTCTTTTCCTCTTCTTCTTTCAGAGAGGACTTGATGTTGACGCTTTGGTCGAGCCAAAATTGTCGGGAAAGGGATATGGCAATGATGACATTCTGAGCCTGCTGGTGATACTCCTGGTTTTGACGTCGCGGTTATTTTTGACAGTTGTGTTCTGGGCTTATGAACTGAATTGATTTTGTGACTTGTTTCACTTTCACTGATTGTTGGCTTGTCTTCGAGATCGGTCCTTATTTTCGACGCTTGGTTGGGAGCTGGAGACATTCTAATTGTTTCCCTCCCGGCAGCTCAAGTCTCCGCCCAGTGATGAGTTTTCTGAGGGCGTGATTAAACACATCAGCTTGGTGTTGTTGATTCTGATTCGAACCACATTGCACTTGATTTCGTGATATGATTTGTGTTGTTCTGATGTAGTTTGATCATTGATTTTTTTCAGATGCTGACCAGTTGTTTTTGTTCGGAGCGAGTTCCAATCGACTTGTCTTATAATCTACTGGAGTTGGGTCCTTGTTTTCTGAACTGATGCGATTATGTGAGCTTATCCTTGCTCCTTCTGGTATGATTTGCGCTATGACTCGGTGCTGTGATTTTGTGCTGCAATTCAGTGTTTTTCATGACTTGCCACCCGTATCGGGTGAAGCTTGCAGCTTGATACATTTTGTGTGGACACTTCATTCTTCTTGCTCTATTTGAACATGCTGTTACCTCTTTCTTTGGATCTTGCTGGGCATGATTTACAGGACGTTTTCTGTGGCTTCTTGCGCATAATTCTGCCTTCTGATGCATTGTTTAGTTTGCATATGGTATTCTGTTTGCAATGTGATGCAGCTTAGGCTTGTATTCAATTCCCTTGTCTTGTTTTGGTATGCTTTTGAGCCGAAGGCTTTGATGCAGCGTATGATGCTGTTTGGTTTCTCTTGTTCTGTTTTGAGCTTGATATTCATTCTGTTTGGTAACAGATTTGTTTCTTTGGTGGCTATTCATACCTGTATTGGCGCGAGCCCCTTCCTGGTTTTGTTTATGCTTTGAGTTCTGCTGATGCTTGTGGCTTTTCAGGTGTTGGAAGTTTTGAAACCAAAGTGACTCAGACCTGCCGGCATCCGGGTCTGAGTCAGAACTTGCCTATGTTGCCTTATTCTTGTATCAGTTTGGAAATCCAATCGCGGCGAAATGAATCAGTCCCGCTTCTTTTATTTCTTCTATCTCTCGGATGTCCCGTATCGATAAGAACAGGTATTACCTGATCTGACGCCCACGGCGCGGATCGGTAACAGGGGTAGGACACAACTTCGGTTGTGCCACTCCCGGCACTCGATGATGACATTGTTCTGAGAGTGTCAAAAAAACTTCTAACATTTTTTCTGTACTGTTTGTTTTCTTTTTGATGTGCAGGTTAGCCGAGGATTCGTGGAGAAGTTCAAAGACAACATGAAGACCTTTAGATGTTCTTAGGATTTAGGATAGATACTTTAATGTAATCCCTTAGGATTTTAATGTATTTCCTTGTAACAGCACTTATAAAGTGTGAAGCACTCTCCACTTCTTGTATGATGAAATTTTTTTATGAAATAAAATTCCCAAAATTTTGAATTTATTTATATTTTATTCTTAGTTAAAAAATATAAACAATTGTGAATAAATCCACAAGTATTTAAATTCATTAACATAGGCATAAAACATAAACACTCCCAAGTGGTATTCTTATTGGTGCACTCGTCTCATTTGTAATCCTAATCTCATCATCCGATTAAAATGTTAACCAACCATTTCATAACCAAACACATATGGGCACCATAATCACAACAGTTTCAGCATCAACAGTAACACTACTCGTAATTAAATTCCACTTACCAAATGACAAAATCTTAATATGATCAGACCTGGTGATAGATAAATGCCTCAAAACAACAGCGTATTAAATGCCTCAGAATTTTAATAACAGCCCGTCTTCAAGGAATTGGTAGAATTTGTGTAAGATGACCAAAATACCCCTGGGACCAAATCTGCAAAACAAACACCTTCATAACTTGTTAGTGGTTAGCAAATGTACATATGAGATGATATGCGAAATGTCTGACTAAATATAAGGGTAAAATTTGGGGTATTACAGAAGCGCCTTTGATAGAGAACCTTTAGGAAGCAGTTGTCACGCAAGCCAAAATCCAGTTGATAAATTTTCAAGAGAATCTCAATTCCACCATTATATGGTGAAGTGATTTTCATTCAATTGTATCGTATGCTTTTGGAATATCAATTTAAACCATACATCTAACAGACACATTCTTTCTATTATAGCCTCTGACCAACTCTTGAGTCGTCATGATTTTGTCGTGAATAACTCTGCCTTGACCAAACGTAGATTGGTTATCATCTACGATCGAACTAATTAATTCTCCTAATCTTGTTGTGAGAACTTTTGAAATCATTTTGTAAATAATACTGCAACAGGATATGGGTATCAAGTCATTAATGGCGGTAGCTCCACGGGACTTTGGAATCAAAGTGACCACAGACTAATTAAAGGCTCTCAACATGTTACCAGTATTAAAAAAACTTCTAGAATGGCATCAATAACATCATGCTTTACTATAGGCCAGGTTGATTTGAAGAAAAAGGCATTGAAACTATAATAGATTAGTTAAAAATGTAATAATGTCGGTATCCAACTTTCATATATTGACAGTAGATTAGTTATTTGGCATCCTAGTTTTAAACTTTTGTGGTTGTCTCTGATTGATTTTTGTGGTTAGTTTTGTTGAAGTGGTTTCACTTATGTGGACAAATTTATTATGTCTCATCAATAAAATTATCCTCAAAATATGATAGGGGTATTAAATTTATCCATTTATACATTTCTATAATAACAAAATTGATTAAAAATAGAGCGACCAAAACTTATTTTTTAAAATGAAAACTAAAAGTGAATTTAAACTTTTATCATATAAAACATTTGATTTTAAGATATAAAAAATAAGGTCATCTGTAAATAAAATCAACCTAGTGGAGTGTTGAAAATGACATAATTTTAGAGATGATAGATGATTTTTACAATGGAAATGTGTGGTTGAGGAGGAGGTAATGTCGGTCTCGGCATAATATAGTAAAGTAATATAAAGATGATGTTAAAATTATGGGTCACAAATATAAAATTACATGTGTTAGAGTAATTATTTAGTTAACCAAAAGTATAGTGGTCTAATTGATATTAAGTATATGGATAAAAGGATATATGTCAAGAAAGGTTATTGTGTAGATACCATATATCAATATTCTAATTTGATGAGGGAGAATTAAAATATTGAAAATTAAGTAATAATTCTAAGAGCATCTTTAATGCAGGTTTTTAATAGTCAATTTTTTTTATAGTTAACGATGATAATAAAGAATTTGCATTGGAATGACTATGACATGACATTTAATTCACTAACTTTTAGTTTCCGGCAACTATATAGCTAAGTATGCTATTTATTTTGAAACATATAATATTATTATTTATATTATTAAAGTCTTGTAATTACAATTAAAAAATATAAAATATAGGGTCAAGTTTTAGTTTTTTATAAGCAACTATCATTAAAGTAAAAACAACTCAAATCAACTATAAATTTTTTAAATCCTACAAATCACTTTGGGCCCACAAAAAATATTTTAGTTTACCCACTTAAGATACTCCCACTAAAGATGCTTTTAAGGGAGTTATTTATATGGGTTATGATCCCCATATGCAGATACGATCAAAATAGTTTATCAAATTTTCTCTCTTCATCCCCATCAGAAGAGAATCAAGAAATCCTAAGGCATTCTACAAATTGAAAGATCACATACCCGTAAACCTTCAATAATTCCAATGGAAAACTCAAGTACATTTTCTCTTTCATTCTCAACTTGTATTCGGGTATGGGCTCATAGGATATGATTTCATATGATATGGACTCATAGGGAATAATTTAGGAATGTGTTCATGATTTCTATATGGGTAGAAATCATAGGTAAAGAACAAATCCAACAAGGGGTATCAGAGTCACTCATGCCTGATTCAATTTGTTTTTGGGATTTTTGAAATAAGGGTTCTAATATTGGAATTTATTTTGATCTTCTAATTTATGTAAGGATTAATCTTTTGATGTCATCAATCATGTTTTTGGTCTTATTTGATGATGTCTTCATGAAATTTGTGTTTGATGTTGAATCAAAATCATCAATTTTTTTAGTTATTATAAATTTTTCATTTTTTTTGTTGCAAAAATCGCACTCTGGGAGCAATGAAGGTCGTCACCCTTGGTGATGGGTTGACCATCACACTCTGAAGCCCAGTAATAAACGCCATTTTTCCTAACAACCGTCAACGATGGCAGACGGATACCCCATTATTGTTGACGATCGTCATCATTTGATGACGGGTACTCAATTTCGAATGACGACTATCGTCGATGGATGACGGTTAGTCCATGTTGGTCCTTAGCGGGTGACGACCATCACGGCTTGTGACACCCAGACCGTCACCCAGACAGTTTCAATGTCTTTTTTGAAATTGTTTTTCTTTTTCTTTTCTGGGATTTAGACTTTTGTAAAATTCAAAAATGTATTGTTTATTGTGCTTCCCATAAACAAATTAGACACGGATTGGAACACGGGCATGTCGTACTGGTTTGCATGGTCGTGCCCCTTAGTTGTTTCATCCATTAATTTTGATACAATTTGTTCAAGTTTTAGTTGTAGTTTGTATTCTATACAATAATTTAACATTTTAAACGTGTCGATTAAAATGAAAAAACAAATATCACCAAAGTGACCTCTTTTATAGAAATTACTGATAAGAAATGTTAAAAGTGTTTTCCTATATTGTGTGTGTGTGTGTGTGTGTGTGTGTGTGTGTGTGTGTGTGTGTGTGTGTTTATCCATGTGAGTATCAACTAACCCAAAACACCTTATGATTTATTATCTACCTATCCAGAGCCACTATGGGGAAAGACACTAAAGATTGCATCTTACATTCCAAATAGAGTGCCAACTAAGGAAGCTTCCAAAATACCTTATGAGCCTAGTCTAATTTTTTTTTTTGCATACAGAGGTGTACAACTGTGGCAAGGCCTTATAGGCCAAATAAAAATAAATTGGACTATTGAACAGTGAATAGCTACTTCATTGGTTATTCTGAAAGATGTAAGCGCTGCAAGTTTTACAATCCCAAATTAAACTCAATTTTTGAGATGGGAACAACCACATTCTTTGAGGATATTGAATTTAATGGAAGAATAAGGTTAGGGATTTTTTTAGAGGAAGACTTGGAAAAAAATTTAGAACTTATTCATACAAGTGCTTTTGATGAAGCAATTGTGGGACCTCCACATGACATTGTTAAATTTCCTCATACTTAAGATTATTTGGTAATTCATGAAGAACAAACTCAAGATCCTCAAAATAAAGTGTTACAAGAACCAATACCTTTGCGGAGATCCACTAGATAAAGGATAAATTCTATGCCAGATGATTACATAGTTTTTCTCCAAGAACATGAGGAAAAATGGTATGATGGAAGTTGATCCAATCAACTTCTGCCAAGCCATGCAATGTTCTAACATGGAAAATTGGATTGAAGTAATGAAGGAGGAGTATAAGTCCATGCAAGAAAATAAGGTTTGGAAACTTGTGTCGTTACCATAATATGTGAAAGCCATTGATAGCAAATGGATTTTTAAGAGCAATCGGAATTCTAACAGTAATGTGGAGAGGTATAAGGCTCATCTTGTGGCTAAGGGTTTTATACATAAAGAGAAGGGATTGACTTTAAAGAGTCTTTCTATATGGTCTCTCAAAAGACTCTTTTAATACAATCATAGCTCTTGTTGCACATTATGATTTGGAACTCCATCGAATGGAAGTCAAGACAATATTTGTCAATGGCAACGTTGATAAATTAATCTATATGGTGAAACCAAAAACCTTTGTGTCAGGAGACTCAAACAATATCGTTTTCAAATTTATAAAATCCATTTATGGAATAAATAAGGCGTCTCGTAAGTGGTACCACAAGTTTCATAAAGTGACTCTCTCATTTGGTTTTGAGGTGAATGTTGTTGAAGATTGTGCGTATCATAAATTCAGTGGGAGCAACCAAAAGGGTTATAAGGCATTTAAAGAGAACAAAATATTATATGCTCACCTATAAGAGGTCGGACCAGTTGGAGATCACTAGGTATTTTGACTCTGATTTTGCTTGATGCCAAAATAGTAAAAGATCCACTTTAGACTACATCTACATGTTAGTTGGTGGTGTAGTTTCTTGGTGTTCTTCCAAGCAAACTCTTATTGCTTCATTCGTCATGGCAGCGAAATTTATAGCATGTTTTGAGGCATCTAACTATGGGATTTAGTTAAGGAACCTTGTCACTAAGCTTCAAATTATGGAAGAAACTGAAAGACCACTTAAGTTATACTATGATAATAAATCAGCCGTCCTATATTCCAACAATAATAGGAGCTTGGCTAAGTCAAAATATATTAGCATCAAGTTCCTAGTTGTTAAGGAAAGGATACAAAATGGACATATTTCCATATAACACTTAGGGAAAAACTCCATGGTAGAAAATCCTCTTACAAAAAGTATTCCACACAAGGTCTTTCATGAGCACATTGCTCAAATGTGTGTTTTACAATTTTGAGGAATCTTTAGTTTAGTGGGAGTTAGTCATTTGTGAATTTTGTGTTCTATGTTTGGTATTATGTATGCACACTCTAGTTTTGAATATTTTTTTTTGGTTTATAAATTTTGATATTAAGGTATTTATACTTTGTACAATAAGGTTATTGAATGATCTCACTAAAGTAAAGTAGGACCAATTGAAAATTTACATGTTGTTACCTTGGATTTTTTAACTCAACAATATATGGCAAGTGAAGATAATAAATATTCCAAAGGTTGAAATTAAAGAGTCATATGAAAATTAAGAGTTGAGTTAATGTCGGAGATTACACATAGTGAGGATGGTCAAAGAAGATGTGAGTTGAAGGAAGTTGTTAAAGTTTAGGGACCTAGTGAAATTACAATGGAAACAATGTCGACTTGGGTACTACATGTGGAAAGTATTACAAAGTATGTTGTCGCAACATGGTTAATTCTAGGGGCTTTGACATGGTTGAATCAATTCCTAGTGACCAGTAAAAGTAGTTAAGATATTTGAATGGTGTTGAAAGAGTGGGAATCAATTTAACACAAACGGTTACTCGAAGACACGTGGAAACTCGCCGAAAGAAATGACCGCATGGGATTGAGACGTGTCATGATAGGGTTAATCGACCGTTCTTAGGTAGTTATTTTAGAGTAGTATATAAGGGGACTCATGTTCATTTTGTAAGGGGTTCGCAATTGTACTCATATTTTCCTAAACTCAAAGTATCTGCATATTTGAGAAACAAGTGAAGAAAATATACGTATGCGTTCCACCATTTATGAATCTCAAGCATTTTCGCCTTCAAATATTTTTTCTGCATTAAGTTACACTTCGATTTCGCATTACAATTCCTGCCATTTTTACTTTATCCTGCATTTCAATTTCAATCTCTTTCATTTTCAAAACCTTGTATTTCAAGTCTTGTTCAAAGTTGCATGGTTACTTTTCAAATACTAACCTTCGATTTCTACAGTAAAATGTTGTTTAAAAGTTTAAATACACACAAATATGTTCTGGAATATTTTCGAATTTAATTCTTTAAGTATAAATAGAAATTTTTTTTTTGTTTACTAAATTTAACAGTAAACAAATTGGCACACCCAGTGGGACCCTTTTGTGCATATTTCTTATTCTTGCATTTAAAAAAAATAGTTCTTCATTTCATTTAACTTCTCATTGTGCGAGTGTGCATGAGACTTAGGAGTGGTAAGTTGAGAAAAAGAGAAGTTAGGAGACCTGTGAGGGGATACCTCAGGAGAATGGCAATTCCAAGGAATAACAATAGAGAACAACCTTCTAATAACACAGAAGCAGGCACGGTTGCCGCAGTGTCGACTAAACCAAACCCTTCGAGTGCTAGTACTATAGCCATACCATCTATGACAGTTACACCATTAACTATATCAGAGGGGACAATTTTGTCCACAATAACTCAGAGTCACTTAGTGAATCCTACACCAATTATGGAGACATGGGCCAGGCCTTTCGGTATAAGTTTCACGATGCTTATGTTAGGACGTGAACAATCTTATGGGATGCCAACATCAGTGATTGAAAACCTATATACTAATCCAATGACATTTTCTAATAATGTTGTAAATACATATTCACCATAGGCAATCATGGTCGAACCATGCCACCCCAAATGAGAATTTGATTTGGTTCCCAAGAAATGCCAGCTTTTATGACAATTATATTGACACTAAGACAACAGATGGACAAAAGTAATCATGATATGATAAATACTCTGATTCAACAGATGGGTACGATGTTCAACCCATTTAATTCAAAACACAAATCAGAGTTACCAGAAGTTGGCAACTCAAATAAATTAGATTGTTGATTTTTTCGACGCACTTATAGCATAGATTCGACCTGTTTATCTAAGAATCCCATTTTGCATTCTAGAGATAAACATATTGAGATAAAACATCACTTTATATATGACTATGTTTATAAGGGAATTTTAGCCCTAATATTTATTGATATTGACCATCAATGGGCTGATATCTTTACAAAACCCCTTGCTGAAGATAGATTCGTTTTCATTCTGAAAAATTTGAAAATGGAATTGTGTCCAAAATGAAAAATATGTTCTCATAATGGTTAAATGAGACTCTGAGGTTTGTTTTGGTTTTGAACATGTGATTCTTCTGAAGTGAGAAAGTTTCATAAGTTCATAGGTATCCTGTCAGAATTTTTTGGTTATAAAAATATGCTTTATGGATACTGAACATATTTTGCATTTAATAGAAGTCAATGATTCTTAGATAATGGGACAGTTTTAAAAGACAATTGTCTTAGAAAACTGAATCGCTTTCTAACGTCTGTGTGACACATTGGGTTAAATCATTAACCTTGGGATTAGGTTAAAATCTTCACGCTTTACTCATTTGTTATCATTATTAATTTTTTTCATAATTGAAAATTTTCTATTTAAACTCAATTCACTCAATTCACTCACTTCACACACCTTCGCTACTTTTCACTTCCCACAATTTCTTGTTTTCAAACTGAAAATTTCTCAAACCCTACAACCTTTTCTCTCAACAATGGCTTCCAAACAACAATCATTTGCTCAAGATTAACAACAAAGTCAACAACAACCACAACAACAAGAGCAAATACTTGAAGGTCTTCAAGAACTCACTTTGTCTACTCTAGTTGAAGAGTTATGTAATCTACATGAACTATTGGTGGATTTTGATAACCTAAAAGCAAATGGATATCATAAAATAGAAACTACTAGATTTCAAGGATGGGAATTTTACTTTGGGTGTCTCAAAGGACCAATCTACAACTAGCTAGTTAAGCAATTTTGAACTCTCCATATTACATTAATGTTGATCAAAAGTATATGTTGTACTATCTGTCAAGTAATGTCACGATGAATTTTCCCTTGATTCTATTAAAATATGGGGAGATGGTCAAGGAAACAAGAAATGGATCTTCAAAGAAGAGAACATAGATACCTATTGGTAGGTTAATCTCAGACGTCTTGGTTGAAAGTAAGCTGGTTCAGAAGCTTATGGAGGAAGAGATGTCAAAAGAATTTGATTTTATCATTAGAAGAAATTTCAATGGACATAATCTGAAGAATATGTCCTTAATCTCAAATGCTGGTAATCCTTCATAATTTATGAACAAAACCTTGGTTGGTTCTAGAAGCATGCATGTGGAGGATTATCCTCTCTTTACTCAAGAAGAACCTAAGGATGTCTTGCAACATTACAATGACATATGCATTGAAAGGGATGAACAAGAATATTTGTTAAACTTTGAGGATCTTCTAGAAAATATCGTTAAACACTTTTGATTGTGAGGAGTATATTTCCAAGAAGTTAGAGCATTTGGCTACAGAGAACTCTGAAGTGAAGGAAATGACATCAAAGATTGAAGGGTTACTTAGAGATATCTTATCAAAACTACCTAAAACCCCTTAAACCTTAGTTTTTAAAACTTTATGTTTTCTTTGTTTTGACTTTATTTTTGTTTCATTTATGTATCTCCCTATCTACTTAATGAAATGAAGTTTGTTTGGCTTACTTTGTCTTTTTATTTCCTTTTTAATGATGAAAAAGGGGGAGAAAGAGTGATTGATTTTGATATATCTAATTTCCATTCTGAAAAACCCAAACATGTTTCTAACAGCTTTTCTAACTTGGTATTCTTTCTAAGAGCTTTGTGAAAGTTTATCATTTTTAACCAAGTGTTTCAGGTTTCATTAAAACTGAACTGAGTTCATAGGATTCTGATTTTTTTAAGGAACCAAGTGTTCTTTTAACCAAAGGTGAAACAAAATCAAGTTATACAATCTGACATCTGAAACCAGGCTAAGAAAACCAGACCTTCTGACACTCAAGCAATGGACTCTGAAGAAAATACTTTTGTACCTAAGCTGATGAATTATGGGTAGTTACTTCAACCATTCCAACCAAGCTCATGCCTTATGGGAAAATAATAACCAAGCTTATGTCTGATGAGAAAGTTGTAACAACCAGGCTTCTGCCTTATATGAAGTTATTTCCTTCATGCTATTTTATAAGTTTTATACGTGTTAAGATTATTTTAAGTCTTAAGTTCAAGGGAAGCTTACAGACCTAACTCTGATATTCTAGGCTAAAAAATAAATTTTAACAAGTATAAAATTCAGGGGGAGCTTACAAACCTCACTCTGATATTTATGTGATTAAACCAAGTGAAAATTATTCATCAAAATACATAGCTTTTTCATTGTAGCGGGGAAATTTGTGAGTGTAAGTTATTGATTAACTTAACTAAAAAAAAGCAAGAGTCGCCATCGCACTTTTATTTTATCCAAAAAAGGAAAGGAAAAAAAGCGAACAAAACCAAAGAGTTCTAAAACAGGAAAAAATAAATAGAGATCTGGGTAAGGAGGTTGGTTAAGCAATGGGAAGGTGTTAGCACCCAAAATGTCTATAGTACTCTATAGGAGCCCTTTGAAATATTTACACTTTTTGGTTTGAAAAAAAGGTTTGTTTGAAAGAAGATTGGGGAGATGAGAAGATAATTATTTTTTTTAGATTTTTGTGTTTGGAGAGACTTATCGCCTCATGCCTACGTACCCACAAAGTGAAATATATGATAAAAACCTCGTAGTTCATGGTACAAGTAACAAAAATTTGTTGGTTTTGATCTATTTTAAATGTAAAGACAAGTCGTCATTTTAAGGAGAAAACTACGACTAGTCGCCCACAAGTATAAGACAACATTTGCATCACCTAAAGATGGAGGATTTTGCTTGGATTATCAACAAGTATATCACTCAACATCTAAGTGGAAAATGTCAACATCTTAATACTATGGGGAATAGGAGAATTATATCTCAACTATGGAAATGACTCATGACTAAACCTTATGAAAAGTTTTAAAATTGAAAGTGCGCAAAGGCATAAAAAGTTTGAATAAGATTGATCTTTTTTAAAGTCTTTTTGAAATTTATCAAAATATGATTAACATTGATTGACATTTATTAAGAAAACAAAGTTTGAAAATCACTTGAAAAAAGTCAAGGTTTTATTATGAAAGTGGTTTTAAGTTTGAAAGCAAGAAAGTTTTTGAAAAAGGGAGGAGATTTTGAAAATTTAAGAAGGGGAGAAGATGAAGTGACTATCCTAGAAAGAAAAATAAAATCTAGACATGAGAAGTATCTAACCAACTTGTAGCACACTCCATAGCAAGCCAAATAAGAATTTCATCCGTCTTGAAGCATAGCAAAAAAAAGCAAGCCAAATAAAGGCAAAGATCCATAATACTCCAAGCATAGGGAAAGGGTCCTAATTATAAGTCCAAGGGTCCAAGAATAGTCCAAGAAGTCCAAGGTCTAAGAATAGTCTAAGAGCATAAACACAAAGTTAAGAGCACCATGTTTTTTAGAGGTTTAATCCTTTATTAGTGTTTTGAACAAAGTGTGGTCCAAATGGACAAAAGAAAAAATGGCAGAAACATAAACATGTGTCCAACGGACAAAGGAAAAATAACGGAAGCATAAACAATAATATGATATGAGATGATAATAATTAAGCATAAAGATAAAAGAGAGATATGGAGAAAGAAGGAAAAATAAACAAAATTAGTACAATGATATCGTTAGTGAGTTAATGATTAGTTGTTATAGCAAATGATCAACGATGGTTAACTCATGCACTTAAGTAAAAGTTGATGAAGACTCATTAGAGGATTGATAAAATCAAAGCCTCCTAACAACAAGCTTCATATGTGATGGACCTAAGACAAATAATCAATCATACTTGGACTTTCAAACATAGGTTTGAGCCACGAATGATCACTTTTTGATTACAGGATAATTTAGCGCTATGTTAAGCAATCGTAATCGGGTTTATGTAGAAACCACGACTATTTGAGGTCAGTCAATAACAATGTTATGGTAATGCATGCTAGAGAAATGATATGTAGATCACTCTCCAAAAGCAATGCCGCACAAAAAGAAAATAGGTAATAATCTCATCTTCATCAAGAACTTGAAAGAAGTTCAAACAATATCAAAGATTTTCATCGATCAAAAGAAAAAGAGTAGAGGAGAGGGAATGCCAAATTAAATTACAAGCTCAAGATAATTCCTGTTGCAGTGAGAACCGTGATACCAAGCTATTGACTAACTTGAATCTTGATTCTTAAATTCACAACCGGACTTTGATTTATCCAAAGGAAAGGTTAAAGAAAGAAAAACCTATTTCGCGATGTTACAACAACGCTAAGAGATTCGGGGAGCGGGGGTTGGTTATGCCTAGGGTAGGTATTTCACATCCTAAACATCTGTAGTACTCTACAGGAACCTTTTGTTTATTTTCATGCTAATACTTGCTAAATGTTTGCTATGGGTTGGGATTAGGTAAAAAGGTGTAGGTAAAGACCTAAAGATAGTTTCTAAGTTTGCTCACAAAGACGTCGCGTCCTCTGCCTACGTATCCTAACTAGGATAGAATAAGAGCAATCGCAGTTCACCTCAATAGGGATAAAGAAAACTTGATTATGATCAAGGTTCAAGGGGGAACAAACATCACAATGCTTGTGTAGAGTTTATCCAAACTCTCTAGATCTATGTTGAACACTCAAGAAAGGGGAGTAAGTAATCATCTCCATGATTCTTACGTAGAGTTAACCAAATTCTACCTAACTCTACGTTGTAAGACCAATTGGTTCTATCCAGACCAAAAGGAGGAAGAAGAGGAAAGTTTGCTCGTCAAGATGTCACACCTTGCGCCTAAGTATTCTCATTGTCCAATGAGAAGTCAGAGCGGTCGTAGTTCGGGCATCGAACTACAGAATAAGGATCAATTGGTTCTTTCCAGACCAAAGGAGGGAAGAAGGTTCTGTCCAAACCTATGAGTTTAAATCCTATTGGTTCTATCCACACCAAAAGGGGGAGAAGGTTCTATCCAGACCTATGAGTTTAAATCCTATTGGTTCTATCCAGACTAAAAGGGGAGGAAGGTTCTATCCAGACCTATGAGGTTAATGAGCTATCTATGACCAAGGGTCAATAGAAGGACTTTCCTTTATAAGGGAAAAGATGAGGCAACTTGGATGAGAACTAAAGAGTTCCATCACTTGGGGAAATAACGTAACAAAGCAATAATCATCAAACATGATGAATATAAGAGGTATGGTTACAACCAAGAACATGCAAGCATATTACAATATAAAGCAAGGATTTCAATCAAGATAAATGGTTACGACCAAAGCATGCAAGCATATGACAATATCAAGCAAGCATTACAATCAAGATAAATGGTTACGACCAAAGCATGCGAGCATATTACAATATTAAGCAAGGATTACAATCAAGATAAATGGTTACGACCAAAGCATGCAAGCATATTACAATATCAAGCAAGGATTACAATCAAGATAAATGGTTACGACCAAAGCATGTATCAAGATATTACAATATCATGAAAGTGGGAAGTTCTTACAAGACTTAAACATAAGGAAGTCACAACCACAAACATATCTTAATAAAGATGGAAAGGGATCTTAACAAAGATAAAGATGTATCTTAACAAAGATGAGGCTTCCTAGGGCTTACAAGATGACATGTATACTTACAAGCATCATGCCTAAAATAATAATGTCACAACAAATGTAAGTGAGAAGTTCCAAACTTCAATGGGGATTTCAAGAGTTTAAGAAAAGATCAAACACAAATGCTTACAAGCAAGAGTTTAAGACAAACTTAAGTACACAAGAATTCTAACAAGCCAAGCATCAAACTAAACTTCAAAAATAAACTTAATGAAAATGATATCCAAAGTTTTGAAATGAAGATTGAAAGATAGGAGGGTTAAAACCCTAAAACGGATCGCAAATTCCCCATAATACAAAGTGTTTCAAAAAATGAAAATTTTAGAATCCTTTAAGCATTATATGAAAGTATTTACTAATACAAGAATTTAGAAAAAAGAATCACTAAAAAATGATTAAAAATGAAAGAGTTATGAATTTTTAAAATTAATGACAATTAAATAAAAAAACAAATAAATCCAATATTTAAAAATAAGAAAAGCCTCCCCCAAGGCTTGAACCCAAGACCTTGGGGTCAAGGGCTCAAAATCAAGCCAAACCAACCACTTGATGCGTGTGAACATGGAATGGGAAAAAGAAGAAAAATAGTAAAAACTATGAAAAAACATGAAAATGCACAAAAAGGATCCTCACTGAGGATCGAACCCGGGCATTATGGCATGATAGGATACTTATAGGCAAGGCTACAACCACTAGGGTGGCGATACATCCAATATGTAAAGCCACCCCAGTAAAACATAAACCAAAATATGTGTTCAGGCTGGGCCCAAATGCAAGGCAAACACAAGTGAAATTCAAAATACGATTTCAATCAAACTTTGTCAAAACTTAACCAATTTCAGTGAAATTTAAGTCAAACATGCTTGATTTTTCATGAGGATCGTGATGGTGTCAACCATTTTGTGAAATAATGTGCACAATGAAAAACACGATGAGTCATGAAACTAGATGCTTTCGGGATGCATTTTGGTACATAATTATCAGCACAGCTGGATTTTTGAACAAGCAAAAGTCTATTCAAGTCTCAAACACATTGTTCATGATTACTTTCAAAGAAACAAGCTTAGACCCTTGTTGAATCACAAAGTGACTTCAAGTTGCAAGTTTTAAAGGAAATGATTTTTTATGGATTTTGTATCTCAACAATATTAGAGTGATGACTCAAAGACAAAATAAATGTTCAATGATTCCAACTGCAACTAATTAAGCACACGTATGGCATAAAGCTTTGAAGGCATCAAGATTAAATAACCGTGGAGTAAGAAGCTGACAAAGTCAAAACCATAGCTTCACATGGTCACAAACTCACCAATCCTAACATAAACTAGGCAGTAATTAAGACATGGATAGGATCATACCAGCCCAACTGAGATCTCCTTACAAGAGAACAAGCTTGACAGGTTTTTAAAAATAAAACATCATCATACACAGAGATGGAAGCCATGCTCTCTCAAGGGTAAACACAAGTGCCACATTAATTCATAGCAATATGAATGGTATGGATTGAGCGAAATTAAGCCAGAAAAGTCCAGTCTGATTATGAGCTCAACTAATCTAGCTTATTCCAATGACAGTTACCAACTGCTGAACTTAACCCCAACCAAAGATGTCAACCTAATCAAACTAAACAGATCAAACATGCTACTCCCCTACATCAAGCATCAGCCAAGATATGGCACTTAACAAAGTTTTGAATTGATCAAACTCTCAACAAACTTTGGATAGCAGGCATAGTAGCAAATCAAAATGTCAACAAAGTTTGAAACCCCAAGGATTCAAAACAGGCCCAAGACAGTCCCTCCCTATGACAAACCTTTAACAGACAAAGACGCAATTAAGGAAACCTGCTAAATATTGCACTAAGGCCTCATGGATTAGTAGATAACAGGTTCACTAAAATGTAAAAAAAACAAAAAAAAAACTGACGACACCAGCTAAACCAGCACCTCATGACCAATGACAGTTGGTGATCACAGTGCTAACTAACAATTAATCCGTACACTAACCTCCTAAATGGAAGTTACCAACTTGTTAAGACAAAACAATGAACCAAACCCCGTGTGTGAGCAAAAGATCTAAACAACAGGCAAAAAAAAAGGGGGGAGACCAAACTTTAACTTAAAAGAACAAGCCCTGACAACATAATCAACAATCTCAACATGATAATGCTTAGATTAAATAAATACCAGTCCAAAAAAAATTGTTCACAAACTCACAAGTCTTAAGACAATAGGCAAATTTGAAACATAAATACAATCCTCTTGGCATAACAATAGCTTTCAATCTAGGATAACAGCCCCTATGCAAAACCTCAATGACAGTTATCACACAAGAGTAGCCATGAAGTACAGTTGACAGCAGGGTTCAAGAAACAAGTAACAATCCAAAGGCTTATTCTCTTGACAGTCCTTATGAGTTGATAAACTAAAAAATGGCCCTTAAAGCATCTTCACACAAAGTTGACCAACAAGGCAAAGTACTCTCTAACAGCAATCCTTAACCAAAGAATTTATATGATAGTCCAAAAATGCACCCTCCATAAGCTAACCAGATCCAGTTTAGAGCAAAAAAGGAGTCACAAATTAATGGACACAACAAAGGGGCCAAACTTATAACTATGTAGTACCTTAATCTGATATTATGGTGCCAAGTCAAGCTAGTGCACACTTAATCATAAAGTTAATAACTCAGAGTGAGTTACCATGAGTTGACAAACTCTGATTCAAACAATCCTACAGTAGTGGAAATTTGAACATGGGGGCAAACAAACTTAAACCACAAACTGTTCCAATCACATACCTTGAATAAGTGTTAATATGGAAAAAAGATTAATATTCATGAATACAAACTCAACATGGCAATCTCATAACATGCCAATTGTTTCAACAGCAGTACCTCTACCAAAGTGGCAACATATCCATATTGCCCTAATGTCAGTTATCCATCTAAAACCAGCATCTAGCATGAGGGATACGTTTTAACATCATGAGTTGACAAACTCCAATGGCAAGACAGTCTTGGACATCATAGTTGTAAGTTTAACATTACAATGTTTTAACACATTCAATCATGTTTCAAGCATGAGCCATGATCTTCTAACAAGTTTAAAACAAACAAGCACAGTCTAACATAACAATGTCAAACTTTGAAGACTAGATGCATCACATGACAATCACAAGTTTATGATGACAAGTACAAACCTATGCAAATCATTTTCAACAACCTTGGATGATACATATGTGAGAAAGAGTAAGGTTTAGAGGTCACTTACCTCTTGTAGACCTCCTTGAGCAAGCTTGACAGCAAAGAAAACCAGAGATCCTCTTTTTGGCACAAATTTGAAACTTACTTCCTCTTGAAGCAACAAGTAGCTTTTTGGGACAGTTTGAGTAAACAAACTTCCATCTGGTTTTTGAGCTCTTAGACAGCTAAAATAACATGGATATGAGGTGTTGGGGATGTTGAAGTGGTAGGAATGGACTTAAGTAGTGATTTGGCTCTCAATATGCATAAAAGTCAAATTATGAAGGTATGAAGGTTGACTTTTAGATTGATGATTTTTTTGAGGAAAGTGATGATGGTAACAACTTCAAATGGCCATTTTAAGGGCGTGTATGTAGTCTTTGAAGTGTTTTGGTGTTTGGAACAAGAGTTGGCATGAAAAGTGCAAAGTGGTAAAAATGGTGATTTTTGTGAATTTCTTCACTTTCAAGCAAAGAGGGAAAGAAGAGAGCTGTGAGTTTATGGTTCTCTTGGATAGCTCTGGTGTGGTTTGGAGAGTGGTAAGATGTCTCTATTTATAGGCCATGAGAAGCTTGGGGCAGATTTGGTATTTTGGTGTTTTTTAGTGAAAATCTCATGAATCCATGTAATGGTTTTGGTTCTGCTGACTTAGCTTGCTTGCAAGGAGTTTTCCCCTCAAAATCTAGCTATAAATGAGATGTGATAAGTGACATTTGAGTGAGCAAGACCCCCTACCTGCTACAGCCACCAATACTCTCTCTCATGGTGTAACTTTTTGCATTTTCCCATTAAACTAATGTGTCTTGTCTAGCATTTGAGATTTGCTTGGATTCTTGTCTGATTTAGTCCAAATTGCACTATAATACATCTCATCAGAGGTCATTCCATGGTTAGAAAGGAAGTACATGGTTGGAAACCAAGTTTTGGTTGAGTTTTGACAAGTTGACAAACTAGTGCATAGGCCCAACTTTCTCAATTCATAACTCTCAGATCACAAGGGATATGGAGGTGTTATAGTACTTTTTAGAAAGCCCTCATGTAGCTCTACAACTTTAATATTTTCATGATCTTCAGATTCCAAGTGGAACTGGGTCAAAAAATCCCTCAAAGTTGGCTGAAAACATGATTTGTAAGGCCAGAAAACTTGAAATTTTTGAAGTGTTTTCCCCTCTTGGAATGATTTTGATCATAACTCCCAATATACTCATTTTTTGCATATGGAAACATATGAGACTTTTGTAGGAATTTTCAAGACCTTTCCAACAAGCTTTGAACCACCTCAATTGGATGTGTGGTTAGGAAGTTATGGTCTTGCCCCTTTCAAAAACCCTAATTTCCTTATTTCTCGATTACTCCTCAATCCTTGATCCAATGGTCATTAAACTTCATGGGTAAGTGTAATATGGCATTAGGAACATTTTTTATTCATACTTTGAGGTCAAATTCCTTATGGTTCAAGAGTTGACTTTTTGGTCAACGAAACAATCGATCGTTGACTACCGAGTCGACTGTTGACGTTCCGGGTCTTCCGAGACCTTGAAACTTCTTGAATGGACTTTACCAATCCATAATAACTTTACGGACCATAATTCCATCATTGGAAAACCTTCTAAATCAAAAGTCAAACTACAGTTGACTTTTCCTAATCAGAAACCCTAATCGGGGATCCTGAACTACACTGTTCTCAATCTTTGGGTGACAACCTCAAATTGGATTCATATTTGACCCCATTTATTATCCTTGATCTTGTTTTATGGAGAATCAATCCAAGACATTGACTGATCAAACCATTGAAACCTCGATTCTTGACTGTACGAAAGCCTAATTCACTTGTATCTTAAAAAAGACCAACTTGAAATAGGTTATAGTTAGATAAACAAATGAATATGTTCCTAGAATGATGATGAGGATCTAAGGGGTCAAAATTTGGGGTGCAACAATTCCATCTTTAAGTTCATCCATTCATCTTGGTGGATTAAAGCACTAAACATATCATTAACTCAAAACACCTAAAATAAATTGAACAATTCACTTTAAAGATAGATTTAAATTAATGAATGTTTATCCAACTTCATCTACACCCTAAGTCAAATGAATTTAAAGATGAAAAGGACCTTTAAAAGTGAACTCCAAGGAAAAAAAATCAAAAGGAAATGGAAGAAGAAGACGAAAGAACCAAAATAGTCCCAAAACAAAGCCAAAAAGGAAAAATCAACATTGGGTAACCGGTTACCCAAAGTTGGTAAACGGTTACCACTGCTAAAACAACAGCAAAACAGATCCAAAATGTCAAAAAAAAAACACTGGGTAACCGGTTACCCAAAGCTGGTAACCGGTTACCACTGCTAAAACAACAGCAAAACAGTCTGAAAATGTGTAGAAACTTGATCAATCATTTCTCCAAACACCTCATGATCAAGTATGAAATTGAGCATAAAAATTCAATTAAAATAACAACAATCAACACCAATAGAACACAATTTGCAAGATCCAAAGAGCAAGCAACAAGAATCAATAATGGATCACATTGTGGAAGATGTATCAAGAACAATAATGGTGGATCAAGAAAGTACCACTCCAAATCTGAAAATTCTTTAAATCAACTCCACAAACCATACTTCAAAGCCTTGATCTACAGGAATTAATGATGAAAAAGTAAATGGATGAAGGTTTAGCTAAAAAATTAGTAAGTTCTAATGACGAACTTACTAACTTTCAAAGGAAGAAAGAGCTTTGGTGAATTTGGTAATGGGAGAAAATTGAGAGTCAAGAAAGAGTTTGACAAGGTGATTTTGGCTATCAAAAGCTTATGAAATGAGAGAAATGAGGTCTCTATTTACAGGATTTAGGCTTGGAAAATTTGGTGGATTGAAATTTGGTTTGGAATCAAATTTAGGCTTGGAATTTGAATTTGGAGGAAAATTAATGATCAAGTGGTGATTAGTGAAGGTGTATGGTGGGAATTAATTATAATGAGGTAGGGGATTTAAAATGAAGTGATCTAGAATATTCTCATGTTGCAATATTTGAATTTGGTGCAAAAAATGTTGCAAAATTTAAATTTGCCCAATTTTCACAAAATTCGCAAAAGGTAATTGGTTACCCAATATTGGTAACTGATTACCACAGACAAAAATGGTGAAAATGGCCTTATTGATGTGGTCTTGGCTCTGGCTCGATTCTTTTTCTTGTCAAAGAAGGAATGAAATTCACTCGAGTTGAGGGACTGGTATTTGATATCTTTGCTCCAAATTCTTCCTGAAAAAGGTAGTAAAGGAAAAACAAACTTTTTTTTTTGGATTTTAATTAATGGTTAGTAAACATAAACATAAACAAATATCAAACAAACAAGAAACAAGTGTGTCTGGTGATCTCTTAAGAAAAAACATGCAGAGGAAGGAAAGAGAACCAAAGCTTGCGATCTTGTTTATGGGATGAGATGCAAATGATATATGGGATCTTAGGGTTAAAAATTAGGGTATTACAGTCATCATCAAAAAGAGGGAGATTGTAAGAACAAGATTTGGTTATGCACCTGGCCTTTAGTTTTGATGATAATAATACATTTTTTCTTAGAGAACAATTTTTTACACTAATGCTTTTGTGTCTAGTGTGTAGCATTTTCGTAACGGGTTCTGACTCTCAAGCTTTGACGTGTGACGTCATTAGACTCTGAATCAACACACCCTACTCAAAGGTAGACCTTGATCCATTATTTCAATTCTCATGCAACTCTTTTCCTTTCGAAAAAATTCAGGGTCTTCTTCGTATCTAATTTACTTCTACCTCGAAAGAAATAACGTTGTAGCAGTTCATCTTACTAGGTTTAAGCCAATTAGATAGGGGCATCTGCCATACTCCAAATTTAACCTACATGTGTACGACTTTCATTCTGTACATCCATCCTCTAACTGTTATTCAAAATCCAAAAAGATATGTCCAGGGTTCATTTGAGAATATCAAGTCAGGAGGATATGCAGTAAGGTTTGGTGAGTTTGACCTAATCTTGGTCAAACAGGAATTCGCCTCATGATCATCACTAATGTAGGCAATTAAAATGGTTAGGGCAAGGTTGGTTCATTTGTGGCTCAAGACATCATTCCAATCAAGGTTTGAGATTAATTCATGTTCAGTCTAATTTCTCAACAGCTGAATCAATGGCCTCATTCATTTCAAATTCCCAAGATATTTCAAGATCTTCACATAATTAATTTCTAAAAAATATTCAAATGCAAATTATATGGAAGATTGGTTTTACAAGATCGATTGAGGAAAGCTAGCATTATCATGTAAGTTTGTCAGGAGGAGTCCAAATACAAGGATTGATTCATGACAAGAATAAGAGCATTAGTTCAAAATATGGAGGTGAAAGCAAAAATCAAATTGAAAATTTCCAAGAGTCCATACAAAAGATAAGGCTCATGAAAACCTACAAAAGAGGTCCATAATAATTTTTGTTCATATTACAAGAAGATTGGCATAATATTTTGTCATACAAGAGTCCATTGTTACAACTAGAGTCTCATAAATTTGCAAAGATTCTCATTACATCCCATAGGCCCATTAACAAACATTACAAAAAAAATGGTGACTCGATCAAGCCCATTAGGGCGTTGAGTCAATCCTACTACATGCAATGAAGCTAATCTAAAATCAAGTTTGACAAAGGTCACTTTTGCCAAAAGTTCACTATTTTTCTGCACCTGCAAACGTCAAATGGCCATCGTGACTCTGAGAATTTTCACTCCAATCACAAAATCATCAACCTGCATTGTACTTTAATTGCCAAAGTTACAGTAAAATATACAGAATAATAATAGCAAAAAAAAAGGCATTACGCACAACTGTTATAGCTTTCACCAAACCTTATGAGAGATTCAATTACAAAACCGCAGCAAATACAAAAAACACTCACATTTTGAATACGATAAGATTCTCCAAATTTTCATGACTCCACAGCGAGAATGTCACTAAAACAAAAAGGAGCAACGTCGTAAAAATCCAACTCATTACTTTTCTTCAATTCTTTCCAAACATACCCCTGATCCCACAATAAATACTGCTCCAAAATCACTCTTCTCCTTCGGCCAACCCTCTTTCATTACCTAACCCTCTTCAGCGCTCACCACACAAACCCTTTCCGGATCGAAGCAAAACTGAGAAAGGGAAGAACACAACAACCTTCTAAACCTTCAAGTCCAAAAATCCAGACCCAAACTCAGATTCAAACCTGAAACCAGCAAAAAACGCATAAGGAATGAGACGAAGAGAGAAAGGGAGTTAAAACCACATACCTGAGCATACAAGAGATGAAATCACAACCTTAACAACTGAGAGCGTGAGACGAGCAAACTCGGAGCCATGAACTTTATCTTCTTTTTCGAATTCTTCCATATCCGAAAGTTTTGGCTGCGATTGCATGAACGGTAGAGGAATTTGAGAAGAAACGGAGAGAACGAACGGCAAGCCAAAAAGGTTGCAAGCTTTTTCTACTGTTGGCAATGAACCAAACCAACTCGAAGATAGTTCGGAATTCGACTCGACAATTAAATCGATGAACTAGGTTCATGAACCAAATGAGTTGAGTATGAGCGAAAAATTAAGTTCGTTAACTAAATGAGCTGAACTTGAACTATACATAGTTCGACTCGTTAGGTTCATGAGTCAACTCGGTTACATATGAAAAGAATTATACTATCTTTAAGATTAGGTTTAAATATTTACTTCAAATCTTAGACAAATTTAATCTTCAATTTAGTAGTTTTGAATTAGACTCTCAAATGTGTCTCTTGAAAGTTGTGTAGGTTTTGAATTAGTAGATTTCAAAGATAAAGTTAAATTTCAATATGATAACTTTTATTTTATTTTAATATTTTATTTAAAAAATATATATTTATTTAAAATGTAAAATATACCAAAAATTATATATATTTAAAAAAATAGTTTTTAAGTTCGTGAACCATGTGAGATGAACCTAATGAGATGAACCTAACGAGTCGAACCGAACTGTTCGTGAACTTATAACGAGTCGAGTTTGAGCTTAAAAAAAAGTTCGTGTCAAACTCGAACTCGAACTCGAATTCGAACAATTCTTAATGAGTCGAGCCGAGCTGAGGTGAGTTCGACTCGACTCGACTCATTTCCAGTCTGTTGCCTTCGATTATTTTTTATTTTTGTTTGTAGTGTTTTGATCAGCAAAATGGGTTTCATTACCAAGCCCGCTGAGCTATCATGGGAATAGATTGGTCTATGGGCTTCAAAGCCCATCACGGTGCATTTACATTGTTTTGCTTTTATACCCCCGAGTTCTTTATGAGGGTGAATGGGCCTAGGGCCCATAATGATCCCTCCCCTTTTTTGTGTACCCCTCCATGTTCAGCACCCCATGTTCCTTGTATTTATTTTATTTATTTTTGCTAGACTTTTAGTTCTCAATTATTTTTTACTAGTGACTTTACTGAATAAATCCATATTTATTCCTATTTTCATTTTAAAAAAAAAAAAAAACCTCTTTTTGTCTTAATTTTATTTCACTTTTATGGTCGATGAAGAGACCTCAAGAACTATTATTGGTCAACTTATTGATAGATAATAGTTTATCTGAGACCACTTTCTTTTTCTCTTCTCATTTTCAAATCCATTTCGATTTTATTTTATTTTCATTTTCAACATTGATCTATGAAGTTTTTAGATTTGCAAACGTAGATTTATGAAGTCGATAACATTCATTATGTTAAATCTAAGGAAAATGACCATCTGAGTCATTTTCTTTATTTTGGGATCGTGACAGGCTACATTCGGTTAATCGACACGAGTGTAAGATTAAAACGAGATCCAACCCTCTTTCGGTCTGTGCGACATGATTAAATTGGAGAATGATCCTCAATATCATTTCGCTATCTTGTTTTAGGACAGCTTGCGCGACATCCTATAGTTTGATGTTCGTCATAGATCGAGCTACGACAGTTTAGTGCAACATTTCGTCCCGATTCAATTCATAAATCGACTAACCACTAAATTTAATTTCCGTCAATATACAATTGCTTTATTTTCAGTCAAATATACATTATTTTACTTTTAGTAAACATTATATCTTGATTATTTATCTTGATTTTACTACTGTGAATATTATCTCGATTATATTGTTATATATATATATATATATATATATATATATATATATATATATATATATATATTGTCATATTATTTATATTGTCATATTAATCATCTTGTCATATTATTCATAATCGTCATATTCATATTCATTTTGTTCATCTTATTCACGCATTCTTTCAAAACACCTAATAAACTATCGAAACCATTAAATTCTAAATTGGTGGATTGTTGGTTGTTTGTCCGAGTGACTGATTATTGGACTTCGCCAGAAACCCTAGCTTGGAGTTGTGTTCAACTTTCGCTCAAGACATAGTTTAGGAAACTTTGCACACACACGACTTTTCTCTTGGGCTACCTTACGACGAGACCATTTTATTTCGTGCAATTTCGTGTAACTCACATGTATACCTCTTCCATTTTGGTGTATGCTTTCGTATTGCTTTGATTATGGTTTACCTTTTAGGATCACCCTTAGGGACTATCGTAGATTAAACCTTTTTCAAACTATCTCTCAATTCGTCGTCGAGTCATTTCAAACACCTCGTAAGTCGAGTGCTCGTTTGCATTCGCCATCAACCTATTACACACAGTGTCACACTTCATCGTGGTTTTGATATTGGGAGCACCCTCATGAACTAGTATCGCTTCTCACAATCTAACCCTTGATTCGTCGTCAAGCCTTTTCCATTTTCAAACTCTTCCATTCAACCACAGTTCTTGCATGTGAATATAAGTCAAACCCTTGATCCAACGTCAAGCAGATATTTTCAATAAACCATTAAATCAATTAACAACTATTTAAATTCTTTTCAAGGTGAAAAAAGGGGGGTTGAGCCTTTGATCTCCCTTCAATTGTTTGGATGTGAGTTATCTTACTCGTGTGTGAGCAATTGACGCCTCTAAATAACATTTCCAAGTCTTCAACGTTCAACTATCTTCCAACCACTCATTATTCAAACACCATTCAATCACAACTTCTTCCAAGATGAAAAAGAGAGATAGTCAAGTCTTTGACTCACTCTCCCAATTACTTGAGCCCAAGGAGCCTTTCTTAAGCTTCGAGTAATCTTCATTTGTACCCAATTCAAACCAATTCAACCCTTCCTCTTTTTGTGGTTGTTACCACGAACTACGGACGCTCTGATTCTTCATTCATTTTTTAATGTAAGATACTGATCGGTGGATTTCAGTTGTGTTTTCAAACGCTGTTTGTGGTTAATTTCGCAATATTTTTATCTAGTTTTCAAAGATTTCGTTGTTATTATCTGCATTACTCGTAGTTGTGTGTCTTCGAGTCTTAATTTTAAGTTTATGTTGCTTTTGTCGCTGGTGCGTTTGATTTGGTTTCTTTTAGTGTGTTTTTGGCAGGAATGGATAGCACGACAATCGCACCGCATTCGGAAGCAAAGAAAAGGCGAAAAAGGGAACTCAGAGCTGCAACACGGGTACCCGTGTTGCACAACACGGCCCGTGTCATGAAGGACACGGATGGCAGACACGGGTGGACGAAAGCAGATGAAAAAAGAAGACTCAGACTTGCAACACGGGTGCCCGTGTCATGCAACACGGCCCGTGTTGCAGCCCTTGGAGAGGAACACGCCCTGAAGAAGCCAGCAGCCTGACACGGCCACCTGTGTTGCACAACACGGCCCATGTCAGGGCCACTGAACATGAAATTTCTCTGTTTTCTGATTTTTTGCTGTCAGACCTATTTCGAAGGGCATTTGAGACATTTCGCCATGTAATTTGAATTTAGATATAAGAGACACATTTTAGAAAGGAGAAAAACACTTTTTGAACAGAGATTAGGATTGACAACTGAGAGGAGAGTTCGGCTGGAAACAGAGGATCGATCAAAAGCGGAAGCAATTGATGATCCAAGGATTTCAACGTGCATTGTAATGATCTTCTCCTTTTTAATTCTAATTACTTTTATGTTTACCAAGAACATGAATAGCTAAACCCCAAGTTGTTAGGGGGTGGTCCTTCGTGCGATGTAATGACGCTTGTTTAATTATTCTATGAGAACTATGTTTTTACCTTAATATATTTGATTTTGCATTAATCCTATTTGTATTCATATTGGAAAGTAGAATTCGAATTGTGCTTAGGCATTAGTCTGGAAAGTCAACCTAACACTTTTGCAAAATAGTGTCACGGTCGATATTGCTTAGGAATGAGGATATCCCGTATCACGTATTTTATGGTTGGAACTATTGCTTGATGTTTTTCAGGGACACTGAGGAATTAGTGAACAGGAAAATCATCAAAGGGTTTCCATTAAGGAATTAAGGCAACTAAAGTGGTCAACTGATAAATTAAGGTTAATAACTAGTATAGTAGAATAATCATACAGGGTCTTTACTCGTATAGTCTCCACTCCCCTAACACTGTTCTTAGATTGATTAATTAAGTCTGTATTTACTTGTGATATTACTCTGCTACCAAACAAACCACTAGACCTTTTGTTCAATTGAATCCTAAAAATTCCGTTAATTACTACGCAGTCCTCGAGATCGATACTTGGGACTTTTCCCTTATTACTACAATTGGTAAAAATAGTACACTTGCTATTTTCCCGATCAAGTTTTTGGCGCCGTTGCCGGGGACTGCCAAATTAACATTGTTTTTAGAATCCAAAAGAAATTTTGTTGCTCTGCGACTAAAATTATATTGTTTACTGCATAACTTTTATCTGTTTATTAACTAACGCTTGTCTAATTGTGTATGCGAGGTCAGGCCTCAGCTAAATATTCTTTTGATACAGAACCAGAACGAGCATTACACGAAAGACGGAGATTAGCTAAAGTTAAAAGACTGGAAGAAATAGAGGAAATTATATCCGTGCAGAGCGACTCCGAAGAGAGAGAGACACCACCTGAGACTGTTCAAATGGCTGGAAATCCACCTCAGCCTGAAAGACTTCTAGGAGACTATGGAGGGGCCAATGCTCAACCGAACCGGATGACCATTGTGAATCAACCGGTGAATGCTGCACATTTTCAGCTACACCCTTCCACCATCCGTCAGTTGGAGAGGAAGCCGTTCGCCGGAAGAATCAACGAAGATGCAAATAAACATCTTCAGAGATTCCTTACAACCACCACTTCGCTGAAAATAGAAGGACATTCTGAAGAGGCCAAGAGATTAGTTATGTTCCCATTCACACTCACTGATGATGCGGAAGAATGGTTTTACTCGCTTCCCGCTGGGAGTATCACAACATGGCAAGAGATGGAAACTGCGTTCCTGAATGAGTATTTCCCTTCATCAGTGTTCATCCGAAAAAGATACGACATCGTCAACTTCAAGCAAAAAGAAGGAAAATCTTTAGGGGATGCATATAAGCGGTTTAAGAGGTGTCTTACAGCATGTCCTACTCATAACCTGGACGCCACGGAGCAGATGCAAAACTTTGTGAATGGACTACGACTCAAAACGAAACAGCTCATAGATACTGCTGTCGGTGGCTCAACCAACTTCTCAACAGCCACAGGTATCAGAAGGATCATAGAAGCAATCGCCGCGAACGAGCACCTTGAGTTGTATGATCGCACGGTTAACCAACTGGAAGGTAAGATTGATCTGAAGCTGGCAGACCAGGTTGTTAAAATGGAGGATCAGATCACCGCTGAGGTAGAGAGAAGGTTAAAGAAAATGAATGTTGAAACTCAGGTAGTGGCACAGGTTGAGCCAGTTCAAGCAGCACCTTGTGAAATATGCGGTGGGACACACTTTACAATGCATTGTGTAGCAACTCAAGAGCAAGTGGAACAGATTAATATGTTGAGGCAGAACAATCCTTACGCCAACACATATAATCCTGGTTGGAAGAATCACCCAAACTTTTCATGGAAAGATCAACAAGGTAATGTGCAAAAACCTGTTCAAGGCCAACAACCGTATCAACCTCAGCCACAGCAGTACCAGCAGACACCGTACCAACCTCAATATCAACCACAAGCGCCTCGAAAAGCTGATTGGGAAGTGGCCATTGAGAAAATGGCCACCCAAAGTTCTCAATTTCAAGAAGAGACAAGGAGTAACTTCAGGAATGCTGGAGCATCCATAAAAAATCTTGAAGTACAAATGAGTCAAATTGCCCAACAGCTAGCAAGTTCACAAGCGCCGGGTACACTTCCAAGTGCCACAGTACCAAATCCGAAGGATCACCACCAAATTAAGGCGGTAGTAACAAGAAGTGGAAAAGCCAAGGAAGTAGGAGAAGAGGAAACGAAACTAAATGATCAGATGATTGAAGTGGAGCTGGAAATTAAAGAGAATGAAACATTCGAGGAAGAAGTGGTGACACCGGTACCGGTAACTAAAGAAAAAGTGGTAGAACCGAAACCAGTGATCAAGTTGCCATACCCCTCAAGAAATAAGAAGAAAGGACAGCAAGAGAAGAATTTCGAGAAGTTCCTGGAGCTGTTTAAAAAGTTGGAGCTGAACATTCCATTGTTGGAGGCACTAGAACAAATGCCCACCTATGCAAAATTCATGAAGGACATCATTGCTAAGAAGCGGACGAGTGAGTCCGAACCGGTTATTCTAACGGAAACTTGTAGTGCTATTTTGCAGGGTCTGAAGATTCCGGTCAAGAAGAAAGACAGTGGAGCTGTTACTATCCCATGCATTATTGGCGATAGGTCATTCAACAGGGCTTTAATTGATTTGGGAGCAAGTATTAGCCTCATGCCCTTGTCTATCTACAAAAAATTGGATATCGGTGCGGTTCAAGACACTCGGATGACCCTCCATTTGCTGATCATTCAGTTAAGCGGCCATATGGAGTGGTTCAAGATGTACTAGTTAAGGTAGATAAATTTGTGTTTCCGGTTGATTTTGTGATCCTAGAGATGCCGGAAGATGAAGAAATGCCGTTAATTTTGGGCCGACCATTCTTGGAAACCGGGAGAGTCATGATAGATATGGAAGGCGGCACCCTGACATTGAAAGTATATGACGAGGAGTTAAAAATTGATGTTAGTAATACCATGAAGCATAAACAGGATCGTGGCACCAGTAGCAACATACAAGTGCTAGAACAGGTCGTAGAGAGCGAACATTTGGAGAGTGTGACCCAACTACCCCTGGAGAGAGTGCTAAGCATGTCCATATTTAAGGAAGACAAAGAAGTAGATGAGGATGACAGAGAGGTAGTCGAAATGTTGGACACTCGACCATTCCAAAGGGGATCCCGACCACACCGATGGGAGGACTTACGGCAACCTATAGCGCTGGAGGGTAATGACGAAAAGCCTAAAGGTTCAGAATTGAAACAACTGCCGGAAAATCTCAAATATGTGTTTCTAGACACCGAGGAAAAGTGTCCCGCCATTATCAGTTCTAGTTTGAAAAGTGTCCAAGAGAAACAACTGATTGGGGTTCTTAAAAAATTTAAGAGTGCTATTGGTTGGAAAATCGAAGATTTAAAGGGTATAAGTCCTACAGTTTGCATGCACAAAACCCTTATGGAGAAGGACCATAAACCAGTTGTGCAGCCCCAGCGAAGACTGAACCCCGTTATGAAGGAGGTCGTAAGAAAGGAAGTGGTGAAATTATTGGATGCTGGGCATATCTACCCTATCTCAGACAGTTCATGGGTGAGCCCTGTTCACGTGGTGCCTAACAAAGGAGGTACAACTGTGGTGACTAATGACAAGAATGAGTTGATTCCTACGCGTACCGTCACTGGTTGGAGGGTATGCATTGATTATAGGAGACTTAATTTAGCCACCAGAAAAGATCACTTTCCGTTGCCCTTTATTGATCAGATGTTAGAAAGATTGGCTGGTCACGATTACTATTGCTTTCTAGATGGATACTCCGGATACAACCAAATCGCGGTGGCGCCGGAGGATCAAGAGAAGACAGCTTTCACATGCCCGTACGGAATTTTTGCTTACAGGAGGATGCCATTCGGGTTATGTAATGCTCCAGCCACATTTCAAAGATGCATGACTTTCATTTTTGCGGATATGCTCGAGAAACATATGGAAGTCTTCATGGATGATTTTTCGGTTTTCGGGTCATCATTTGATGATTGTTTAACTAACCTGTCACTTGTTTTGCAGAGATGTCAGGAAAGTAACTTGATCCTGAATTGGGAAAAATGTCATTTCATGGTGAGAGAGGGCATCGTCCTTGGTCACAAAATCTCACACAAAGGGATCGAAGTTGATCAAGCAAAAGTGGAAGTAATATCCAAGTTACCACCACCCGTAAACGAGAAAGGTATCTGAAGCTTCTTGGGTCACGCAGGGTTCTACCGCAGGTTCATAAGAGACTTTTCCAAGATAGCTAAACCGTTGACGTCCTTGTTAGTCAAGGAAACGACGTTTGTGTTCAATAAGGAATGTGCTGATGCATTTGAGAATCTGAAAAATAAGTTAGTGTCAGCACCAATTGTGATAGCCCCAGACTGGTCGCTGCCGTTTGAGATCATGTGTGACGCCAGTGACATCGCAGTAGGGGTTGTATTGGGGCAGCGGAAAGAGAAGCTTTTGCATGTTATTTACTATGCGAGTCACGTTTTGAATCCGGCACAGATGAATTATGCAACTACCGAGAAGGAGTTGCTAGCGGTGGTGTATGCCTTTGACAAATTTAGGCAATATCTGTTGGGTTCTAAAGTGATTGTTTATACTGACCATGCTGCGTTAAAATATCTTTTTGCTAAACAGGAGTCGAAGCCCAGGCTGCTGAGATGGATCCTTCTTCTCTAAGAATTCGATGTGGAGATTCGGGATAAGAGAGGATGTGAAAATATTGTAGTTGATCACCTCTCGCGAATGTCACCGATTGAAGAAAACGAGGAAAAGCGCCTGATAAAGGATGAGTTTGCTGATGAACACATCCTAGTTATTCATGGTGTCCCTTGGTTTGCGGATTACGCCAACTATTTAGTCGGGGGTCTCATACCCGACGATTTTGATTCTAACAGACGGAAAAAGTTTGTTCATGACTGCAGGTTCTACTTATGGGATGACCCGTTTCTTTACAAGAAAGGGGTGGATGGACTGATCAGACGATGCGTTCCGGAAAACGAGCAAAGGAAGGTGCTCGAAGCATGTCATAATTCAGATTATGGAGGGCTGTGGCGACCGCACCGCAGCCAAAGTCCTCCAATCAGGGTTGTATTGGCCGTCTTTGTTCAAGGATGCCCAGAACGTAGTTAAGGAATGCGACAGATGTCAACGGACTGGAAATATCTCGAAAAGAAACCAGATGCCGCAGAATTCCATGTTAGAAGTAGAGTTGTTTGATGTTTGGGTGTCGCTACTGCGAAAATCGGCGTCGGCTGACAGAAGAGTCGCCACCGTGCGTTATTTATCCCAACGGAGGGAAAGGAAACGCTCGAGGTAAACCTACCGCAAAACGGGGAAAGGAATGGTCATCGCAACCAAATCCTGGATTCGGGAGTCGGTTACGCAAGGGGAAGGTATTAGCACCCCTCACGTCCGTCGTACTCGACGGGATCCACGCTTGTTTTCTGGTACGGATTGTTATTCTATCTACTCTACAGGTCTGGGGTTAAAAAGAAAATAAAATGACTCGGCAAAGTATCGCACTTTATGCCTACGTATTCCCGTCTGGAATGAGAAATCAGAGTCAACGTAGTTCGCCTACCTACGGGAAAGGAGGGGAAGGTTGCTCGCTAGGACATCGCATCCTATGCCTACGTACTTTCATACAGCATGAAAGATCAGAGCAAACGTAGTTCGGGCCACGTACGACACAAGTCTGTCTTGGTTGTTTTTATCTCCTTCTACAAAAGGGTTTTTCTGATTAACAGTCCAAGCGGACAAAAATGACGTTTTGATGAGTTCACATTCTTTTACGGAAGAAGTGTCTTTTATTGGATTTGAAATCTTATTGTGTTTTTCTGTTTGTTTTGAGAAAGAAGAGACAGAACTCTAACCTATGGTTGCAAAGGGAATCACACTAACCTAATGTTATCATGTATGGGTTAAGACCTAATGTCTATCATGCTCCTCTCTTGCGCAGAGAGAAACAGAGATCCTAAGGGATAAACGGAAACAGAAACAATAACATATATACAATGAAACAGTAAAATGCATGGATGCAACAATACAAGCGAGGCAGAGGAGTCCCACTCAACCTCGAACCTAGAAAACAACAGGCAACAGCGAACAATATTCGCTTTCAACCTAACAGGTTAATGGCAAACAATACAGTCAGGGAAATTCAAACAATACATCAAAAATTAACAGCAAAAAGCTTCATCAACATCTGTCTTCAAGTCATCTTCAAACATCTACAAGCTTCAAGCAAGCATCAGTCTTCATCTTCACAGCCTCCAAGCAAGGTCTTTGTCTTCAATCTTTCAGGGCTTTTCTTCAAGTCTCACTCTCCAAGCTGAGGAACCAATCAAGAGAATGAACTGGGGTGTTAAGCAGTTAGTTGACCACCAAAGGTGGCAAACAGACTGCTAACAACACATAGAATGTTTCTCTCAAGAGTTCTATCTCTTAGACACTATCACCAAGCCTTCCAAAGGAAGGGGGTGAGTTTCCTAGAGAGACTCTGCATCATAGAGAGGGATGGAGGCAAACAAGACCTTCCATGTTTGTGAATCAAGTTTTCTACTCTAGAGCTCTGCCTAACTCCTAGATCCTATAACCTTCAACAACTGCCAGCAAGATACTCTTCATCAACTCTGGGAATTGGTCTTCATTCTCTTAATCTTCAATGGGCTTCATCAGCAAAGTCTTCAGCTCAAACCCAAACCCCAAGCAGGCCCTAATACCCCACACATTCAAATAATAACCCTAGAGAGGGCACACCACACAATCAATCAAATACAGGAAATATACTAGTATTAATAATAGAATAGGGGAAGTCTAATATTTTCTAAAGGATCTATTATCTACCTGTAATACCCCTATAGTCCCATCATTTAATTTTTCCTAAAGAAATCCCAAAAGAAAATTTGTTTTGTTAAACCTACATTGTATTCACAACCCTAAATGATTAGCCTAATGTTTTCTAACTAAACAACCTAAAATAAATCCTTAAAAAATGGTATAAAAATCAAGGGGACACCTAATATATGTATCTAGTTATACTAAAAAATTTGGCCTAAAAAGATTATGAGAAGTGCCTAAAAGAAATTCTACAAATACTATGCACAAATTAAATCTATTTAAAAAGGCACTAAAAGATAAAATATGTAAAAAATATTAAAAGAAAATAAAATGGAAATTTTATTACATGACATTTTCCTACACAGAAATATGAAAATGGTAAAAAAACAACCAATCAAAAATATGGTATTTTCAATTTGTTATGATTTTTCAAACAATTAAAAAAAATGAATGAAATTAAAATGAATTAGAGTGGGTTGGGGTGCAGTAAGCAATGATTTGCATTGGAAAATTGATGATGGGCCCAGACTGGGGGTGCGCGTAGCAAGGCGCGTCTGGGCCCAGTTAAGTCAGAAAACACAAAAGAAAATAAAAAACCAAAAACGGTGCAGGAAGCAGTTATGTTAGTTCAAAATGAATGGGCCTGGATATTGGTGGTGTGGATAGCAATTGTTTCTAAGCCCAGTCTGAGTCGTTTAACGAAATGACGCGTTTTGCTTCCAGGCTTTTCCCTCTCATTTCAACTTCAAATCCTGGCCGCGCGATCTGAGTTTCAGTCAACAAGGAAGACTTCATCCAACGATTGCAGTGCTTCGTCTTCCTCTAGTCTAGGGTTTCACCATGATTGAGCCATGAACGAGCTTGCATGAACCAAACTTCCACCCTCTCATACAGCTTCGTTTCTCCATGAAATTCAGATCCATAAAAAGCAAAATTGCTCTAATTCTCAAGCTGAACAATAATACATCACTAATTCTTACTGTAACAACCTAGAAAATCAAACCCGATAGCTTCCTCTCCATGAACACTCCAATTTCCACTCTCATGAAACTCCAGTTTCTTGGTACTAGTGTAACTACCACACATCCCTGATCATTCTAAACTAATCCACATGAACTAACACTCTCTATCCTCTTAGTTCTAGGTCAAAACAGTTTTGGTGCTCATGTATCAACCTCCATGAAATGCTCTCAAACTCACCAGAATTAATCATCTACCTATTCCTAACAGTTCTAACCTAATGATTCTCTATCATGCTATCTATTTCTAGCCAATTCGATAGAAAAACCAACCTGGTGTAATCTTGAAAACAGATAGTGATGCTCTTGGATTCACAGCTTGCAATGCTTTGGACTTGATCAATGGACTTGGATCTTGATTCTGTATGCAGCAACACCTGCTCAAATGCTCTTGATCTTGCAATTGAATTCTTCTTGCACTTTGGATGATGAAGTTGGTAGCACACGAATTCTGCTTCAATTCAACCAGATCTTGATGGAAACTTGCTCTATGATGAATGTAGATGATGATAGGATCAAGAACTTTGGAGAATGATGAAGATTTGATAGAGTTTTTGTGTAATTTGCAAAATTGAGGAATGAGATGTAACTATGAGTTTTCAACCAAATGAATCACCAACCAATGATTGGATCCACTCTACTCAATATATAGATGCTCATGGAACCATCTAGAACTTGTTAGAAACTTCTTGTGCACAAATCCCTTGTGTTTTGGCATGTGTAACTTCATACATAAGCAACCAATGATATCTCTCAAACTTTGAACTAAACTCAAAAATCCACTATTGCCAATGGTATCAAAACATTCTTTCCAATCAAAATGACCTATAATTTCATCCCATTTGGACATGTTATGAAAAATCTCATTTTTAGGTCACTTTTATTCATTAAATTCACCTTTTAATTAACCAAATTTGCAATCTTGAGCTATGAGCATTTTCCAACTCCCATTACCACTTTTCTAGACTCAAAATGTCATTTGGAGCAACTTTGATGTTGTGAAGTTTTTCATTTGAAGCTTCCTTGTATGAGTTTTAGGCATATGCTTGAAATGACCTGTAATTCTCAAATGACCAAAATACCCTTTGCTTGCCAAGGTCATAAGTAGAGTTCCACAAATCAGATGAAGGCATACCATACCTTTATAGAAAGCTAAGACAATGAGGAAAAACTCTCAGGTTGACCAGAAATCCATTTGAAATCTCCTTGAGGGGTAAACGTTGCTTGGAAGACAAGTAACTTTCACAGACAAAATTTCAGATGCCTCAGATGACCTGTAACTTGCAAGGACCATAACTTGAGTTCTATATATCTCCTTGATGTCTTCCACCACTCAAATTAAAGTTCTTGAGATCCTCTACAAGTTTCATGTTGGCCAAGGATCCATTTGAAGCTTGCATTTTGAATTATCTTGCTTGGAAGTTTGACCTAAATCAGTGGATTTTACACAGAAACCCTAATTTAGAAACCTCTCTTCTTCTTGATTTCTCTTGATTCCTCCTTGGCAAAACAACACATCCATATCTATATGTAAAATGATGAACCCCACATCTTTCAAATAGACCTTGATGCCTTTCAATCAATCATTTGACCTAGGGTTGACCTAGGGTTGACCCAGATGAAACCCTAGTTGACTGTCTTCAACTGCAGCTCTTGCAATCTCATCAATGACTTGTCTCACTTTCAAAATGACCCTCTAGGTCCTCCATGATGTCTATGTACCCTCCATGACCTCAATTCACAGCTCACAACTTCTTTGATGATCTTCAAATACCCTCAGATAGGAGATAGATTCACTGCTTGATCCACTGACTTCTTAGACTTCAACTTCTTTCTGATGACTTGGCTAAGATTGAATTTGAATAATAACCTCTTGATAGGCTCATAGAGATAAGAATTGCATTTGGTCCCTTGTTGAATAACTTGCTATGCTATGTTATGCAAATGATTAGACTATGTACATGACTTTCTATGCAAATGCTAATGCAATTGAAACATAAACCAAGTGAGGTAGGTTGAGCAAATTTTAGGGTGCAACAGCTGCCCCTATTCAAACGACTTGGACCCGATTGGGTGAAGAGCGAACGGCCTTCAAACATTCGAGGTGCGAGACGGTTGAATACTAAGAACACGGAAATTTGCCAACCGCAGAAATAAACTGCACCATTGTTTGGGGAACGACATCCACCAACTGAATCTGGTTGTTACGGCAACAACTGATCCGACGTCTGATAATTCTGATTTCAACTTCCACCACCTATGTAACGCCACAAGTACTGAGCACTTTTCGCAAAACACCTCTGTCCACAACTGGTCTAACCTTATCAACACAACAATAGAGACAAATTCGTCAACACGAATAGAGATTCTGTTGTCACAGGAGTAACCTTGTCCACATCTGGACCCAAATTTCGCCAAATCACGAATAAACACAAATCTGTCCACGTCAGGACTCACATCACGGAAAAATCCCGGCGCTTCGCTGGGAAACATTTCTGTCTAATCACAGAAAACTCCATCCGTCTATCCATACGGGCAAACCATCTGTCTAAACACAGGAAACTTCATCCGCCTATCCATACGGGAAAATCATCTGCATAAACACAGGAAACTTCATCCGCCTATTCATACGGGAACATCATCTGTCTGAACACAGGAAATTTCATCCGCCTATTCATACGGGAACATCATCTGCCTGAACACAGGAAACTTCATCCGCCTATTCATACGGGAACATCATCTGCCTGAACACAGGAAACTTCATCTGCCTATTCATACAGGAACATCATCTGCCTGAACACAGGAAACTTCATCCGCCTATTCATACGGGAACATCATCTGCCTGAACACAGGAAACTTAATCCGCCTATCCATACGGGAACATCATCTGCCTGAACACAGGAAACTTCATCCGCTTATTCATACGGGAACATCATCTGCCTGAACACAGGAAACTTCATCCGCCTATTCATACGGGAACATCATCTGCCTGAACACAGGAAACTTCATCCGCCTATCCATACGGGAACATCATCTGCCTGAACACAGGAAACTTCATCCGCATATTCATACGGGAACATCATCTGCCTGAACACAGGAAACTTCATCCGCCTATTCATACGGGAACATCATCTGCCTGAACACAGGAAACTTCATTCGCCTATTCATACGGGAACATCATCTGATACAACTTTTCTGCCTATCTTTACGGCAGCTAGCTCCATCAATCACATGGGTGTCACACCCCAAATTTGTCCTACCCGTGTATAAATTTCATCTGTACTTTCCTTTAGAAGATTCAAAAAAAATATATATATGTTTTTGGTTATTATAATAATTGAAATCCTCAGTCAGACAGACTCTGTTTCAAGGTCATAGGCAGAGGGTACTTATTCAGATGGTGTGTGTTCAAGGTTGCAAATCAGACTCTGTTTAAGGATCATTTTGGTGTGTGTATGTTTAGTACAGATTAAAATCAGAACAGTTGTGGATAAATCGAGTTCTCAAACCATACCAATACAAGTTCTTCATCAATGATAAGGTTTAACATGAAAATATTAGTCATCATTACTCAAAAATAGTCAAGTGCAGAGGGTGATTTATTGGAAGTCGCATTTGTTTTGAGATCCTAATTCTTCTAAAGATCCGGAATGCTTCGTGGTTATTGGTTATTTTATTTCTCGGGGTTAGTTTGGAGATTATTGAAAGCCACCTTTTAGCACCATTTATTTTTTTTTGGATTTTATTCCAGTAAGTGTTAATTTGGAGAACTCATTTGAAATTATTCACAGTCAATTAAGATTCAAGGCTAAACTCAAGTGGTGCAAGTATATTTTGAAAGTATATTTGGCCTCCAAAATTAAGTCCATTACATGAGACTAAACAAAATGATGATAAAAGCCTTATGTCAGTATATCCACAACAATATAGAGCAGCCCATTTCAATCTAAACTTGGAAAATTAGCAGCAGCTCATTGTTCCTTGTAACCTTGCCCATCAAAAGCAACAGGCCGCGACGGTGACAAAGAAATTCAATTCAGCCAATACGCAAAGTGACGAGAGTATACGCGTCACCCAATTTGTGACCTCTGTGACAGCAGACACGTAACCACCCTCTACCAATGACACAAAGCCAGCACTTACAACGTCATGACCTGGATGCTTTCTCTGCGGCCATCATTGTCAACATAGCCTTCTCTTTCATTCCTGCCTCATTTGCTGTTTCAATTGTTAAGGAACGTGAAGTGAAAGCTAAGCATCAACAACTAATCAGTTTCAGTCATTTCATATTGGGTTTCTACATTTATCTGGGACTTCGCGAGCTTCTTGTTTCCGGCCTCTTTTGCCATAGTTCTCTTTTACATCTTTGGCCTGGATCAGTTTGTTGGGGGAGTTTCTCTGTTACCAACTATCATCATGCTTTTGGAATATGGACTTGCAAGTGCATCATCAACTTATTGCCTTACATTTTTCTTTCTTGACCATACCGTGGCTCAGAACATTGTTCTCCTGGTCCACTTTTTTACTGGATTGATACTAATGGTTATCTCATTCGTTATGGGACTCATCCCATCCACAATAAACGCCAATTCTTTTCTTAAGGTAGCACAAAATGTCAAAGGAGGTTGGATTCAAAGTTGCAACCCTAGCTCATATAAATTTCCAAACTCAGAAAAGGCATTTGCTGATGCAGTGGAAGCAGCAGGGCCAACTCTGGGACCTGCTCTACTTTCAATGAGTGAATATTTGATGTCTAGCTTTAACGAGTCCTACCAGTCTAGTGTATTCTGATATGCAGGTATGGGGCGATTGTGATGGATGATCAAAAGACCGATGGAAGCTTAGGCTACACTGTATTACACAACTTTTCTTGTCAGCATGCTGCTCCCACCTTTATCAATTTGATGAATTCTGCAATTCTTAGGCTTGCTACTCATGACATGAATGCCACAATTCAGACTTCAACCTCCTGTTGGTAAAGGTGCCAGTGATGGATCTTCCAGTTCTTCCATCAACCGAAATCAGGAAACAAGGACAGATAGTCAAAATATAGTGTAAACACTCGCTGGCCAAGGATCAGCTGTTCGTTCGATAAATGGGGACAGGCCTTCAACTCAACGACCCATGCCCCCCGGTGGTAGTCAGGTTGATGTGGCAGATGTCTCAGGTTCTACATAGTCCTGCTTTGAATGGTTTGTTGGAAGGGTTTTCACATCAAACAGGAGTTGACCCACCTGATGGCTTAAGGAACACGTTGCAACAGTTCACACAAAGACCACAGATTTGATATACCAATGTTACCTGCAGAAGAGAATTAAATGGACATCATATCAATCAGACGATTCAAAACAAAATAAATTTCAAGTCCTATCCAGTCACTACGATTTAATTCACGCCATATCAAAAACCACAGCATGTTCAAAAATGAGATGTAATTCAAAGCAGTACCAGGGTGTAACCAAGTTAGTCCCCACAGTGTTATTTCTATCCAATTACCCATACCAGAAGTTGAGACCACATACAAAAGTTTTATGCATAAAACAGGAATACAACAAACTCATAATGTAACATCAATTGCAGGGTACAGAGACACATTCACAAAAATGGCAAAAACACCAATGACAGCAGTTTCACAACAGGTTTAAACATCAAAAAGGGAATAAAGCAAACTATGGTAAAAAATACAACCATAATAGAGCAGAAATCTCAGAAGTTGTGGCAGAGATTGTCTGCTAAACCTAATTGATTGGATATATATAACAGCATTGTTCACTCAGAAAAAAAACCCTAACAGGCAGCAGCTGCCTTCTCTCACAACTCACCTTCATCATAACACAAGACACACATAAAGAACTAAGAAGAGAGATTGGAGAGGGAGCTTATCTGCTTTCAGCATTGACAATTTGGTGGTATCGCTCCAGCTCTGTAAGTATTCTGTCATCTTTTTCCGTCTTCATAATCTTAAGCTTTTGTCTTTTGAATGTTGTAAAAAAGAAGAGGGGAGTGAAAAGCCATAACAATACTTTCGTCAAACACATGGTGGGCGACTTTCGCGTCCCTGTCCGTGGCTAGCCTCGCCACCATCGTAACCTTCCACAGAGCGCCACCCCTAACATCAGATAATCATTTTCGAACAACTCATCCCCTTCACCATTTTTCAGAAAAAACTCAGAACGCCGCCCTTTTCACGACCCAGATTCAAACTCACAACAAATACCAACAAAATTTCTGAAACACTCAACAACATTCATCAAACCATAAACCTGTTTTTCATCTTCATTAAACAAACTCACCTTCAGTCTTCATCATCTCCAGAAATTGAAACCCATTTCCATCACTCACTTCCGTTCATCTTCGAACCACCCAGAGAAACTTTCAAAACCCTTATTCTCACCATCAACTTCAACACTCAACCATCTGTTAAAACCCAAACATAAACCATCATCATCAGACCTTCAACATTCTTCTTCAAAACCTCCAAACCCTCACCTCAAGCTAGATTCAATGATGAAACCCTTCTCCGTCACCTCCTTCAAACCGCGACCTAAAAACCACGCCCCATCCTTCACCTAAATTTCATAAGAAACTCAAATTCAAACTACATAAATCGAACCCAGACGCAATCTTCCAAAACAACTTCTGTTAACACTTTCATCAACCCATTTTCGTACTTCAATGCTTCCAAACCGTGACATGCTACAAACCGAAGCAGCAACAAGCACGGAGAGCTTGATAGAGGTTGATCGGAACCTAGACAGAGAGAAGGTTGAGTTTGATTTCGTTCTGGTGTTGATGATGATGATTTTTGCTTCAAATAATTTTGGGTGATGTTGTTAATCTCATTTTGGGGAAGAAGGCGTATTAGAGAAGAGAGTGAGGAGTTTGGACGAAGAGGTTCAGGAGGAGAGAATCTCTTCTTTTTTTTTTTTTTTCATTTATTTTGGTTGTTGCTCATTTGGGCCTAACGGCCCGTCTCCATTTGGTTTCCATACTCCCTGTTTTAATTCCAAACCCCCTCTCTGTTTTTATTTATTTATTTAATTTTAATATGTAAATATGTTTTAGTTAAATATATTATTATTATTATTATTATTATTATTATTATTATGTATATATACTGTTTTATATTCAATTTCTTTTAGGAGTTTTTTTAGTGTTTTCTTTTAAATTTCTTATTTTCTATTTTAGAGTTATCTTATTTCTCATTTGTTATTGGCCATTTTGTCCCATTTTCATTTGTTTTGGTCGATGACGAGACCTCCGTAAATCGTTATTAAGTCCAACTGTTGATAAATAACGTTGGATCTGAGACCATTTCGCCTTCAACGCTTATCCTCCTAAAACCTCGGTCTCGTACCGAGTGTAACTTCGAAAATATTTTCAAGTCATATTTTCTTTGTATTGCATTAAAAATAGAGGATTGGGTGTAGACCCCTTCTTCTTCGAGTGTTGGGATGCCCACTGTAGTGAGGGTGGTTTCGACACTCGTCTTTCAATACGAAGACACTTCCCATCCATTTTCAAATCTCTTCAATTAAAATCAAATCATCTTTGTATTGAACTAAAAGAGGGGATTAAGTGTAGACTTTCTTCCTCTCCGAGTGTCGAGATGCTCACTGTAGTGTGGGTGGTTTAGACATTCATCTTTCAATACGAAGACGTTTTTTCTTTCCATTCTTTCTATTTTCCAAACTATTCTTCTCCTAAAATGTCGGCTCCGCACCGAGAACATTTTCAACACATTTCCTCATAAAACCTCGGTCTCGTACTGAGTACCCTTTCAATGATAAATTAATTTCTCTTTTGTATCGAATTAAAGAGAGAAGATTGGGTGTAGACCTCTTCTTCTCCGAGTGTTGGGATGCCCACTGTAGTGAGGGTGGTCTCGATACTCGTCTTTCGATACGAAGACGTAACTTTATCCATCACCTATCTTTATCCACCATCTCGCTTTCACAACTTCTTTCCATAATTTTCACACCTAAAACCTCGGTCCCGCACCGAGTGCATTTCAAATTATTTTCACAACAAAAACTTGAATGGTCGTGGAGTGGTTAGGCGTAGGCCTTCTCCTATCCCGAGTGCTGACGTTTACCGTAGGGTTCTCTGTCGCAAAGCGCTTGCCATTCAAAACCAGAAACATCTTTAATAAGAGAACGAAGTTCTCTTTGCATTGAATTAAAGAGAGAGGATTGGGTGTAGACCTCTTCTTCTCCGAGCGTAGGGATGCCCACTGTAGCGAGGGTGGTTTCGACGCTCATCTTTCAATACGAAGACGCCTCGTTCGCCACACCCTTTTATAACAAAAACTTTGAGACAAAGAATTGGGTACTACCCGTAGGGGTTACTATCTGAGGACCTGTCTCGCCCCCTAAAAACAACCCAATCAATCAAATGTGACTTCTTGCCCCGCGTGGCGAAAACTAATCAATCTTTCAAAAGGATATGATACGTCCGTTCTACCGCAAACAGGTAACGCCTAAGTCTCCAACGAGCGAGCAGCAAAACACCTAACTGCTAGAATGCGCACGATAGCATCATCCATAAAAAACATCAACACACCGTAGGCCGAACTACGGCTGCTCTGATTCTTTACTTCTTTTAAGTAAAGATACGTAGGCACAAGGGCCACAATCCTTGCCGAGCACAATCCCCCCCTATCTGTAGTTCCCCGAACTACGTCGACTCTGACTTTCTCACATCTGTTGAGAATACGTAGGCATAGGACCGCGAAGTCCTACCGAGTCTGTTCTTTCTCTCTTCTTCCCCGTTCTCTCTTTCCTCCTAATTTTCTTGTTTCTAACCCTTCTTTTACCCGGTGGAACACTTTTATAGCATAATATTTAAGCAAATAAATTCACACATCGACAAACAAAAGGTTCCCATCGAGTACGATGGATGCGAGGGGTGCTAATACCTTCCCCTCGCATAACCGGCTTCCGAACCCGTTCTTGGTTGCGAGATCATCTTATCCATTTATTTCTTAAGGTTTTCCCGATATTTTCCTTTCCCCTTATGGGATAAATAAAGTTCGGTGGCGACTCTTCTGTCTATCTTTTTCGCCTCCCCGTCGTTGCGCGATGCATTTTTCGAGTAGCGACAGCTGGCGACTCTGCTGGGGAAACCTAGCGAGCCAGACCTAATTTGTTTGTCGTGTTTGTGTTTTATTTGCTTTTTTTTTCTTATTATGTTATGTTCACTAACTGTTGGGTTTATTTGGATGGTTTGTGAGATAAAGTTTTCTACCCGAGCTTTCAAGTACACACTAAGATAGGAGGTGGGTTCTTTCTGATTTGCGAGACTTAGGACTCGTTGAGTTGGATCGAATTCCACCGCTCAGATGAGACCCCGTTGGAATGATTATGTCTTACGTGTAGTCGTAATGACGTCTTTATTTCCGACGTGAGAGTCCGCGACTCTGAGGACCTTTGTAGAACCTTATTCCAAGGGTTGCTAAGACATGACTCTGTGTTCATCCTTTGAAGGGATTACCGTCTTACGAGTAGTCGTTATGATGGAAAACTTTCGAGGGCTAGTGCATGGGACTTTGTTTAAAAGCCTTTGGGATACCCTCTTACAAACCAATAGATAACCCACCCGATGGGAGAAATATTTTGTGTTGTTTTGCAGGACTAGTGATCTTGATCTCGTTTTGTGTTCTTTATCATGTGCATTCATAGAACATTGCATTGCATATCATTTCTTGCATATCAAGGGACTTAAGAGACTGTGATTATCTCAGGTATTGGTGAATACAATGACTGACCAAAGAAAGCGAAGCACAAATTCCATCAAGTTTAGAGAACCAAAGCTGGAACTAATTCAAGACATTCTGATTGACGTACCAAAGGCTATCAAGATCAACTTTCAGGGGAAGTATGGGAAATTGCTTGACCTCCTCCATTCTAGGGTCGATACTTGGGCTTTGTTCGCTATGGCTCAGTTCTATGATGCACCTCTCAGATGTTTCACTTTTCAAAACTATCAGTTGGCCCCTACTCTTGAGGAATATTCCCACATTTTGAACATCAAGATTAAGGATCAACCTATATACACAGGCTTGGAAGAAGAACCAAAACCTCCTGCCATTGCTCTTACTCTACGTATGACCAAAGAGGAAGTCAAAGAGGGTCTAACCAGTAAAGGGGGTGTTCAGGGTTTTCCATTGAAATTTCTGCTAGAAAAGGCTGCTCAATATAAGGTGGACGAAGATTGGGAAAAGTTCGGAATAAGCGTTGCTCTAATGATTTATGGGATCGTCCTCTTTCCAAATGTGGACAATTTCATAGACATCACTGCCATCGTTCTCTTCATGCAGAAGAATCCCATCCCTACACTCCTTGCCGATGTTTATCACTCCATTCATTGGAGGAGTGAAAAGAAGGCGGGAATGATCCAATGCTGCTCTCACCTACTATACAAGTGGTATGCTTCTCATTTACCCAAGAAAGGGCCGTTCATAGAAAACAATAAGAAATTAAAATGGTCTCAACGCATCATGTCTCTGGAAGCTAGTGATATTGCTTGGTACTCTCCTGAGTACTATGATGTGGAAATCATTTTTAGTTGCGGAGAATTCAGTAATGTACCTTTGATCGGTAGGGCCGGTTGTATTAACTATAACCCAGTCATGGCATTACGTCAGTTGGGCTATGCTATGGAGGGCGAGCCCGAAGCAGAGAAGGTTCAGAGTTTCTTTTTGCTAGCCACATCAGAGGACCCTGCGTTTGTCAGGAAGATTGCTAAGGCTTGGGGTAAGATTCATACAAAGGGGAGGAAGGAGTTAAAAGCGAAGAATTGCGTGGCAAAGGAGCCATACAACCGGTGGTTACTAGCTAGAGTAGCTGAAAGGTCGTTACCATTTCCCTTAGAGCCCTCTATGCAAGAAGCACCTCCTGCTCCCACTCATGTGTCCATGGAAGAATATGAAAAACTGAAGCTAATAGTGGAGAGATTGACTAAGGAGAACCAGGACCTTCAGAATGAAGTCCACCAAGCAAAGGTGGAGAGCGGCCAGTACAAAAGAAAGGTGGAGTTTGAACAGGATCAAGCAGCTGAAAGTAGCAAGAAGCTAAAATTAGAAACGGATCTGAGAGTCAGGTACCAACAGGGTTACGAAGGGGCTGATGCATCATTAACAACTCTCCGACAACGCTTAAAGGACACCAAAGCTTCTTGTGATGAGGCATGGCACTTCTTTGAGATAGCCTCTGCCGAAAAGAAGGAAATACGAGAGAATCTTGAGGCTGATATTGGGGATCTTGAAGAACGACTGAGAAATGCCTTGACTCTAGTGGAAAATGAACGAAGACTCAAAGAAGAGGCATTGAAAGACTCATATGTCACGTCTGACCTGTGGAATAACAAATGTCAAGAATTGGAAACTGCCCAAGAAACAGCCCTTCTGTGGAGGAATCGTTTCGAGGCTTTGCAAAGAGATAGTGCGCAATGGCTCGAGAAGGAGGCCCAGCTCAATGAGTTGTTGGACACCCATGTGGATTCCATTTGTTATTACCAGTCGACTCTAGATATGTGTCGTGCTAGGTACAACAATTTGGTGGAGCATTGCAACTTCATGATCCGTGATATCCCATGGAGGTTGGAAAGCGCCATTCAAGACTTGGAAGGAAATGATATCCCCCCTTCTGTTCATCACTTTATCCAGCTCTGCGACCAAATGGTTAGGAGGTTCATGTTTGAGACGAAGAAGCTTGAAGAACGTCTCCAAAAGAGAGAATTTTAGTTATTCAGTTATCTTTTGTAGCACGACTTGTAGTTTCGGCTTATTCAGCTTTTGTCTGTATGAATTTTTCTAAAATTAATGAAAGATTGCTTTTTGGTCCAAATTGTGCATTTCTTTATTATTCAGTCATGATTCTATGATACCAATGATAATCACAAGCCTCGAAAGTCTCTTGAGCATTTTGCATACGTTTGCGCATTTTTCTTTCTGCATTTCCTACAACCCGATCTTACACACCGCTTACCCCTTTCAGAAAGAGTAAAGCAAGCTGACTTCACGGCATCGGTATAACACCAGGAATAGCCAGAAGAGAATCATGGACCAGATAGAACAAGACCAGGCTACTATGAGGAGCGAGATGCTAGGCATGAAAACGCAGATGAATCAACTCATGGAGGTGATTCAGAATATGGCCAGGAGTCAAGAGGAGATGAGACAAGCAGCGGAGAGGAGCGCTAATCAGACTTTGGCTGGTGCAATTCCCAATGCAAGTGGTGCAATTCCAATTCCTGTTGATGCCACCCCAACCCCTGTTGGGGCAATTCCTACTTCTGCCGGCGCCGTACCTATCAACACCGTCCCTCCGCCAGTCGGTACTACTCAACCTCATGGCACTGCGATCCCAATACCAGTCCAGTACGATGAACATGAGGGTTTCTATGAGAATTCAGGTGAAGCATATGGACCACAGACCGCCGAATTGGAGAAGAAGTTTAATGCTTTACAGGAGATGGTGAAGACATTGCAAGGCCCCGATGTTTTGGGACTGGATGCCGCTGAAATATGTCTTGTACCCGGAGTTAAGATACCTCCAAAGTTTGTAATTCCAACCTTTGAGAAGTACAAGGGTAACAGTTGTCCTAAGACCCACATAAGGTCTTACTGTAGGAAGATGGCCGCCTATTCTGATGACGAGAAGCTACTAATCCATTTCTTTCAAGATAGCTTAACAGAGGCATCCCTAGAATGGTATATGCACCTTGAACGATCCAACGTGAGAAGCTGGAAAGAGTTGGCAGACGCTTTCGTGAAGCATTATCAGTATAATACTGACATGGCTCCGAATCGTATGCAGCTTCAGAATTTGACTCAGAAGCCGAATGAGTGTTTTAAGGACTTCGCGCAGAGATGGAGGGGAGTAGCCGCAAGGGTACAACCTCCACTGATGGAGAAAGAACTGACAGACCTATTCATGGGCACGCTACAAGGACCGATCTTTGAGCGGTTAGCATCCTCAACTTCCACGGTGTTTTCTGAACTTGTTATGGCTGGAGAGAGATTAGAGAGTTTCATGAAGGCGGGAAAAATTCAGAATACAGGCGGATCTGCAAGCGGGGTCAAGAAGCCTTATCAGGGTTTCGTTAAGAAAAGGGAAGGCGAAGCTAGTGCAGTGTTCACCAATGGAAGGAGAACTCACCAAGGTTATCACCACATTGCTGCCATCGCTCCACAGCAACCACTTTCTATTCCGGCAAATCAGCCTGCGCCTCAGCAAAATCGACAACAACAACCTTATCAACCAAGACAAAATCAGTATCAAGGGCAGAGAAAGCCAGAAAGGAGGCTTGATCCAATTCCGTCCACTTACGCCAAATTGCTTCCGTTCTTGTTGAAAGCAGGTCTCGTTCAACTTAGGGAAATGAAAGATCCTCCGGCTGTTCTCCCCTACGGCTACGATGTAAATGCGAGATGCGAATTCCACTCTGGCGCCCCAGGCCATAGCATCGAGAATTGTAAGGCTTTAAAATACATTGTGCAAAATCTTATCGACTCCAAAGCGATAAACTTTACCCGAAATACTCCGAACATCAAATCTAATCCAATGCCACCTCACCATTCAACAAACATGATTGAAGGCTCTAAGGGGGTCCGATTAATTTCGGATATTGAGAAATTGAGGACCCCACTTTCCACTATTAAGGAGCAACTCTTGTTGAAAAACATTTACCCAGGATGTCCAACTGATTGCCATGTTTGCATGGACGGATCTCAAGAATGCGCTGAGCTGAAGAAGGGCATACAAGGCCTGATTGAGCAGGGTGTATTAGTAGCAGAACAACTATCAAAGATTGAGGAAGTTGCTACTCTTGAAATTCCGTTCGAAACATTGGAGATACCATATGATGATGGATATGAGCTTTGGATCCCAGTTGACAATTCGAACCGCACGCCATTGACCATACCGTGCGATGAGGAAGAATGGGACAACGTGTATGGACATACTTCTATCCCACTGCAAATCCCGTATGATCCAGTTAAGATACCTATGTCTCCACCATCAATGAACCAGCTTGTCATTTCGACCCCATCTCCTTTTCCGTACGAAAGCACCAAAGTTGTACCTTGGTTATACGATGAAACTGTTTTTCTCAACGGACAGAAGGTGGCAGAGGAAGATGTATTGGAAGAAAAGAAGACTGTAGGGAACATCGTGGGAACCGGAGGCGTCACTAGAAGTGGTCGAATCTTCGCTCCGACTGCACCTCCTGTCAACAGCAGTGACAATACAAGGAAAGGTACTGCCGTACCGAGCACCAATGAACAGGGGCAGTCGTCTAAACAGAAAGGCATCCCAAATGATGAAGCGGAGGAGTTTCTAAGAATCATTCAGAAGAGCGATTACAAAGTGATTGATCAGCTCAATCAGACGCCTTCGAAGATATCCATGCTGTCATTGTTAATGTGTTCAAAGGCCCATCAAGAAGCACTGCTGAAATTCTTGAAGGCAGCCCATGTGCCAGAGGAAATATCAGTAGTACAGTTTGAAGAAGTGGTGGGAAATATTGCATCAGGTCATATTTTGAGCTTTAATGATAGCGAATTACCTCCCGAAGGTAAAAATCATAACAAGGCCTTGCACATTACCATCGAATGTGTGGATGTTGTATTCTCTAGGGTGCTCGTTGACACTGGATCATCGCTGAATGTATTACCCAAAAGCTCGTTGTGCAAGCTGTCAATTGAAGGACTTGTGATGAAGCCAAGTCAAACTATTGTAAAAGCCTTTGATGGAGCTAAGAGAACTGTGGTAGGCGAGGTTGACCTCCCGATCAAGATCGGACCTCATACTTTCATCATTACATTTTACGTAATGGATATATACCCCGCTTACAGTTGCCTTCTTGGCCGCCCGTGGATTCATTCCGCAGGCGCTGTAACTTCAACCTTGCATCAAAAGATCAAGTTTATGATTAACAATCAGATGGTCATCATTGAGGGTGAGGAAGATGTTCTTGTGAGCCATCTTGCTTCTTTCCGCTATGTGGAAGTAGGAAATGAGGTGCATGAGACACCGTTTCAAGCTTTTGAAGTGATCAATGTTGAAATGATTTACGAAAAGCCAGCATCTTCAATAGTGACTTGGAAGGACGCGAGGACGGTGATAGAGGAAGGACATCCGCGAGGATGGGGCAGGGTGTTGGAATTGCCCGTCAACAAAAATGGAGCTGGTCTAGGCTACAAGCAGAAGAATGCAACTGATAAGGGCAAAGAGCTTGCAACTCCGTTGGTTTTTACTAGTGGAGGCCACCTTGTCGATGGTCAAGTCATGTTTTTGGAAACTGAAGCCGAAGATCATGAAGAGCTGTGTATGGTGTATCCTAGGGCGCCTAATCAAGTTTTGAACAATTGGAGAGTCGTCGAAATCCCCGAAGTTACTCTAGTAGACGAGTAATTCCCTTTTATTTTACCTAAAAAAAAATCATATGCTCTGCCCAAGGCATATGGATCATGTAGTAGGGCCTTTTGCTTTTTAAAGCACAACTTATCATCAATAAATAAACTTTCGCATCCAATTACGCTCTCTTTCTTTCATTTTTACTTTTTGCACATAAAATTATCTTTGAAAGACAATGTTTTGTTTTATTTTCCTTTTTTCTGTCAACAAATATAAAAAAAATAATAATAAAGCATGAAGTCATTCATCATGCAGATCTTCCCCTGCTCCTGTCAATAACGACCCCGCTATAGTCCAATATGACTTTGATAACCCGATCTACCAAGCCGACGAAGACTGCGAGGAAGATTGTGATCTCCCAGAAGAGCTAGCTAGACTATTGAAGCAGGAGTCAAAGGTCATTCAGCCCTACCAAGAAGAGGTCGAAGTCATCAACATGGGAACTGAGGAGGATGCCAAAGAAATCAAGATAGGCGCAGCTTTAGAGTCAGAGATTAAGTCAAAACTGATAATATTGCTTCGAGAGTATGTTGACGTTTTTGCTTGGTCTTACAAAGATATGCCCGGTCTAGATGAAGAGATTGTGATGCACAAACTACCTCTCAAGGAAGGCTGCCCGCCGGTGAAGCAAAAGTTGAGGAGAACAAAGCCAGAGATGTCTTTCAAGATCAAAGAAGAGGTACAAAAGCAATTGGACGCTGGTTTTCTGGCAGTATCCAACTATCCGCAATGGATAGCGAATATTGTCCCAGTACCTAAAAAGGATGGGAAGGTGCGAATGTGTGTAGATTATAGAGACCTTAATAGAGCAAGTCCGAAAGATGACTTCCCTTTGCCGCACATTGATGTGCTAGTAGACAACACAGCCCAATTTTCTGTATTCTCATTTATGGATGGCTTTTCTGGATATAACCAGATTAAGATGGCGCCCGAGGATATGGAAAAGACGACTTTCATCACTCCATGGGGAACTTTTTGTTACAAGGTTATGCCATTTGGACTTAAGAACGCAGGCGCGACATATCAGCGAGCAATGGTCACTCTTTTCCATGACATGATACATGAAGAGATTGAGTGTTATGTAGACGATATGATTGCGAAATCCCAGACTGAGGAAGAGCACCTTATCCACTTGGGAAAGCTATTCGCCCGGTTAAGGAAATTCCAGCTGAGACTAAATCCCAACAAATGCACTTTTGGTGTAAGATCTGGTAAATTGCTAGGTTTTATTGTGAGCCAGAAGGGGATTGAAGTCGATCCAGATAAGGTCAAAGCTATCCAGGAAATGCCGGCCCCCAAAACTGAAAAAGAGGTCCGAGGATTCCTTGGGAGGTTGAACTATATCGCCAGGTTCATATCTCATCTAACGGCCACTTGTGAGCCCATCTTCAAATTACTTCGAAAGGATCAAGCCGTGGTATGGAACGATAACTGTCAGAAAGCCTTTGAGAAGATAAAGGAATACCTACAAGAACCGCCGGTCTTGATGCCTCCGGTGCCCGGACGACCCCTGATCATGTACTTGACTGTGTTAGAGGGATCCATGGGATGCGTATTGGGACAACATGATGAAACCGGCAGGAAAGAGCATGCAATCTATTACCTCAGCAAGAAGTTTAATGACTGTGAAACGAGATATTCGATGCTCGAGAAGACATGTTGCGCATTGGCTTGGGAAGCAAAACGCTTGAGACAATACATGCTCACCCATACGACTTTGTTGATCTCCAAGATGGATCCTGTCAAATACATATTCGAGAAGCCCGCTCTCACCGGGCGGGTAGCTCGTTGGCAAATGGTGTTAACAGAGTATGACATCCAGTATGTTACGCAGAAAGCTATCAAAGGAAGTGTGCTCTCTGAATACCTTGCCCACCAACCTATGGACAACTACCAGTCTATGCGTTTCGATTTCCCTGACGAAGACGTCATGTTTGCCAGAGATTATGCCACACCAGACCCAAATGAGGGACCCGAACCAGGATCGCGATGGACGCTCGTGTTCGATGGTGCCGCAAATGCCAAAGGTTGTGGAATTGGGGCAATCATCACTTCTCCAACTGGCTTTCACCTGCCATTCACCGCCAGATTATGCTTTAAGTGTACTAACAACATGGCCGAATATGAAGCTTGTATTTTCGGAATTGAAGCTGCCATTGATAATAGAATCAAGATTCTAGAAGTCTATGGAGATTCCGCGCTGGTCATATGCCAGATTAAAGGGGAGTATGAAACACTGGACCTCAAGTTAATTCCTTACAGAGATCATGTCTTGAAGTTAATCCCGTACTTTGATGAGATCACTTTTCATCACATTCCCAGAGGAGAAAATCAGTTGGCTGACGCTCTAGCAACACTAGCATCTATGTTTCAAGTCAAGTGGGAGAATGAGGCGCCATCCATCCGTTTAGAATATTTGGACGAACCCGCTTATTGCCTAGCGGCCGAGGGAGAAGAAGCTAAAACTGATAGTCATCCTTGGTTCTATGATATCAAGCGATATCTAGAGACACAAGAATATCCAGAAGGTGTAACTATCACTGACAAGAAGTATCTCAGAAAGCTCTCCTCAAAGTTCTTCCTCAGTGGTGACGTGCTATACAAGCGAAATTACGATTCAGTTCTACTCAGATGCGTGGATAAACACGAGGCAAAGCGTATCATAAATGAAATGCATGAAGGATCTTTTGGGACACATGCTAGTGGTCATACTATGGTTAAAAAGATTTTGAGGGCAGGATACTATTGGATGACGATGGAAACGGATTGTTGTCTCCATGTCCAGTCATGCCACAAGTGCCAAATTTACGCAGACAAGGTCCATACTTCACCACTCCCTCTGAATGTTTTGACTTCGCCTTGGCCCTTCGCTATGTGGGGTATAGATGTAATCGGACGCATCGAGCCAACCGCTTCAAATGGGCACCGTTTTATCTTAGTGGCCATCGATTACTTTACCAAATGGGTAGAAACGGCGTCCTATGCCAACGTCACTAAGCAAGTGGTGACTCGCTTCATCAAAAAAGAGATTATTTGTCGATATGGAATCTCGAACAAGATCATTACAGACAATGGTTCAAACCTCAACAATAAGATGATGAAAGAGTTGTGTGAAAATTTCAAAATTGAACACCACAATTCAACACCTTATCGCCCTAAAATGAACGGAGCTGTTGAGGCGGCAAATAAGAACATTAAGAAAATCGTCCAGAAGATGGTGAAGACTTACAAAGACTGGCACGAGATGTTGTCGTTCGCGTTGCATGGCTACCGCACCTCAGTGCGCACTTCCACAGGGGCAACCCCGTTTTCTCTCGTATATGGCATGGAAGCAGTATTGCCCATTGAAGTAGAGATTCCCTCCTTAAGGATTTTAGCAGACGTCAAGCTAGATGAGGCCGAATGGATACAAGCCAGACTCGACCAACTCAATCTCATCGACGAGAAACGCATGACGGCCATCTGTCATGGACAATTATACCAAAAACGATTGAAGAGGGCCTTTGATAAGAAGGTTCGCCCACGACACATCCAAGCAGGAGATTTGGTGCTAAGGAAAATTCAGCCAACTCACGTCGATCCAAGGGGAAAATGGGCACCAAACTATGAGGGTCCGTATGTAGTAAAGAAGGTTTTCTCCGGAGGGGCCTTGATCCTGTCAACCATGGATGGTGACGATCTCTCATCCCCTGTGAATGCAGATGCAGTTAAAAAATATTATGCCTAAAAGATAGACCCGGTGGACCCAAAAAGAAAATCCACGCAAAAATGGGCGTCCTGGTGGACCATAAAAATGGTTCAGGCAAAATTAGGGACTAGAAAGAAAAGGAGTATCCTGATAGGCTGAAAACCTGAAAAGGCGGCCTAGGCAAAAGTTAGGGATTCAAAAAGGCAGAACTGCATCTTGAAAAGACGTGTGAATTATTCCTCGTAACCATCAAGCTCTCAACTGAGAAAGATCAATTCGATTCTGGGCTCAAAAGCAAGGCGTGAAGGGTCTTCAGAGACATATGGGCCATAGCGGATTTGAAACTTGGCAGGGACCATTTTCAACATTGTCTTAGTCTTTATTTTCTCTTTTAAAAAGCAGTTACCTCTTTCAGGAATTGCCTCCTTTTGTAATTTTCCCATTTATGGGTGTTCATCAATAAAATTACTTTCATCAAAGCTTTTCTGTTTTTATTTACCCTTTTTGGTTGCAAGTTTCATTTATTTGATGATGGGTTTTGCATATAATGACATTACGGTAAAATAGACTAAGGGATAACTTACCCTCTTGGGATAACTAAAGGGTGACCATGACTCTAAGAAGTACGCAGGAACATCATTCTAAATCTTGTAACGACTTGACTGACAAGGTCGTCAAACCCGGCAGAGCAGGCCACGAGCTGAAAATCTCAACACATCCAAGTTCTTTGTACATCATAAATAGATGATGTCGGGAAGTCAGGCTTATCTTTCACTTTCCCACCACCAAAGTCCGCCATGTCGGCACCTGCATTTCCATTACTATCCGCAATCCTATACGTCATACGCATCGCATTCAACTTCATAAGTATCTTGCATCATATACAGATCCATAATCATATCATACTTTCCCTAACTCTTGCATCTCCGCACATTAGCGTTCGCACTTCCATTTCCATTTCCGTTTATGGGACATCTTTATCATTCAGCATTAGCATGTGCGAGATCGGATCCAGGATCGATTTTGATGATTTTCAAGATCATCATCAGCCCAGTCAGGGGCATCCCTTGCAAAATCGTGGTTTTTCCCACGAGAGTCAGAGGATATCAAGATCATAATCAGCCCAGTCAAGGGCATCTTCCGCAAGACTGTGGGCGTTCCCCACAAATTTGTTCAACATTTATTGGGCAAATTCAAGAGCTTCAAAGCAACCATCAGCCCGGTCAGGGGCACTATCTGCAAAAATGTGGGTCCTCCACAAAATTCAAGAGCTTCAAAGCAAGATTTAGCCCAGTCAGAGGCATCTCTTCAAGACCATGGGTGTATCGCACGATGTATTTCAACCTCGTGGTTAATCAGATTTTCAAATCAACAATCAGCCCGGACAGGGGCATCTCCAGTAAATCCATGGGCATTTTCCAGTGAGTTGTCTCCAGAAGACTTCAGGGATAAGTGGCAATCTCTTCAGAGAAGCTTATCCATCTTCAGAGATAAGTGGCAATCTCTTCAGAGAAGCTTATCCATCTTCAGCGATAAGTGGCAATCTCTTCAGAGAAGCTTATCCGTCTTCAGTGATAAGTGGCAATCTCTTCAGAGAAGCTTATCCATCTTCAGTGATAAGTGGCAATCTCTTCAGAGAAGCTTATCCATCTTCAGTGATAAGTGGCAATCTCTTCAGAGAAGCTTATCCATCTTCAGTGATAAGTGGCAATCTCTTCAGAGAAGCTTATCCATCTTCAGTGATAAGTGGCAATCTCTTCAGAGAAGCTTATCCATCTTCAGTGATAAGTGGCAATCTCTTCAGAGAAGCTTATCCATCTTCAGTGATAAGTGGCAATCTCTTCAGAGAAGCTTATCCATCTTCAGTGATAAGTGGCAATCTCTTCAGAGAAGCTTATCCATCTTCAGTGATAAGTGGCAATCTCTTCAGAGAAGCTTATCCATCTTCAGTGATAAGTGGCAATCTCTTCAGAGAAGCTTATCCCCCTATCATCCTTTTGGTGTTAGGGTTGATTTTGTTTCGCTCCGTCATCCTTGTGGTGATGGGTCTAGCATCCTTTTTGTGTTATGACTAGCGTCTTTGCTCTATCATCCTTTTGGTGGTAGTAGCCGTGCGTGTTTTGTCCCATCATCCTTTTTGTGATGGCGACCTGTGGCCATCTATCCACGGTTTGCTTAGGGGTATACCTCATCCGATATGGTAATTCACGGGCATCTCTTTTCCTTTCGGACAAATTCAGGGTCTTGTTTATATCTAATTGTCTTATCCCTTGAAAGAGTGAATGTTGCAGCAATTCATCTTACTGGGTTTAAGCCAATTAGATAGGGGCATCTGTCACACCCCAAATTTGTCCTACCCGTGTATAAATTTCATCTGTACTTTCCTTTAGAAGATTCAAAAAAAAATATATATATGTTTTTGGTTATTATAATAATTGAAATCCTCAGTCAGACAGACTCTGTTTCAAGGTCATAGGCAGAGGGTACTTATTCAGATGGTGTGTGTTCAAGGTTGCAAATCAGACTCTGTTTAAGGATCATTTTGGTGTGTGTATGTTTAGTACAGATTAAAATCAGAACAGTTATGGATAAATCGAGTTCTCAAACCATGCCAATACAAGTTCTTCATCAATGATAAGGTTTAACATGAAAATATTAGTCATCATTACTCAAAAATAGTCAAGTGCAGAGGGTGATTTATTGGAAGTCGCATTTGTTTTGAGATCCTAATTCTTCTAAAGATCCGGAATGCTTCGTGGTTATTGGTTATTTTATTTCTCGGGGTTAGTTTGGAGATTATTGAAAGCCACCTTTTAGCACCATTTATTATTTTTTTTGATTTTATTCCAGTAAGTGTTAATTTGGAGAACTCATTTGAAATTATTCACAGTCAATTAAGATTCAAGCCTAAACTCAAGTGGTGCAAGTATATTTTGAAAGTATATTTGGCCTCCAAAATTAAGTCCATTACATGAGACTAAACAAAATGATGATAAAAGCCTTATGTCAGTATATCCACAACAATATAGAGCAGCCCATTTCAATCTAAACTTGGAAAATTAGCAGCAGCTCATTGTTCCTTGTAACCTTGCCCATCAAAAGCAACAGGCCGCAACGGTGACAAAGAAATTCAATTCAGCCAATACGCAAAGTGACGAGAGTATACGCGTCACCCAATTTGTGACCTCTGTGACAGCAGACACGTAACCACCCTCTACCAATGACACAAAGCCAGCACTTACAACGTCATGACCTGGATGCTTTCTCTGCGGCCATCATTGTCAACATAGCCTTCTCTTTCATTCCTGCCTCATTTGCTGTTTCAATTGTTAAGGAACGTGAAGTGAAAGCTAAGCATCAACAACTAATCAGTTTCAGTCATTTCATATTGGGTTTCTACATTTATCTGGGACTTCGCGAGCTTCTTGTTTCCGGCCTCTTTTGCCATAGTTCTCTTTTACATCTTTGGCCTGGATCAGTTTGTTGGGGGAGTTTCTCTGTTACCAACTATCATCATGCTTTTGGAATATGGACTTGCAAGTGCATCATCAACTTATTGCCTTACATTTTTCTTTCTTGACCATACCGTGGCTCAGAACATTGTTCTCCTGGTCCACTTTTTTACTGGATTGATACTAATGGTTATCTCATTCGTTATGGGACTCATCCCATCCACAATAAACGCCAATTCTTTTCTTAAGGTAGCACAAAATGTCAAAGGAGGTTGGATTCAAAGTTGCAACCCTAGCTCATATAAATTTCCAAACTCAGAAAAGGCATTTGCTGATGCAGTGGAAGCAGCAGGGCCAACTCTGGGACCTGCTCTACTTTCAATGAGTGAATATTTGATGTCTAGCTTTAACGAGTCCTACCAGTCTAGTGTATTCTGATATGCAGGTATGGGGCGATTGTGATGGATGATCAAAAGACCGATGGAAGCTTAGGCTACACTGTATTACACAACTTTTCTTGTCAGCATGCTGCTCCCACCTTTATCAATTTGATGAATTCTGCAATTCTTAGGCTTGCTACTCATGACATGAATGCCACAATTCAGACTTCAACCTCCTGTTGGTAAAGGTGCCAGTGATGGATCTTCCAGTTCTTCCATCAACCGAAATCAGGAAACAAGGACAGATAGTCAAAATATAGTGTAAACACTCGCTGGCCAAGGATCAGCTGTTCGTTCGATAAATGGGGACAGGCCTTCAACTCAACGACCCATGCCCCCCGGTGGTAGTCAGGTTGATGTGGCAGATGTCTCAGGTTCTACATAGTCCTGCTTTGAATGGTTTGTTGGAAGGGTTTTCACATCAAACAGGAGTTGACCCACCTGATGGCTTAAGGAACACGTTGCAACAGTTCACACAAAGACCACATATTTGATATACCAATGTTACCTGCAGAAGAGAATTAAATGGACATCATATCAATCAGACGATTCAAAACAAAATAAATTTCAAGTCCTATCCAGTCACTACGATTTAATTCACGCCATATCAAAAACCACAGCATGTTCAAAAATGAGATGTAATTCAAAGCAGTACCAGGGTGTAACCAAGTTAGTCCCCACAGTGTTATTTCTATCCAATTACCCATACCAGAAGTTGAGACCACATACAAAAGTTTTATGCATAAAACAGGAATACAACAAACTCATAATGTAACATCAATTGCAGGGTACAAAGACACATTCACAAAAATGGCAAAAACACCAATGACAGCAGTTTCACAACAGGTTTAAACATCAAAAAGGGAATAAAGCAAACTATGGTAAAAAATACAACCATAATAGAGCAGAAATCTCAGAAGTTGTGGCAGAGATTGTCTGCTAAATCTAATTGATTGGATATATATAACAGCATTGTTCACTCAGAAAAAAAACCCTAACAGGCAGCAGCTGCCTTCTCTCACAACTCACCTTCATCATAACACAAGACACACATAAAGAACTAAGAAGAGAGATTGGAGAGGGAGCTTATCTGCTTTCAGCATTGACAATTTGGTGGTATCGCTCCAGCTCTGTAAGTATTCTGTCATCTTTTTCCGTCTTCATAATCTTAAGCTTTTGTCTTTTGAATGTTGTAAAAAAGAAGAGGGGAGTGAAAAGCCATAACAATACTTTCGTCAAACACATGGTGGGCGACTTTCGCGTCCCTGTCCGTGGCTAGCCTCGCCACCATCGTAACCTTCCACAGAGCGCCACCCCTAACATCAGATAATCATTTTCGAACAACTCATCCCCTTCACCATTTTTCAGAAAAAACTCAGAACGCCGCCCTTTTCACGACCCAGATTCAAACTCACAACAAATACCAACAAAATTTCTGAAACACTCAACAACATTCATCAAACCATAAACCTGTTTTTCATCTTCATTAAACAAACTCACCTTCAGTCTTCATCATCTCCAGAAATTGAAACCCATTTCCATCACTCACTTCCGTTCATCTTCGAACCACCCAGAGAAACTTTCAAAACCCTTATTCTCACCATCAACTTCAACACTCAACCATCTGTTAAAACCCAAACATAAACCATCATCATCAGACCTTCAACATTCTTCTTCAAAACCTCCAAACCCTCACCTCAAGCTAGATTCAATGATGAAACCCTTCTCCGTCACCTCCTTCAAACCGCGACCTAAAAACCACGCCCCATCCTTCACCTAAATTTCATAAGAAACTCAACTTCAAACTACATAAATCGAACCCAGACGCAATCTTCCAAAACAACTTCTGTTAACACTTTCATCAACCCATTTTCGTACTTCAATGCTTCCAAACCGTGACATGCTACAAACCGAAGCAGCAACAAGCACGGAGAGCTTGAGAGAGGTTGATCGGAACCTAGACAGAGAGAAGGTTGAGTTTGATTTCGTTCTGGTGTTGATGATGACGATTTTTGCTTCAAATAATTTTGGGTGATGTTGTTAATCTCATTTTGGGGAAGAAGGCGTATTAGAGAAGAGAGTGAGGAGTTTGGACGAAGAGGTTCAGGAGGAGAGAATCTCTTCTTTTTTTTTTTTTTCATTTATTTTGGTTGTTGCTCATTTGGGCCTAACGGCCCGTCTCCATTTGGTTTCCATACTCCCTGTTTTAATTCCAAACCCCCTCTCTGTTTTTATTTATTTATTTAATTTTAATATGTAAATATGTTTTAGTTAAATATATTATTATTATTATTATTATTATTATTATTATTATTATTATTATTATTATTATTATTATGTATATATACTGTTTTATATTCAATTTCTTTTAGGAGTTTTTTTAGTGTTTTCTTTTAAATTTCTTATTTTCTATTTTAGAGTTATCTTATTTCTCATTTGTTATTGGCCATTTTGTCCCATTTTCATTTGTTTTGGTCGATGACGAGACCTCCGTAAATCGTTATTAAGTCAAACTGTTGATAAATAACGTTGGATCTGAGACCATTTCGCCTTCAACGCTTATCCTCCTAAAACCTCGGTCTCGTACCGAGTGTAACTTCGAAAATATTTTCAAGTCATATTTTCTTTGTATTGCATTAAAAATAGAGGATTGGGTGTAGACCCCTTCTTCTTCGAGTGTTGGGATGCCCACTGTAGTGAGGGTGGTTTCGACACTCGTCTTTCAATACGAAGACACTTCCCATCCATTTTCAAATCTCTTCAATTAAAATCAAATCATCTTTGTATTGAACTAAAAGAGGGGATTAAGTGTAGACTTTCTTCCTCTCCGAGTGTCGAGATGCTCACTGTAGTGTGGGTGGTTTAGACATTCATCTTTCAATACGAAGACGTTTTTTCTTTCCATTCTTTCTATTTTCCAAACTATTCTTCTCCTAAAATGTCGGCTCCGCACCGAGAACATTTTCAACACATTTCCTCATAAAACCTCGGTCTCGTACTGAGTACCCTTTCAATGATAAATTAATTTCTCTTTTGTATCGAATTAAAGAGAGAAGATTGGGTGTAGACCTCTTCTTCTCCGAGTGTTGGGATGCCCACTGTAGTGAGGGTGGTCTCGATACTCGTCTTTCGATACGAAGACGTAACTTTATCCATCACCTATCTTTATCCACCATCTCGCTTTCACAACTTCTTTCCATAATTTTCACACCTAAAACCTCGGTCCCGCACCGAGTGCATTTCAAATTATTTTCACAACAAAAACTTGAATGGTCGTGGAGTGGTTAGGCGTAGGCCTTCTCCTATCCCGAGTGCTGACGTTTACCGTAGGGTTCTCTGTCGCAAAGCGCTTGCCATTCAAAACCAGAAACATCTTTAATAAGAGAACGAAGTTCTCTTTGCATTGAATTAAAGAGAGAGGATTGGGTGTAGACCTCTTCTTCTCCGAGCGTAGGGATGCCCACTGTAGCGAGGGTGGTTTCGACGCTCATCTTTCAATACGAAGACGCCTCGTTCGCCACACCCTTTTATAACAAAAACTTTGAGACAAAGAATTGGGTACTACCCGTAGGGGTTACTATCTGAGGACCTGTCTCGCCCCCTAAAAACAACCCAATCAATCAAATGTGACTTCTTGCCCCGCGTGGCGAAAACTAATCAATCTTTCAAAAGGATATGATACGTTCGTTCTACCGCAAACAGGTAACGCCTAAGTCTCCAACGAGCGAGCAGCAAAACACCTAACTGCTAGAATGCGCACGATAGCATCATCCATAAAAAACATCAACACACCGTAGGCCGAACTACGGCTGCTCTGATTCTTTACTTCTTTTAAGTAAAGATACGTAGGCACAAGGGCCACAATCCTTGCCGAGCACAATCCCCCCCTATCTGTAGTTCCCCGAACTACGTCGACTCTGACTTTCTCACATCTGTTGAGAATACGTAGGCATAGGACCGCGAAGTCCTACCGAGTCTGTTCTTTCTCTCTTCTTCCCCGTTCTCTCTTTCCTCCTAATTTTCTTGTTTCTAACCCTTCTTTTACCCGGTGGAACACTTTTATAGCATAATATTTAAGCAAATAAATTCACACATCGACAAACAAAAGGTTCCCATCGAGTACGATGGATGCGAGGGGTGCTAATACCTCCCCCTCGCATAACCGGCTTCTGAACCCGTTCTTGGTTGCGAGATCATCTTATCCATTTATTTCTTAAGGTTTTCCCGATATTTTCCTTTCCCCTTATGGGATAAATAAAGTTCGGTGGCGACTCTTCTGTCTATCTTTTTCGCCTCCCCGTCGTTGCGCGATGCATTTTTCGAGTAGCGACAATGGGTAACACAATATGCGTCTAGTCTTCCAATTTTCAGTGCTGACATGACAGCAAATCTGAGAAGTGCTCTACTGGGGATTTTCTGCATCCACGCTGCCAGACAACTTCGAAAGATCGATCCACGAAATCTTTTGATGCTGTCACAATAACAACCTTGAAGAAATACTCCTCTGGAGGGGTAAGAGAAACTTAAACAAGCAACTCTGTGGGGAAGAATGCCACAATAGACATTATCATTATACGTCTCACACCGAGATCCTGAATGTTTGGTAATTAATTTGAGCAAGAGCTCTCTCCACCTGCATGGGAAACAATACTTGAAAACAAACGGTTAACCAACCTGGTTTATGTTTCAAAATGCATATGTTTGACAATGGCGTAATGATCCATTCGACATGGAAATGTTACGCGTTTTTTTATTTGGTGGATGCAAGTATGACACTATGTGCCGATGCAAATGCAGACTCGAACTGCTGGGATACAGAAACTGCTTCAGCAAAATAAATGCTGAAGACAACGCCAACTCCGCTGGGGGTAACCAGGTGCTACAGAATTATTCCAGCAAAATAAATGCTGGAAGAGTGAAGCCAACTTCGCTGAGGAATAACTGAATGCGCCAATCATGATTGGACTTCTGCTGGGGAGTGAACGGGTATCACACGGTATTCCGGAAAAATAAATGCCAGGACACCCAGCCAACTCTGCCGGGGAGAGTTTTCTTCGAGTTCCACTGGGAGGAAAGAAAACACTTGCTGGAAAGAGAACTCTGCTGGGGACGAAACGATTCTCTTGGGGAAAATCAACTGACTCCGCTGGGGGAGAGTAAATGACCCTACTGGGAAGGGTAAATTGTCTAAGTACAGCTCCCAAATTGGAAATACTAATCTTCTGAGGCTAATCCACTCTGCTCGGGATGGGGGATCCTTTTGGGGAACACCACACTGTCTGAATGCAGCCTTCGATCTAGGAATCGTCAATTCTGCTGAGAGTAAACGACTTGGCTGGAGAAAGTCCTTCGGCTAAGCTGCGACTAGCTGGGGAATTCGATCCTTCTTCAGTGAGGGCCATTGTTATCTCAGAAGTGCGACCTGCGTGGGGGTCGAGTCTTTCCATTACGAGCTTCTGGTCAATACTGCAATCTTTTGATCGTCCACTTCATACGGCTACGAACCCTGCAACACCACAAACAAGACAAGACAAGTCTATGCAACCAAATCTATTCAGGTCAGTGTTAGTGACATTATTTTCAGTTAATTCAAAGTTTTAGCAATTATTGGCAAAGGCCAGCGACGTTATACACACGCTAGTTTCATTAAACCTAGGCGTTTATCACGTACAAAACAGTAAAGAACCAGCATCAAGTACTGAATAACATGTTTTATTGATTGGGCCCCTAAATGGGCAGAGTTTTGTACACGGGATGTAACTCCTGAAAAGAGGAAGCTACGCACAACAAATATATAAGTATGCACAAGAAGCATAAAATATAATGACAAATCAAATTTGTATACATGTCGACAACGGGATGCAGACGATCATCATGAGCTGATCCTCCTATGACTCGCCCGACTCTAATGCTTTCCCGGTATTCCCACTTCCGAAGAGATTGTATCTGATAATCGACCCCTCAGGTATATTCTCCCGCACCAATGCGCAATGTAGTATCAAATTCGGACCGCAGTCATTTGCTTTTCAAATCCCTAACATTTTTTCGTGAACCGCCCTTTACGGGTTTTCAGTTCACCGGGATACCCTTTTTTGCCGAAGCCGCCCAGTGTAGGTTTTCAACTTCGCGGGTGTACATTTTTCAATTTTATCCCTAACTTTTGCCCGAACCTTTCATTCTGTTTTTGGTTCGCCAGGATGCCCCATTTTTGCCTGGACTCTCTTTTTTCTGTCCAGCGGGTCAATTTCAAGCAAAGTATTTTTTAACTGCGTTCGAATTCACAGGCGACGTAAAGTCTTCACCGTCCATGGTGGACAACAATAAAGCCCCTCCTGAAAAGACTTTTCTGACAACGTATGGCCCTTCGTAGTTGGGGGTTCACTTGCCCCTGTGATCTGCCTGTGGCGGAAGAATCCTTTTCAGCACAAGATCGCCCGTCTGAAAGCTCCGAGGATGTATCTTCTTATTGTCGCTTGCGCGAAAATAAGGTGCCGGCATGACAGAAGAGTCGCCACCTTTCGTTATTTATCCCTTAGAGCGGGAAAGGAAACGATCGGGAAAACCTGACGAAAAAGGGTAAGACAAAGTCGTCGCAACCATTGTCTGGGTTCGGGAGTCGGTTACGCAAGGGGGAGGTATTAGCACCCCTCACGTCCGTCGTACTCGACGGGATCCTCGCTTGTTTGTTTACTTGGACGGGTTGGTTATAATCTATCTACCTATCAAGGCTGGCTAAAAAAGAAAAGAAAAATGACTCGGCAAAGCGTCGCACTTTATGCCTACGTATTCTCATCAGAGAATGAGAAATCAGAGTCAACGTAGTTCGGCCTACGAAGGGTTGCGGGGAAAGGTTGAAGGTTGCTCGCTAGGACGTCGCATCCTATGCCTACGTACTTCCACACTGTATGGAAGATCAGAGCAAACGTAGTTCGGGAAACTACGGCTTATCTCCTGAAAGAAGTGTTTTTTATTGTGTTTGCGACTCAGCTGAGAAAATGACGTTCCCTCAGGATGCGTCTGCTTGGGGAAGAGAATCATCTCTGCCTGGGGAGACATATCAATGCTCACTATTCTGCGTTCAGATGCTGCGGTGGAGAGACCACTGAACACTGCTGGAGAAGGAGGGCTCGCCCTGCTTCGGGGATGCGCACGACACATCGCCTGGAAGGTGCTACACCTGCAACAACACAAACAAACAGACAAGATACCCTCCTCAAAGGGGCCTATCAAGGTTATTATCTCGTGACAATATTCAGGTGATTAATTGTTTCAACAATCAATGGGCCTAGGCCCGTAAGTTTATGTATGCGCATTTTATTAAAAACATCGGCGTTTTCATTCGCAAACAAAACAGATAAATGCTAAGCAGGCAAGCAGAATTGTTGAATAACATGCATTTTATTGATGGTGAACCCCTGAATAGGCAAAAATGTTTTACAACAGAGGCAAGCTCCTGGAATGAGGAAGCCGCACAAAAAGGAAAACATAAATATACATCAGTATATGCAAATATCGGCAACGAGGCATAGACGAACACCATGAGTTGATCCCTCTAAGACCCACTCGACTTTGATACTTCTCCGACGCTTCAGCTTCGGAAGAGATTGATTCAGATAAACGGCCCTCGGGTCCTCTAAACCACTAAACAATGAAAGTCCACGCGGAACGCAGTCATTTGCTTATTCAAATCCCTAACTTTTGCGTGAACTGCCCTTTACGGGTTTTCAGTTCACCGGGATACCCTTTTTTGCCGAAGCCGCCCAGTGTAGGTTTTCGACTTCGCGGGTGTACATTTTTCAATATATCCCTAATTTTTGCCCGAACCTTTTATTCTGTTTTTGGTTCGCCGGGATGCCCCTTTTTTGCCTGGATTCTTTCTTTTTTGTCCAGCGGGTCTCTTTCAAGCAAAGTATTTTTTAACTGCGTCCGCGTTCACCGGGGATGCAAAATCTTCACCATCCATCGTCGATAACAACAAAGCTCCTCCTGAGAAGACCTTGCTGACGACATACGACCCTTCGTAATTCGGAGTCCACTTGTCCCGGTGATCGGAGTGTGGCGGAAGAATCTTCTTCAGGACGAGATCACCCGTCTGAAAGCTTCTAGGACGCACCTTCTTATCATAAGCTTTCTTCATTCAGCTTTGGTACAGGCGACCAAATGCAATCGATGCTAACCTCTTCTCATCCATCAGGCTGAGTTGGTTCAAACGATCCGTAATCCATTCCGCTTCGTCGAGTTTCACATCAACCAAAACTCGCAAAGAAGGAATCTCCACTTCTAACGGTAGGACAGCTTCCATACCGTACACCAAGGAGAAAGGAGTTGCCCCGGTCGACGTACGCACCGTCGTACGGTAACCGTGCAAAGCAAACGGCAGCATTTTGTGCCAATCTTTGTACGTCGCAACCATCTTCTGAACAATCTTCTTTATATTCTTGTTGGCCGCTTCAACAGCGCCATTCATCTTTGGCCGGTAAGGAGATGAGTTGTGGTGTTCAATCTTGAAGCTCTGGCACAGCTCCTTCATCATCTTGTTATTTAAATTCGAACCATTATCAGTAATGATCCGCTCGGGAATTCCATAGCGACAGATGATGTCCCTCTTTATGAATTTAACTACCACCTGATTGGTCACATTAGCATACGAGGCTGCTTCCACCCATTTGGTGAAGTAGTCGATGGCTACCAGAATGAAACGATGACCATTGGATGCAGTAGGCTCGATCTTGTCTATCATGTCGATGCCCCACATGGAGAACGGCCAAGGGGAGGACATGACGTTCAATGGGCACGGCGACACATGAACTTTATCAGCATAAATCTGGCATTTATGACATTTCTTCGCGAATCTGAAGCAATCCGACTCCATAGTCAGCCAGTAATACCCTGCTCTCAGGATTTTTCTCGTCATGGCATGCCCACCGGCGTGCGTACCAAATGTGCCCTCATGGACTTCTTCCATGAGCATACTCGCCTCTTTCTCATCTACACATCTGAGTAGCACAAGATCATGATTTCTCTTATACAACACTCCATCAGGATTGAGATAAAAATTTCCAGACAGCCTCCTCAGAGTCTTCTTATCCTGGGTAGACGCACCCGCGGGATACTCCTTAGTCATAAGGAAGGTCCGGATGTCGTGGAACCATGGCTTGCCGTCGGCGGCATCCTCGATTGCAAAGATAAATGTCGGTCTGTCAAGACGCGAAAGAACAATTCTTGGAGCCTCATTCCAAAAATTGACCTTATACATTGAAGCCAACGTGGCTAAGGCATCAGCCATCTGATTTTCAGCCCTGGGTACATGATGAAGTTCCACTCGATCGAAGAAAGGAAGGAGCCTCCTGGCATAATTCATGTACGGCACCAAATTCGCTTGACGAGTTTCCCACTCCCCTTTAATTTGATTGATTACCAGCGCTGAGTCACCATATACGTCTAGATTCTTGATTCTCAAATCAATTGCCTCTTCTAGACCCATAATACAAGCTTCATACTCTGCTTCATTGTTGGTAACTGGAAACGTCAGTCTCGCAGTAAACGGGATGTGGGATCCGTGAGGAGTCGTGATGATAGCCCCGATACCACTTCCATAGGAATTAACCGCTCCGTCGAATATCAACTTCCACTGAGACTTCCTATCTGGTCCTTCGTCGGGCAACGGCTCATCGCAATCCTTCGCTTTAAGAAACATAATATCCTCGTCATGGAATTCGAACTTCATCGGCTGGTAGTCTTCGATTGGCTGTTCGGCAAGGTAATCAGACAATACGCTTCCCTTAATGGCTTTCTGGGAGACATACTGAATATCATATTCCGTTAACACCATCTGCCATCTGGCAATCCTGCCCGAAAGAGCCTGCTTCTCGAAGACGTACTTGATCGGATCCATCTTCGAAATTAGCATAGTGGTGTGATTGAGCATATACTGTCGTAGACGTTTGGCAGCCCAAGCTAATGCACAACACGTCTTCTCCAGCATCGAGTATCGAGATTTACACTCAGTGAACTTTTTACTCAAATAATAAATGGCATGCTCCTTTCTGCCCGTCTCGTCGTGCTGACCGAGAACACACCCCATACTATTCTCCAGAACCGTCAGGTACATGATTAATGGCCGTCCAGCCACTGGAGGTATCAAGATTGGAGGTTCTTGAAGATACTGCTTTATTTTGTCGAATGCCTTCTGGCAATCCTCATTCCAAGTAATCGCCTGATCTTTCTTTAAAAGCTTGAACATCGGTTCACAAGTGGTCGTGAGCTGAGAGATAAACCTTGCAATGTAGTTTATTCGGCCCAAGAAACCACGAACTTCTTTTTCTGTTTTCGGCGCTGGCATTTCTTGAATAGCTTTTATTTTTGCAGGATCAACTTCAATACCTCGTTCACTAACAATAAACCCCAGTAACTTTCCGGACCGCACTCCAAAAGTGCACTTGTTAGGATTCAGCCTCAGCCTGAACTTCCTAAGCCTCTCAAACAGCTTCAATAAGTTGACCAGATGCTCTTCCTCCGTTTGGGACTTTGCAATCATGTCATCAACATAGACCTCGATCTCATGATGAATCATATCATGAAACAAAGTGACCATTGCTCGCTGGTAAGTGGCTCCTGCGTTCTTCAGACCGAAGGGCATTACCTTATAGCAAAATGTTCCCCAGGGGGTGATGAACGTCGTTTTCTCCATGTCCTCCGGCGCCATCTTGATCTGATTGTAACCGGAGAAGCCATCCATGAACGAAAACACGGAAAATTGGGCTGTATTGTCGACCAACACATCGATATGAGGCAACGGGAAATCATCCTTAGGGCTTGCCCTGTTCAAATCCCGATAATCGACGCACATGCGTACCTTACCATCCTTCTTCGGTACAGGCACTATGTTGGCGACCCACGGAGGGTAAGTGGTAACGGCTAGAAATCCTGCGTCCAACTGCTTCTGGACTTCTTCTTTGATTTTCACAGCCATTTCTGGTCTCGTCCTCCTGAGCTTCTACTTGACTGGAGGGCAATCTTCTCGCAACGGCAAGCGATGAACCACGATATCTATGTCAAGTCCGGGCATATCTTCGTATGACCAAGCAAAGACGTCACTATACTCTCGAAGCATCTCGACCAGTCTATGCTTGACATCATTCTGCAGCGCAGCCCCTACTCTGACATTTCTGACGAGCTCTTCAGAACCCAGATTTACAATCTCAATATCCTCCTCATGAGGCAGAATAACCTTTTCTTCTTGTCTCAACAAGCGGGCCAACTCTTTCGGAAGGTCTTCGTCTTCATCAATCTCATCCTCGGCTTGATAAATCGGGCAATCAAAGTCGTAGTGAGACGTAGAGGGTCCAGAGTCGATGTCATCTGTTATGTGGATCCTGCAATAACAAGGGTTAAGTTTAAAGCAAGAATATGCAGGTTAGCACAAACCTCGTTGCCATTTTACTGTTTTTTTCGAAATAAACATAAAACAGGAATAACAGAGAACACAATATTTGAGTACGAAGAAAACGCCTTTTATTTATTAACAAAATGCATGTACATAATCCAACAAGGCCCTGACAATAAAACCACTATGCCCCGGGTAGGACATAGGGTTGTACAAAGATTGTAAAAAGCAAATCATTACTCTTCACTTGTCAGCTGGATAATCTCCTTGATGGTCCAATTGTTGAGGCGCTCGCCCGGCTTGCTTGGTTGAATCCAGGCGTCAAGATCACAATCGCTATCCCCGCTGTCCTCAGACGCTGCGTTGATGCTCTCGAAAATTACTCCGCCCTTGGTGAATAGGATCGGCCCCTTCCCACGAGACGAACTGCTAGAAGAAGATGAAGCCTCAGCTTCAGGAGAGTACCCTAATCCAAACTTATCCTGCTTGATTGGTATATCCAAAACATGCCCCCAGCCTGGGGTGGAACCGGCTTCGACAACGGCCCGAGCTTCTTTAAACAAGGAGAGATTCATCTCTTGCTTCTCTACGATGACAGGAGCTACCTCTTTCACCTTGACGGTTTCAAATGCTTGGCAGAGAGTTTCATGGATTTCGCCATCCATTTCAACATATTTAAAGGATGACAAATGGCTCACCATAATGTCCTCCTCACCACAGACGGTTACTATGCTGCCCCCGACAGCATATTTAAGCTTCTGATGCAGCGTGGACGTCACGGCACCAGCCGCATGGATCCATGGCCGACCTAAAAGGCAACTGTAGGCAGGCATGATATCCATGATATAGAAAACAGTATTGAACGTCTCTGGACCAACTTGAATTGGCAGGGTCAACTCTCCGAAAACGTGACGCCTAGTTCCGTCAAATGCTTTCACCACCAGATCACTGGGCGTGCAAAGCAATCCACGGGTATCCAACTTCATTAGTGCCTTCTTCGGAAGCACATTAAGCGACGAACCCGTATCCACCAGGACATGCGACATGATAGTGCCTCTGCACTCTATTGAGACGTGCAAGGCGCTATTGTGATCTCTTCCTTTAGGAGTCAGCTCTAAATCTGTGAATCCCAGCCCATTGCCAGCGTTAACATGGGCTACCACCTCCTCTAGCTGATTTACTGATATCTCCTGCGGCACGTATGCAGCGTTCAATACCTTCAGTAATGCGTTGCGGTGCGCCTCAGAACACAGCAACAAGTTAAGAATAGAGATCTTTGACGGAGTCTGGTGAAGATGATCTACAATCTTATAGTCGCTCTTCTTGATTAACCGCATGAACTCTTCAGCATCTTTAACCAGCAAGTCCTTCTCTGCCCCAGAAGGGATCTCTTCGACAACTTTACCTTTACCCTTATCAGCAGCATCAGCCCTGACCACTTTCTCTGCTGCAACCTCTGCTGGCGCGAACACTCTACCGCTTCGAGTAATGCCACTGACTCCGGCAAGATTCTGCACAGTCGATCCGTATGGCTCCAGCTCTAACTTCTGACCATTGCAATAGACTTCGGCGCCGTAATGCCATGGGACGGCGCTAGTGCTCTCGAATGGGATTGGCCCGGCCCTGGTAATAGTGATTGTAGGAGGTCGGGGCGCAGAAATAGTAATAGGGTGACGAGGAATAGTAATGGTAGCGACTTCATCTGCCTGCTTCAGCATGACCTCCCCTGATGCACTTTCTACGCTCCGGCTGAACTGCAAAATACCCTCAGACATCAGACTTTGGATACCTTCGACCAGCTGCTCACACCCATCAGGAAGTGTAGCACAAGCCATACATAACTCTCCGCATCCAGGAAAGAAGCCCTTCTTCAGCAACTTAGCCTTGACAAAACTAAGCGGTGTCTTCAAATCTTTAACGTCAGTTAGTAAGTCTGCACTCTCCTCAGTGATAACGGCGTTCACTCCGCCTCCCTTATGATGAGGCATAGGGTTTTTGGTAACGTTGTGCACGCTGTCAGAAAAGTTAATAACCTTGGCGTCCACCAAGTCCTGCACTTTGTGCTTAAAAGCTTTACAATTCTCAATCGTATGGCCTGGTGCCCCAGTATGGAAATCACAAGTAGCATTTGCATCATACCCAGGTGGTGGTGCCCCTGTCAAGGGAGCCAACGTCCTCTTCTGAACTAGCTGAAGCTGTAGCAAAGTTTGCAGAAGCTGCACATACGACATAGGTGGAGTTTCAAAATGACGATTTGCCAAAGGAGCCCGGTTCTGATATTTCCTATACCCCTGGTTATTCTGCTGCTGAGGCTGCTGCTGCTGCGGCGGAGCAGCTGGGATATTTATGCTAGCAATCTGCTATTGAGGGGCCTTGCCCCTTCTCCGAGCGTTAGTAACAGCACTGGCATCTCCTTCTCGACGCTTGCCAGCGTAAGGTTTCTTACTACCTCCTCCAGCTGAGGATGATTCGCCCTGAATTTTTCCAATCTTTATACCGTTCTCAACATGCTCGCCCATAGTGATGAGAGCCGAGAATGTCCCAGACATGCCACTGACCAGCTTTTCATAGTAGATTCCAGGAAGGGTAGCCACGAACATTTGCACTAGCTCACGCTCAACCATCGGCGGTTGAACCCGAGCAGCCAATTCACGCCACCGTTGGGCGTACTCTTTAAAGCTTTCATTGTTCCGCTGTGAGAGATTCTGAAGCTGAACTCGGTTGGGGGCCAGGTCGCTATTGTATTGATAGTGGAGGACAAACGCTTCTGCGAGATCTTTCCAGGTGCGCACAGTAGCGGGCTCCAAGCCCATATACCATTCGAGTGATGGACCAGAAAGACTATCTTGGAAGAAGTGCATCAGCAACTTCTCATCGTCAGAATAGGCGGACATCTTTCTATAATAAGATCGAAGGTGGACACGGGGGCAAGTAGTACCCTTATACTTCTCAAAGACGGGCACCTTGAACTTATGGGGTACCTTGAAATCAGCGATCAACCCTAATTTGGACATATCAACGCCCAATGTGTTCTGATTTTCAATGTCTCTCATCTTGTCTTCCAGCGCCTTGAACCTGAGTCGAGCTTCAGCATTCAACTCTACTTCTACACCTCTCTGAGAGAATATGTCATCCTGATGGTCCTCCAGCCACGGTTGAGGTACCAACAGGTTTCCGACACCAGCATTGCCGTTGACCGGCCCTATGTTAACATTGGCTCCCAAACTACCATTGCTGACGCCTGCCGCATTGAGTCCGAGATTAGTCATCAGATTGCCGTTAGCACTGCCGTTGCCCCCGGCAACAGGAACAACATTCTGTGGAGCATCCACTGGAGGAGGAGTAGGCACGGCCCTGCCGTGAAGTATGCCATTACTGTCAACCCTGGAAATCAAAGGTTGAACCAAAGTACGAAGCTGATCCTGACCATTAGCGACTACCTGCATCAGTTCCATAAAACGATCCATCCGTTCACGGAGCTCTTGAACATCTGACTGCACCTGATCCATGATCCTAGTCTGATTAGCGCGAGTCGAGTAACGGTGAATGAGTCTTTGATCAATCCTGGAGATCGGAGGCAGCTCGGAACCTGTGAACCTGAAAAACCTTGCCAACATTAAAGGTTAGGAAAAGCCACAAAATGTATGTCATGCTTCATGCAGATGCATGTGTGTGTCTGTGTGCTTGAGAGGTTTCCCCCGATCCTAGCGCCTTGGTACCAATGCTGACAATAAGAAGAGGAGGAGAAGAAATCCGAGCCCAATCATGGAAACATCAATCTCACACATAGCATCAGCAATAGTCAAATTCGACACATCAAGGACCGAGAACTCGTACGCAACAGTCTTCCTGAGAGAGGCTGCAATAATACAATAGGAGGCGAGGGGTCCTGGATCGGGGAAACGGCACCTGTCACAGACACACGTTAATGGAATGCAAATGAACATGCAAACTAATGCAGAATGCAAGCATGCAATAATATATCCAGGTAGCTGCTGTGGAGATTCGGTATCAACAGTCGCTGATGAGAAGGAAACCCCGGTGTAAGACTACTAATCTGATCTGCTGAGAATAACCCTCTGATAGGACCATATATATAAGACCAAAGTTCTGCTCTGTCAAGAACAAATGTCCGATAATAAGGACCCCAGGTGCGTGATCAAGAGATATCTGCTGATGAAGTCTTCAGACCCCAAATCAAAATCTGCCCTATCAAGAACAAACACACAGCTGCTGACGAGATCTTCAGACCCCACTCAAAATCTACCCTATCAAGAACAAACCGCTGATGATGATACACTGATCAAACCTGCTCTATCAAGAACAGACAACATCTGCTGATGAGACCTTCAGACCTCACTCAAAATCTGCTCCATCAAGAACGAACCGCTGATGATGATACACTGATCAAACCTGCTCTATCAAGAACAGACAAACACCCGGTGATAAGATCCTCTGATCAAAAACTTGCTCTGTCGAGTCTGCAACTAAGAACCCTGGTACCAACATAACTGATTCACTGTCAAGAAAATCAGGTAGTCTGAAGGTCAAAGTTTCCTGCAATAAACCCAGCCCGCTCACAGGTATGAACCTAAACTGACTCAAGGTATGGCATCCTATGCGTTCATCAGCGTCACAGACTTTCAAAACTGACGATACGATTCCCAGAAGGAGTGGCATCATCAAGTCTTGAAGAGGCCTCACTTAGCTGAATCACAAATGATCGGTCCCCAGAGTCGACAATTCAACTAACCAGCAACCCACGCCAACCAAAGGAAGGGGCAGGAGGCCAACCAGAGGAACCTCGTCTGAATGTAGATTTCGCGGGACACCAAGGCAAGCAAAGCAAGCGGGCGCCAACTAATCTCTACTCTAAGTCTAGGGTGCACTCAAGCCCAGGTCCGGCTTCTCACTCATCAGAACTCCCATCCCACAACAGCACAAATAATCATATTATACTGAAAATAAAATGCGGGAAATAAAGTGCGAGAAGTAAAAATGCGATAAATAAACGCAACCCAACAAGCAAACACACAAGCGGTAGGATTGACTCTCTTAAGGGACGTTGGATCCCAAAATTGACTCGCTTTCGGGACGTTGGATCCCTAGGAAACTATCAAGTCCCCAGCAAAGTCGCCAGCTGTCGCTTGCGCGAAAATAAGGTGCCGGCATGACAGAAGAGTCGCCACCTTTCGTTATTTATCCCTTAGAGCGGGAAAGGAAACGATCGGGAAAACCTGACGAAAAAGGGTAAGACAAAGTCGTTGCAACCATTGTCTGGGTTCGGGAGTCGGTTACGCAAGGGGAAGGTATTAGCACCCCTCACGTCCGTCGTACTCGACGGGATCCTCGCTTGTTTGTTTACTTGGACGGGTTGGTTATAATCTATCTACCTATCAAGGCTGGCTAAAAAAGAAAAGAAAAATGACTCGGCAAAGCGTCGCACTTTATACCTACGTATTCTCATCAGAGAATGGGAAATCAGAGTCAACGTAGTTCGGCCTACGAAGGGTTGCGGGGAAAGGTTGAAGGTTGCTCGCTAGGACGTCGCATCCTATGCCTACGTACTTCCACACTGTATGGAAGATCAGAGCAAATGTAGTTCGGGAAACTACGGCTTATCTCCTGAAAGAAGTGTTTTTTATTGTGTTTGCGATTTCAACCGCACTAGAGACTATGACCTGAGAGGGAATGCGTCCTTTCTCAGATAGCTTAAGGCTCGTAACGTACGACAGAAATCATTCATGATTACTGTATCTTAAACTGCTTCGAGATGAGAAGAGAACAGGACCAACTAGGAGGGAGACTATCAAGTCCTACTGTTATCATGCCATGGATTCATCCTATGGTTGAGGTTTGAACAGGGAACTCCTAGATGTTGTCATGCATAGGTTTCAACCTAAAAGTCTATCATCAAATCCTTATCAAAGGAAATGAGAGTCCTAAGGGATCATGTCAATGATACACCAAAACAGGCAAAGCATCAGCTTAACAGTAAAATGCATGCAATGCAAGTGAGGGAGGAAATGTGTGTGGGGCTTCAGCCTCCACCAGCTCGTCTCGACCTCAAGCCAGTCATGAAATAACAGTAATCATACTAAAAAATAAACAACATGCTATCAAGCAATAAACAGTAAACTGCAATCATACAGATAAAATGAAAACATGCTATCAAGCAAAATAAACACATGGGCAAGGGAGCTGGGCTCTACCGAATACCCGCAAGCAAAGCCACGCAATAACAATACAAGTAGAGGGAGCAACTCAACCTCTAATGCAATCATGCTCTTAGACTGAACTTATTCTAGATGTACTTAATCTAATGCAACAGACAATTCAGACAAAACACACAATACAGAAAAGAAAAACAGAAGAAAGCTTCAGCTCCTCCAGCAGCAACTCAGTCCTCAGACTTCACCCATCAACTGCTTTTCAGGTATCAACCCTACAACATGAGTATCAACTCATCTTCTCCCTTGAGCTTCAGCTTCTTTGATCAGCTCCACCTTCAGGCTTCACTATCTTCAGGGATCTTCAAGTATCAACTTGGTCTTCACAAAGTCTTCAGACTTCAACAATCTTCAAGGATTCATCCTCTTCAAAGCTTCAGCTTCTATCTCCAATGGCTTTTCTTCAAGTCCTAATCTCCAAGCTGAGGAATCAATCACAAGAGTAAACTGGGTGCTAAGCAATTAGTTGACCACCAAGGGTGGCAAACATACTGCTGTCAGCACAAGGAATATTTCTCTCAAGAGTTCTATCTCTCAGACATTAGCACCAAGCCTTCCAAAGGAAGGGGGTGAGTGTCTCAGAGAGACTCTGTATCACAGAGAAGAATGGAGGCAATCAAGACCTTCCATGTTTGAGAATCAAGTTGGCTAATCTAGAGCTCTGCCTAACTCCTATATCCTACAAACTGAACAAACAAAAGCTACAACTAAGCTCCACTTCAAGGTCTTCAAAGTCTTCAATGATGATCCACAAGGTCTTCAACTCAATCTTCAAGGCTCACCCACTCAAAAGAGAAGAAAAGAAAGCAAAACAATACAAATTATGCCCTTAAGCAACACACATACTATCCATACATTCAAAAATCAATTAAAAATACTATAATACTATATAATATTCTAGCAAAATTCTAGGGGATTCTATACATACTTACCCTTAACCCATATATTCCCCATACACTAATTTGGCCTATAAAACCCAAAACAAAATTGTTAAATCTACTTATACAACCTAAAACCCTAATTTGAGCACCTAAATGTCAAACAAGCAAACTATATCAAGTTTTAATCTACAAATTGTGAATTAAATCCTACATGAACTATGATTCAATATCTAACTATGCCAAAAAGAATGGCTCAAAAATCCTAAGGGAAAGTCCTAAAAGAAATTATACAAAATCAAGTATCAACTAAAAACAATTAAAAAGACTATTTAAAAGAATAATATGCTAAAAATATTAAAAGAAAAATAAAATGGAATTTTATTTATTTACATTTTTCTAGACAGAATTATGAATATGTGAAAAAAAACAAGCATTAAAAAATATTAAGTTTTCTATTTTATATGGATTTTTATAATATGCAAGAAAAAGTAAAAATGAGAAAATAAAAAGAATTAATTAAAGGGAATGGGGGGTGTGAAAAGAAGCTGTGCCTAGTTGATAACTCTGATGGGCCAGGAAACTGGGGTGCAATTAGTAAGCATGGTAGGCCCACCTGCGTTCAGAAAATCACTTGAAAAATTAAAAAGAAAAATAAGACGAGGACGGTGCAAATAGCATCAAAATTTAGTTCAAAAGCTGATTGGGCCGCTGGTGGGGGTGTCAATAGCATGGACTTTTACTGAGCCCAGGTTTTCCACTTATTTAAACGCGACGTTTAGCTCTATGGGATTCCCTCCGTTTCTTGTTTAAACTTGGACCGTTGGATGGAAGTAACAAGTCAAGCAGCCAGCACGATCTGACGGTAGAGAACCCGTCTTCTCCAACTCAACCTAGGGTTTCAGAAAACCCTCCATCCATGCAGGGATCTTCCAGCCTCACGTACTCCCTCGTCCTTCCACCAAATGCCACGCCACAAAAACCAAAAGTGACCTACTAATTGCCCTCTTCAACATCCTGCATTTGGTTTCTCCTGAATCTCCACCAAGAATCAAACCCGAGCGATGTAACCCTAGGGCACCATGAATTAACTCTGATATGCATGCTCACCATTCTTGTTGAAACTAACCTGGGATACTCTACATGCTATGGGGATCATACTAAACTAGAGAACCAAGATTATAGTACACTAATACACGAGTTCTTGATCTTAAAACAGAAATGGCCATGGAACCAACCTTCATATAATGCCTTCAAACTCATCACAATTCATCCCTAAGGGTCTCTAATCACCTATATCCTAACAACATGATCTAAAACTGCATAATTAAGGGGATTCGAATGAAGTTTCTTACCTTGCAAGTGATGATGGCTATGGTGGTTTCTCTTCAATCCAAGCCTTGATGTTTGCTTCAAATGATCTCCAATGGCAGTAGATTCTTCTGTTTGCACTAGTTCTTGTTGAAACTTCTTGAACCACCTTATCCACCTCTTCATGCAACTTGGAGTGAAGACTTGGATCACACAAAATAGCCACTGATTTCAATCATTCTTGCTTGCCAATTGTTCTATGATGATGGTAGATGATGATGATAACAAGAATGATGCTAATTGATGAAGTTTTGATGGAGATTGAAAGCAAAATGCAATTTGGAGTTATGGAATCAAACTATGGTTTGCAAGCACAATGAATCACCAACCTTGACTACATTGTGATCTAACAAATATATAGAAACCAATGGAAGAGTCTAGACTCATCTAGAAACTTTGAGAATCATTTAGAAAGTCATGGAACTTCTCTTGTCATGACATATTGCATTATCTCCTTTCATGCCTTAAACCTTTCAATCTTGTGTCAAAAACTCCTTACATGAGATATTGGGATTGAATGAGTGAAAAAACAAGCTAAACCTTGCCTTATGCCAAGTTTCTCAAAGGTTCCTTAATATGCAAGCATGAACTTTACAAAGTAGCCCCCATTTTAAGACCTCAAATCAAAATTCTACTTGAACTATTGTTTTTAAAATAATGTTTGGATTCAAAATGACATATTGGATGACCTATTTTGGATTTGTACATCTCCTAAACCAAAATTCCATTTCAACTTTTTCAACTTATAAGCCATTTACAAGCCATTTGCACCACTTTTAAAAATCCATGCTCTAAGCTTTTTCAATAACTCATGACCATTTTTCTAGGCTTAAAATCCCATTTTGAACAACTTTGATGTTTTGAGTTTTTCCATTTGAGGCTTGGAAATAGGAGATATGGCCTTTGCTTAAAATGACCTATAACTGCCAAATGACCAAAATACCCCTGTCTTGTTCAAACCATAAGTTGAGTTCCACAAATCCTATCAAGGACTTATAGTACTCTCTAGAAAGATAAGAAGATGCCCTTCAACATTCATGTTGACCAAGAGATCATAGGAATCATCCTACTAGGGCAAAAGTTGTCTGCAAGTTGGGTGACTTTCAAGGACCCAGATTCACACACCTCAGCTGACCTGTAATTTGTCAAAACCATAACTTGAGCTCTGCAACTCCTATCAAGGACTTCCACCACTCAAATTAAAGCTAAGAACAAGCTCTACAACATTCATGTTGTGGGGGAGATGAGATATCAATCACATCTTGAGCTAAAACTGCCTGGAAGATAGGGATCAAACTAGGGTTTTTTCACTGACAATCCTCAGAAACCCTAACTCAAAATTTATCAAACTCCTCAATCATGATGAGTTGGTCTAGGAATCATCTTTATAACATCTCCATACATCATTCCATGATCTCATGGCCCCTTGGATTAGGTCTCAACCTTCTCAAAATCTTCAGTTAACCTAGGGTTGACCCAGTCAAAACCCTAATTCTACCATTCATGGTTGAATCTTCTGAATTCTTGCGCAATGACCTCTCTGGGCTTTATGATGGCTATCAAGACATCTCATAGGCTTTCTAAAAGCTTCAAGTTCTTTCTCAAAGTCTCAGAATCATCTGAGGAGCTCCCATAACTCTCAAGCTATGAAGCACACAACCCTGGTTTCAACCAATTCTCCTGAGGATCTCCTGAACTTTCTGGTGAAGGTATCAACCTTCAAACACTTGATGGATGAATAATTGTTGGTCAAATTTTGGGGTGCAACAACTGCCCCTATTCAAACGGCTTGAACCTGACTGGGTGAGAAGCGAACGACTCTCAACCAATCAAGGTGCGAGACGATTGAATACCGGTAAACCCGAAAATTTGCCAACTGCACGAGCACACGATACTCTGCAGGGAACAAATCTTTGAATACTGCAATATTAGCTGCTCAACAGCTGGAGAAATACCAGTCTGACATCACCGTCAATTATCCACATTAAATTCTTCTGACATTGCCTTCAGACAACCACAACACCCAACCTCGCCGCCGGAAAACTGAATCTGACATCGCCGTCGGAAACACACATCACTTTGAGAGACACTAGACATCGTCGTCGAACAAACATCCAACCTCTGCTGGGGATTTAAAGAACCTGACTTCGCCGTCAAACAAACATTCAACCTCGCCGTTGGAAACAAACACTCGACCCCGCCGTCGAACAAACATCCAACCTCGCCGTCGGAAACAAACATTCGACCTCGCCGTCGAACGAACATTCAACCTCGTCGTCGAACAAACATCCAACCTCGCCGTCGGAAACAAACATTCGACCTCGCCGTCAAACAAACCTAATCTGACCTCGCCGTCAAAACACATCCAACCTCGCCGTCGAACACAAACCTGATCTGGCCTGGGGTTCACCCCTGGTAAATGGAACAAAAGGTACACTTGCGTATTTGAAACTACTCCGCTGGAGATGAGAGACTCAACCAAGAACTCTCTGATTTGGGGTTCACCCTCAGAACCGTAACGAAGATCGGAATACTACTGCACAATGATCCCACTGTAGAACTTCAACATCAGAACTACATGAAACCCTGGCCCCTGGCCACTTCCAGCTTCAGCTAGAAAAGATCTTCAAGTACTTCTGAAGATAAGCATCCTTGGCCTTCAAGGATGTAAACTCTGCAGGAGGTATCTTCGACTTCAGTCTAAAGAAATGATCCTTGGCCTTCAAGGATACATGGATATGCCTTCAGGCGACTCCGCCTCTGCTATAGAGTATCCGTGACTTCAGTCAGGGATATACTTCGGCCTTCAGTCCGAAAAAATGAATCCTAGGTCATTCATGACCTTGGGGATAACCTTGCCCTGAGGCACCTTCGCTTCAGCTTGGGAAATCTATGACTTCAGTCAGAGAAGTGGTATCCTGAGCCATTCATGACTCTACGGGGATTCAAACACTTTGCCTTCAGGCAAACTCCGCTTCAGCTGGAGAAACATCTTCGACTTCAGTCAGAAGAAACACTATTCACTGGATCGCGATCAATCATCACCTCAGGACAACTGACTTGGTCTTCAGGCCAACACGGATCACCTTGAATACAAAAGCTGCGTCTACAAACTCTTGAACTTTGTTTTCAGACACACGTTGATTCATCAACACGGAAATCCGAATCCACAGGAACATTCTGGCACCGCCTTCAGGCGTTTACGAAGTCAATCTTCAGATTAGACATCATTGTTGGAGCAAACATATCACGCTGCTAAGGACTTCAAGAATCATCTTGAACAAACAACTCTGTTGGGCACCTTCAAGAATCATCCTGAACTGATAACCTTTCTGGCGACTTCATTCTGCTGGGTATTCCAGGAATCTTCCTGGGCAACTCTTGCTGGGTACGCTACTGTGGAGCTCAAGAATCATCCTAAGCAAACAACTCGGGAAACTGCGCTGAGGTCTTAAGAATCATCTTAAGCAAACGGCCCTGCTGAGGAATTCAAGAATCATCTTGAACTGAAGACTTCGCTGGGGATCTCAAAAATCATCTTGAGCGAGCAACTGTGGAGATTACACCGGGGTCTTAAGAATCATCTTAAGAAAGCGACCTCGTTGGAGAGAATATCAGGAATCACCCTGAGCAGCTGATCCTTCGGCCGAACACCTGTAAAACAAGAATGATAATAACCTAGATCATGCTTATGATGCATATGCTTCGGTGCCCTGCCCCACACGGTGGGAATGCTATGCGTTTATGCTAAATGCTATGCAATCATGCAATGTGATGCGATCCCGTCAGCAAAATAAATGCCGAGGGGGAAATTCTCCTGTCAAGGAGAAAGAACTACTCAGATAGAGGAATCATCCTGCTGAGGAGAACGTGGACATGCCGATATCAATCGGACTCTGTCTGGGGAATCGATCTTCCGTTGACTGCTGCAGGAAAAACAACTTCAGTTGTCTGCTGCCGGGGAACGAAGCTCTGCGAGAACTTGGACCTGCTGATATCAATCGCGAGGATAAACTGCGCGGCCGTCATGGCTACTTTTCTGGGGATAACAACTCTGTGGGGAAACAACTTCAGCTGCTCCACACTCCACTGGGGAAGAGGGAATCATCCGACTTCAGGAGAGAATACAACTCTGGTGGGGAATCTCAATTCCGCTGGAGACTTCAGTCTGGCACCATCAGTTACTGCATACTTCTGTGTAAGAACAGCTTCCTGCGAAACCTGCACTCGTGACCCGGTGCTGGGGAAGACACCTGCTTCGGCGACTTTACTGGGGAAAACACGAGCTTCGGCACCCGAACATTCCTCTGAAATCTGCACTTGTGACCCGGTGCTGGGGGAGAATACGAGCTCCGGCGCGCGACTCAGCTGAGAAAATGACGTTCCCTCAGGATGCGTCTGCTTGGGGAAGAGAATCATCTCTGCCTGGGGAGACATATCAATGCTCACTATTCTGCGTTCAGATGCTGCGGTGGAGAGACCACTGAACACTGCTGGAGAAGGAGGGCTCGCCCTGCTTCGGGGATGCGCACGACACATCGCCTGGAAGGTGCTACACCTGCAACAACACAAACAAACAGACAAGATACCCTCCTCAAAGGGGCCTATCAAGGTTATTATCTCGTGACAATATTCAGGTGATTAATTGTTTCAATAATCAATGGGCCTAGGCCCGTAAGTTTATGTATGCGCATTTTATTAAAAACATCGGCGTTTTCATTCGCAAACAAAACAGATAAATGCTAAGCAGGCAAGCAGAATTGTTGAATAACATGCATTTTATTGATGGTGAACCCCTGAATAGGCAAAAATGTTTTACAACAGAGGCAAGCTCCTGGAATGAGGAAGCCGCACAAAAAGGAAAACATAAATATACATCAGTATATGCAAATATCGGCAACGAGGCATAGACGAACACCATGAGTTGATCCCTCTAAGACCCACTTGACTTTGATACTTCTCCGACGCTTCAGCTTCGGAAGAGATTGATTCAGATAAACGGCCCTCGGGTCCTCCAAACCACTAAACAATGAAAGTCCACGCGGAACGCAGTCATTTGCTTATTCAAATCCCTAACTTTTGCGTGAACTGCCCTTTACGGGTTTTCAGTTCACCGGGATACCCTTTTTTGCCGAAGCCGCCCAGTGTAGGTTTTCGACTTCGCGGGTGTACATTTTTCAATATATCCCTAATTTTTGCCCGAACCTTTTATTCTGTTTTTGGTTCGCCGGGATGCCCCTTTTTTGCCTGGATTCTTTCTTTTTTGTCCAGCGGGTCTCTTTCAAGCAAAGTATTTTTTAACTGCGTCCGCGTTCACCGGGGATGCAAAATCTTCACCATCCATCGTCGATAACAACAAAGCTCCTCCTGAGAAGACCTTGCTGACGACATACGACCCTTCGTAATTCGGAGTCCACTTGTCCCGGTGATCGGAGTGTGGCGGAAGAATCTTCTTCAGGACGAGATCACCCGTCTGAAAGCTTCTAGGACGCACCTTCTTATCATAAGCTTTCTTCATTCGGCTTTGGTACAGGCAACCAAATGCAATCGATGCTAACCTCTTCTCATCCATCAGGCTGAGTTGGTTCAAACGATTCGTAATCCATTCCGCTTCGTCGAGTTTCACATCAACCAAAACTCGCAAAGAAGGAATCTCCACTTCTAACGGTAGGACAACTTCCATACCGTACACCAAGGAGAAAGGAGTTGCCCCGGTCGACGTACGCACCGTCGTACGGTAACCGTGCAAAGCAAACGGCAGCATTTTGTGCCAATCTTTGTACGTCGCAACCATCTTCTGAACAATCTTCTTTATATTCTTGTTGGCCGCTTCAACAGCGCCATTCATCTTTGGCCGGTAAGGAGATGAGTTGTGGTGTTCAATCTTGAAGCTCTGGCACAGCTCCTTCATCATCTTGTTATTTAAATTCGAACCATTATCAGTAATGATCCGCTCGGGAATTCCATAGCGACAGATGATGTCCCTCTTTATGAATTTAACTACCACCTGCTTGGTCACATTAGCATACGAGGCTGCTTCCACCCATTTGGTGAAGTAGTCGATGGCTACCAGAATGAAACGATGACCATTGGATGCAGTGGGCTCGATCTTGCCTATCATGTCGATGCCCCACATGGAGAACGGCCAAGGGGAGGACATGACGTTCAATGGGCACGGCGACACATGAACTTTATCAGCATAAATCTGGCATTTATGACATTTCTTCGCGAATCTGAAGCAATCCGACTCCATAGTCAGCCAGTAATACCCTGCTCTCAGGATTCTTCTCGTCATGGCATGCCCACCGGCGTGCGTACCAAATGTGCCCTCATGGACTTCTTCCATGAGCATACTCGCCTCTTTCTCATCTACACATCTGAGTAGCACAAGATCGTGATTTCTCTTATACAACACTCCATCAGGATTGAGATAAAAATTTCCAGACAGCCTCCTCAGAGTCTTCTTATCCTGGGTAGACGCACCCGCGGGATACTCCTTAGTCATAAGGAAGGTCCGGATGTCGTGGAACCATGGCTTGCCGTCAGCGGCATCCTCGATTGCAAAGACAAATGTCGGTCTGTCAAGACGCGAAAGAACAATTCTTGGAGCCTCATTCCAAAAATTGACCTTATACATTGAAGCCAACGTGGCTAAGGCATCAGCCATCTGATTTTCAGCCCTGGGTACATGATGAAGTTCCACTCGATCGAAGAAAGGAAGGAGCCTCCTGGCATAATTCATGTACGGCACCAAATTCGCTTGACGAGTTTCCCACTCCCCTTTAATTTGATTGATTACCAGCGCTGAGTCACCATATACGTCTAGATTCTTGATTCTCAAATCAATTGCCTCTTCTAGACCCATAATACAAGCTTCATACTCTGCTTCATTGTTGGTAACTGGAAACGTCAGTCTCGCAGTAAACGGGATGTGGGATCCGTGAGGAGTCGTGATGATAGCCCTGATACCACTTCCATAGGAATTAACCACTCCGTCGAATATCAACTTCCACTGAGACTTCCTATCTGGTCCTCCGTCGGGCAACGGCTCATCGCAATCCTTCGCTTTAAGAAACATAATATCCTCGTCAGGGAATTCGAACTTCATCGGCTAGTAGTCTTCGATTGGTTGTTCGGCAAGGTAATCAGACAATACACTTCCCTTAATGGCTTTCTGGGAGACATACTGAATATCATATTCCGTTAACACCATCTGCCATCTGGCAATCCTGCCCGAAAGAGCCTGCTTCTCGAAGACGTACTTGATCGGATCCATCTTTGAAATTAGCATAGTGGTGTGATTGAGCATATACTGTCGTAGACGTTTGGCAGCCCAAGCTAATGCACAACACGTCTTCTCCAGCATCGAGTATCGAGATTCACACTCAGTGAACTTTTTACTCAAATAATAAATGGCATGCTCCTTTCTGCCCGTCTCGTCGTGCTGACCGAGAACACACCCCATACTATTCTCCAGAACCGTCAGGTACATGATTAATGGCCGTCCAGCCACTGGAGGTATCAAGATTGGAGGTTCTTGAAGATACTGCTTTATTTTGTCGAATGCCTTCTGGCAATCCTCATTCCAAGTAATCGCCTGATCTTTCTTTAAAAGCTTGAACATCGGTTCACAAGTGGCCGTGAGCTGAGAGATAAACCTTGCAATGTAGTTTATTCGGCCCAAGAAACCACGAACTTCTTTTTCTGTTTTCGGCGCTGGCATTTCTTGAATAGCTTTTATTTTTGCAGGATCAACTTCAATACCTCGTTCACTAACAATAAACCCCAGTAACTTTCCGGACCGCACTCCAAAAGTGCACTTGTTAGGATTCAGCCTCAGCCTGAACTTCCTAAGCCTCTCAAACAGCTTCAATAAGTTGACCAGATGCTCTTCCTCCGTTTGGGACTTTGCAATCATGTCATCAACATAGACCTCGATCTCATGATGAATCATATCATGAAACAAAGTGACCATTGCTCGCTGGTAAGTGGCTCCTGCGTTCTTCAGACCAAAGGGCATTACCTTATAGCAAAATGTTCCCCAGGGGGTGATGAACGTCGTTTTCTCCATATCCTCCGGTGCCATCTTGATCTGATTGTAACCGGAGAAGCCATCCATGAACGAAAACACGGAAAATTGGGCTGTATTGTCGACCAACACATCGATATGAGGAAACGGGAAATCATCCTTAGGGCTTGCCCTGTTCAAATCCCGATAATCGACGCACATGCGTACCTTACCATCCTTCTTCGGTACAGGCACTATGTTGGCGACCCACGGAGGGTAAGTGGTAACGGCTAGAAATCCTGCGTCCAACTGCTTCTGGACTTCTTCTTTGATTTTCACAGCCATGTCTGGTCTCGTCCTCCTGAGCTTCTGCTTGACTGGAGGGCAATCTTCTCGCAACGGCAAGCGATGAACCACGATATCTGTGTCAAGTCCGGGCATATCTTCGTATGACCAAGCAAAGACGTCACTATACTCTCGAAGCATCTCGACCAGTCTATGCTTGACATCATTCTGCAGCGCAGCCCCTACTCTGACATTTCTGACGAGCTCTTCAGAACCCAGATTTACAATCTCAATATCCTCCTCATGAGGCAGAATAACCTTTTCTTCTTGTCTCAACAAGCGGGCCAACTCTTCCGGAAGGTCTTCGTCTTCATCAATCTCATCCTCGGCTTGATAAATCGGGCAATCAAAGTCGTAGCGAGACGTAGAGGGTCCAGAGTCGATGTCATCTGTTATGTGGATCCTGCAATAACAAGGGTTAAGTTTAAAGCAAGAATATGCAGGTTAGCACAAACCTCGTTGCCATTTTACTGTTTTTTTCGAAATAAACATAAAACAGGAATAACAGAGAACACAATATTTGAGTACGAAGAAAACGCCTTTTATTTATTAACAAAATGCATGTACATAATCCAACAAGGCCCTGACAATAAAACCACTATGCCCCGGGTAGGACATAGGGTTGTACAAAGATTGTAAAAAGCAAATCATTACTCTTCACTTGTCAGCTGGATAATCTCCTTGATGGTCCAATTGTTGAGGCGCTCGCCCGGCTTGCTTGGTTGAATCCAGGCGTCAAGATCACAATCGTTATCCCCGCTGTCCTCAGACGCTGCGTTGATGCTCTCGAAAATTACTCCGCCCTTGGTGAATAGGATCGGCCCCTTCCCACGAGACGAACTGCTAGAAGAAGATGAAGCCTCAGCTTCAGGAGAGTACCCTAATCCAAACTTATCCTGCTTGATTGGTATATCCAAAACATGCCCCCAGCCTGGGGTGGAACCGGCTTCGACAACGGCCCGAGCTTCTTTAAACAAGGAGAGATTCATCTCTTGCTTCTCTACGATGACAGGAGCTACCTCTTTCACCTTGACGGTTTCAAATGCTTGGCAGAGAGTTTCATGGATTTCGCCATCCATTTCAACATATTTAAAGGATGACAAATGGCTCACCATAATGTCCTCCTCACCACAGACGGTTACTATGCTGCCCCCGACAGCATATTTAAGCTTCTGATGCAGCGTGGACGTCACGGCACCAGCCGCATGGATCCATGGCCGACCTAAAAGGCAACTGTAGGCAGGCATGATATCCATGATATAGAAAACAGTACTGAACGTCTCTGGACCAACTTGAATTGGCAGGGTCAACTCTCCGAAAACGTGACGCCTAGTTCCGTCAAATGCTTTCACCACCAGATCACTGGGCGTGCAAAGCAATCCACGGGTATCCAACTTCATTAGTGCCTTCTTCGGAAGCACATTAAGCGACGAACCCGTATCCACCAGGACATGCGACATGATAGTGCCTCTGCACTCTATTGAGACGTGCAAGGCGCTGTTGTGATCTCTTCCTTTAGGAGTCAGCTCTAAATCTGTGAATCCCAGCCCATTGCCAGCGTTAACATGGGCTACCACCTCCTCTAGCTGATTTACTGATATCTCCTGCGGCACGTATGCAGCGTTCAATACCTTCAGTAATGCGTTGCGGTGCGCCTCAGAACACAGCAACAAGTTAAGAATAGAGATCTTTGACGGAGTCTGGTGAAGATGATCTACAATCTTATAGTCGCTCTTCTTGATTAACCGCATGAACTCTTCAGCATCTTTAACCAGCAAGTCCTTCTCTGCCCCAGAAGGGATCTCTTCGACAGCTTTACCTTTACCCTTATCAGCAGCATCAGCCCTGACCACTTTCTCTGCTGCAACCTCTGCTGGCGCGAACACTCTACCGCTTCGAGTAATGCCACTGACTCCGGCAAGATTCTGCACAGTCGATCCGTATGGCTCCAGCTCTAACTTCTGACCATTGCAATAGACTTTGGCGCCGTAATGCCATGGGACGACGCTAGTGCTCTCGAATGGGATTGGCCCGGCCCTGGTAATAGTGATTGTAGGAGGTCGGGGCGCAGAAATAGTAATAGGGTGACGAGGAATAGTAATGGTAGCAACTTCATCTGCCTGCTTCAGCATGACCGCCCCTGATGCACTTTCTACGCTCTGGCTGAACTGCAAAATACCCTCAGACATCAGACTTTGGATACCTTCGACCAGCTGCTCACACCCATCAGGAAGTGTAGCACAAGCCATACATAACTCTCCGCATCCAGGAAAGAAGCCCTTCTTCAGCAACTTAGCCTTGACAAAACTAAGCGGTGTCTTCAAATCTTTAACGTCAGTTAGTAAGTCTGCACTCTCCTCAGTGATAACGGCGTTCACTCCGCCTCCCTTATGATGAGGCATAGGGTTTTTGGTAACGTTGTGCACGCTGTCAGAAAAGTTAATAACCTTGGCGTCCACCAAGTCCTGCACTTTGTGCTTAAAAGCTTTACAATTCTCAATCGTATGGCCTGGTGCCCCAGTATGGAAATCACAAGTAGCATTTGCATCATACCCAGGTGATGGTGCCCCTGTCAAGGGAGCCAACGTCCTCTTCTGAACTAGCTGAAGCTGTAGCAAAGTTTGCAGAAGCTGCACATACGACATAGGTGGAGTTTCAAAATGACGATTTGCCAAAGGAGCCCGGTTCTGATATTTCCTATACCCCTGGTTATTCTGCTGCTGAGGCTGCTGCTGCTGCGGCGGAGCAGCTGGGATATTTATGCTAGCAATCTGCTATTGAGGGCCCTTGCCCCTTCTCCGAGCGTTAGTAACAGCACTGGCATCTCCTTCTCGACGCTTGCCAGCGTAAGGTTTCTTACTACCTCCTCCAGCTGAGGATGATTCGCCCTGAATTTTTCCAATCTTTATACCGTTCTCAACATGCTCGCCCATAGTGATGAGAGCCGAGAATGTCCCAGACATGCCACTGACCAGCTTTTCATAGTAGATTCCAGGAAGGGTAGCCACGAACATTTGCACTAGCTCACGCTCAACCATCGGCGGTTGAACCCGAGCAGCCAATTCACGCCACCGTTGGGCGTACTCTTTAAAGCTTTCATTGTTCCGCTGTGAGAGATTCTGAAGCTGAACTCGGTTGGGGGCCAGGTCGCTATTGTATTGATAGTGGAGGACAAACGCTTCTGCGAGATCTTTCCAGGTGCGCACAGTAGCGGGCTCCAAGCCCATATACCATTCGAGTGATGGACCAGAAAGACTATCTTGGAAGAAGTGCATCAGCAACTTCTCATCGTCAGAATAGGCGGACATCTTTCTATAATAAGATCGAAGGTGGACACGGGGGCAAGTAGTACCCTTATACTTCTCAAAGACGGGCACCTTGAACTTATGGGGTACCTTGAAATCAGCGACCAACCCTAATTTGGACATATCAACGCCCAATGTGTTCTGATTTTCAATGTCTCTCATCTTGTCTTCCAGCGCCTTGAACCTGAGTCGAGCTTCAGCATTCAACTCTACTTCTACACCTCTCTGAGAGAATATGTCATCCTGATGGTCCTCCAGCCACGGTTGAGGTACCAACAGGTTTCCGACACCAGCATTGCCGTTGACCGGCCCTATGTTAACATTGGCTCCCAAACTACCATTGCCGACGCCTGCCGCATTGAGTCCGAGATTAGTCATCAGATTGCCGTTAGCACTGCCGTTGCCCCCGGCAACAGGAACAACATTCTGTGGAGCATCCACTGGAGGAGGAGTAGGCACGGCCCCGCCGTGAAGTATGCCATTACTGTCAACCCTGGAAATCAAAGGTTGAACCAAAGTACGAAGCTGATCCTGACCATTAGCGACTACCTGCATCAGTTCCATAAAACGATCCATCCGTTCACGGAGCTCTTGAACATCTGACTGCACCTGATCCATGATCCTAGTCTGATTAGCGCGAGTCGAGTAACGGTGAATGAGTCTTTGATCAATCCTGGAGATCGGAGGCAGCTCGGAACCTGTGAACCTGAAAAACCTTGCCAACATTAAAGGTTAGGAAAAGCCACAAAATATATGTCATGCTTCATGCAGATGCATGTGTGTGTCTGTGTGCTTGAGAGGTTTCCCCCGATCCTAGCGCCTTGGTACCAATGCTGACAATAAGAAGAGGAGGAGAAGAAATCCGAGCCCAATCATGGAAACATCAATCTCACACATAGCATCAGCAATAGTCAAATTCGACACATCAAGGACCGAGAACTCGTACGCAACAGTCTTCCTGAGAGAGGCTGCAATAATACAATAGGAGGCGAGGGGTCCTGGATCGGGGAAACGGCACCTGTCACAGACACACGTTAATGAAATGCAAATGAACATGCAAACTAATGCAGAATGCAAGCATGCAATAATATATCCAGGTAGCTGCTGTGGAGATTCGGTATCAACAGTCGCTGATGAGAAGGAAACCCCGGTGTAAGACTACTAATCTGATCTGCTGAGAATAACCCTCTGATAGGACCATATATATAAGACCAAAGTTCTGCTCTGTCAAGAACAAATGTCCGATAATAAGGACCCCAGGTGCGTGATCAAGAGATATCTGCTGATGAAGTCTTCAGACCCCAAATCAAAATCTGCCCTATCAAGAACAAACACACAGCTGCTGACGAGATCTTCAGACCCCACTCAAAATCTACCCTATCAAGAACAAACCGCTGATGATGATACACTGATCAAACCTGCTCTATCAAGAACAGACAACATCTGCTGATGAGACCTTCAGACCTCACTCAAAATCTGCTCCATCAAGAACGAACCGCTGATGATGATACACTGATCAAACCGGCTCTATCAAGAACAGACAAACACCCGGTGATAAGATCCTCTGATCAAAAACTTGCTCTGTCGAGTCTGCAACTAAGAACCCTGGTACCAACATAACTGATTCACTGTCAAGAAAATCAGGTAGTTTGAAGGTCAAAGTTTCCTGCAATAAACCCAGCCCGCTCACAGGTATGAACCTAAACTGACTCAAGGTATGGCATCCTATGCGTTCATCAGCGTCACAGACTTTCAAAACTGACGATACGATTCCCAGAAGGAGTGGCATCATCAAGTCTTGAAGAGGCCTCACTTAGCTGAATCACAAATGATCGGTCCCCAGAGTCGACAATTCAACTAACCAGCAACCCACGCCAACCAAAGGAAGGGGCAGGAGGCCAACCAGAGGAACCTCGTCTGAGTGTAGATTTCGCGGGACACCAAGGCAAGCAAAGCAAGCGGGCGCCAACTAATCTCTACTCTAAGTCTAGGGTGCACTCAAGCCCAGGTCCGGCTTCTCACTCATCAGAACTCCCATCCCACAATAGCACAAATAATCATATTATACTGAAAATAAAATGCGGGAAATAAAGTGCGAGAAGTAAAAATGCGATAAATAAACGCAACCCAACAAGCAAACACACAAGCGGTAGGATTGACTCTCTTAAGGGACGTTGGATCCCAAAATTGACTCGCTTTCGGGACGTTGGATCCCTAGGAAACTATCAAGTCCCCAGCAAAGTCGCCAGCTGTCGCTTGCGCGAAAATAAGGTGCCGGCATGACAGAAGAGTCGCCACCTTTCGTTATTTATCCCTTAGAGCGGGAAAGGAAATGATCGGGAAAACCTGACGAAAAAGGGTAAGACAAAGTCGTTGCAACCATTGTTTGGGTTCGGGAGTCGGTTACGCAAGGGGAAGGTATTAGCACCCCTCACGTCCGTTGTACTCGACGGGATCCTCGCTTGTTTGTTTACTTGGACGGGTTGGTTATAATCTATCTACCTATCAAGGCTGGCTAAAAAAGAAAAGAAAAATGACTCGGCAAAGCGTCGCACTTTATGCCTACGTATTCTCATCAGAGAATGAGAAATCAGAGTCAACGTAGTTCGGCCTACAAAGGGTTGCGGGGAAAGGTTGAAGGTTGCTCGCTAGGACGTCGCATCCTATGCCTACGTACTTCCACACTGTATGGAAGATCAGAGCAAACGTAGTTCGGGAAACTACGGCTTATCTCCTGAAAGAAGTGTTTTTTATTGTGTTTGCAATTTCAACCGCACTAGAGACTATGACCTGAGAGGGAATGCGTCCTTTCTCAGATAGCTTAAGGCTCGTAACGTACGACAGAAATCATTCATGATTACTGTATCTTAAACTGCTTCGAGATGAGAAGAGAACAGGACCAACTAGGAGGGAGACTATCAAGTCCTACTGTTATCATGCCATGGATTCATCATATGGTTGAGGTTTGAACAGGGAACTCCTAGATGTTGTCATGCATAGGTTTCAACCTAAAAGTCTATCATCAAATCCTTATCAAAGGAAATGAGAGTCCTAAGGGATCATGTCAATGATACACCAAAACAGGCAAAGCATCAGCTTAACAGTAAAATGCATGCAATGCAAGTGAGGGAGGAAATGTGTGTGGGGCTTCAGCCTCCACCAGCTCGTCTCGACCTCAAGCCAGTCATGAAATAACAGTAATCATACTGAAAAATAAACAACATGCTATCAAGCAATAAACAGTAAACTGCAATCATACAGATAAAATGAAAACATGCTATCAAGCAAAATAAACACATGGGCAAGGGAGCTGGGCTCTACCGAATACCCGCAAGCAAAGCCACGCAATAACAATACAAGCAGAGGGAGCAACTCAACCTCTAATGCAATCATGCTCTTAGACTGAACTTATTCTAGATGTACTTAATCTAATGCAACAGACAATTCAGACAAAACACACAATACAGAAAAGAAAAACAGAAGAAAGCTTCAGCTCCTCCAGCAGCAACTCAGTCCTCAGACTTCACCCATCAACTGCTTTTCAGGTATCAACCCTACAACATGAGTATCAACTCATCTTCTCCCTTGAGCTTCAGCTTCTTTGATCAACTCCACCTTCAGGCTTCACTATCTTCAGGGATCTTCAAGTATCAACTTGGTCTTCACAAAGTCTTCAGACTTCAACAATCTTCAAGGATTCATCCTCTTCAAAGCTTCAGCTTCTATCTCCAATGGCTTTTCTTCAAGTCCTAATCTCCAAGCTGAGGAATCAATCACAAGAGTAAACTGGGTGCTAAGCAATTAGTTGACCACCAAGGGTGGCAAACATACTGCTGTCAGCACAAGGAATATTTCTCTCAAGAGTTCTATCTCTCAGACATTAGCACCAAGCCTTCCAAAGGAAGGGGGTGAGTGTCTCAGAGAGACTCTGTATCACAGAGAAGAATGGAGGCAATCAAGACCTTCCATGTTTGAGAATCAAGTTGGCTAATCTAGAGCTCTGCCTAACTCCTATATCCTACAAACTGAACAAACAAAAGCTACAACTAAGCTCCACTTCAAGGTCTTCAAAGTCTTCAATGATGATCCACAAGGTCTTCAACTCAATCTTCAAGGCTCACCCACTCAAAAGAGAAGAAAAGAAAGCAAAACAATACAAACTATGCCCTTAAGCAACACACATACTATCCATACATTCAAAAATCAATTAAAAATACTATAATACTATATAATATTCTAGCAAAATTCTAGGGGATTCTATACATACTTACCCTTAACCCATATATTCCCCATACACTAATTTGGCCTATAAAACCCAAAACAAAATTGTTAAATCTACTTATACAACCTAAAACCCTAATTTGAGCACCTAAATGTCAAACAAGCAAACTATATCAAGTTTTAATCTACAAATTGTGAATTAAATCCTACATGAACTATGATTCAATATCTAACTATGCCAAAAAGAATGGCTCAAAAATCCTAAGGGAAAGTCCTAAAAGAAATTATACAAAATCAAGTATCAACTAAAAACAATTAAAAAGACTATTTAAAAGAATAATATGCTAAAAATATTAAAAGAAAAATAAAATGGAATTTTATTTATTTACATTTTTCTAGACAGAATTATGAATATGTGAAAAAAAACAAGCATTAAAAAATATTAAGTTTTCTATTTTATATGGATTTTTATAATATGCAAGAAAAAGTAAAAATGAGAAAATAAAAAGAATTAATTAAAGGGAATGGGGGGTGTGAAAAGAAGCCGCGCCTAGTTGATAACTCTGATGGGCCAGGAAACTGGGGTGCAATTAGTAAGCGTGGTAGGCCCACCTGCGTTCAGAAAATCACTTGAAAAATTAAAAAGAAAAATAAGACGAGGACGGTGCAAATAGCATCAAAATTTAGTTCAAAAGCTGATTGGGCCGCTGGTGGGGGTGTCAATAGCATGGACTTTTACTGAGCCCAGGTTTTCCACTTATTTAAACGCGGCGTTTAGCTCTATGGGATTCCCTCTGTTTCTTGTTTAAACTTGGACCGTTGGATGGAAGTAACAAGTCAAGCAGCCAGCACGATCTGACGGTAGAGAACCCGTCTTCTCCAACTCAACCTAGGGTTTCAGAAAACCCTCCATCCATGCAGGGATCTTCCAGCCTCACGTACTCCCTCGTCCTTCCACCAAATGCCACGCCACAAAAACCAAAAGTGACCTACTAATTGCCCTCTTCAACATCCTGCATTTGGTTTCTCCTGAATCTCCACCAAGAATCAAACCCGAGCGATGTAACCCTAGGGCACCATGAATTAACTCTGATATGCATGCTCACCATTCTTGTTGAAACTAACCTGGGATACTCTACATGCTATGGGGATCATACTAAACTAGAGAACCAAGATTATAGTACACTAATACACGAGTTCTTGATCTTAAAACAGAAATGGCCATGGAACCAACCTTCATATAATGCCTTCAAACTCATCACAATTCATCCCTAAGGGTCTCTAATCACCTATATCCTAACAACATGATCTAAAACTGCATAATTAAGGGGATTCGAATGAAGTTGCTTACCTTGCAAGTGATGATGGCTATGGTGGTTTCTCTTCAATCCAAGCCTTGATGTTTGCTTCAAATGATCTCCAATGGCAGTAGATTCTTCTGTTTGCACTAGTTCTTGTTGAAAATTCTTGAACCACCTTATCCACCTTTTCATGCAACTTGGAGTGAAGACTTGGATCACACAAAATAGCCACTGATTTCAATCATTCTTGCTTGCCAATTGTTCTATGATGATGGTAGATGATGATGATAACAAGAATGATGCTAATTGATGAAGTTTTGATGGAGATTGAAAGCAAAATGCAATTTGGAGTTATGGAATCAAACTATGGTTTGCAAGCACAATGAATCACCAACCTTGACTACATTGTGATCTAACCAATATATAGAAACCAATGGAAGAGTCTAGACTCATCTAGAAACTTTGAGAATCATTTAGAAAGTCATGGAACTTCTCTTGTCATGACATATTGCATTATCTCCTTTCATGCCTTAAACCTTTCAATCTTGTGTCAAAAACTCCTTACATGAGATATTGGGATTGAATGAGTGAAAAAACAAGCTAAACCTTGCCTTATGCCAAGTTTCTCAAAGGTTCCTTAATATGCAAGCATGAACTTTACAAAGTAGCCCCCATTTTAAGACCTCAAATCAAAATTCTACTTGAACTATTGTTTTTAAAATAATGTTTGGATTCAAAATGACATATTGGATGACCTATTTTGGATTTGTACATCTCCTAAACCAAAATTCCATTTCAACTTTTTCAACTTATAAGCCATTTACAAGCCATTTGCACCACTTTTAAAAATCCATGCTCTAAGCTTTTTCAATAACTCATGACCACTTTTCTAGGCTTAAAATACCATTTTGAACAACTTTGATGTTTTGAGTTTTTCCATTTGAGGCTTGGAAATAGGAGATATGGCCTTTGCTTAAAATGACCTATAACTGCCAAATGACCAAAATACCCCTGTCTTGTTCAAACCATAAGTTGAGTTCCACAAATCCTATCAAGGACTTATAGTACTCTCTAGAAAGATAAGAAGATTCCCTTCAACATTCATGTTGACCAAGAGATCATAGGAATCATCCTACTAGGGCAAAAGTTGTCTGCAAGTTGGGTGACTTTCAAGGACCCAGATTCACACACCTCAGCTGACCTGTAATTTGTCAAAACCATAACTTGAGCTCTGCAACTCCTATCAAGGACTTCCACCACTCAAATTAAAGCTAAGAACAAGCTCTACAACATTCATGTTGTGGGGGAGATGAGATATCAATCACATCTTGAGCTAAAACTGCCTGGAAGATAGGGATCAAACTAGGGTTTTTTCACTGACAATCCTCAGAAACCCTAACTCAAAATTTATCAAACTCCTCAATCATGATGAGTTGGTCTAGGAATCATCTTTATAACATCTCCATACATCATTCCATGATCTCATGGCCCCTTGGATTAGGTCTCAACCTTCTCAAAATCTTCAGTTAACCTAGGGTTGACCCAGTCAAAACCCTAATTCTACCATTCATGGTTGAATCTTCTGAATTCTTGCGCAATGACCTCTCTGGGCTTTATGATGGCTATCAAGACATCTCATAGGCTTTCTCAAAGCTTCAAGTTCTTTCTCAAAGTCTCAGAATCATCTGAGGAGCTCCCACAACTCTCAAGCTATGAAGCACACAACCCTGGTTTCAACCAATTCTCCTGAGGATCTCCTGAACTTTCTGGTGAAGGTATCAACCTTCAAACACTTGATGGATGAATAATTGTTGGTCAAATTTTGGGGTGCAACAACTGCCCCTATTCAAACGGCTTGAACCTGACTGGGTGAGAAGCGAACGACTCTCAACCAATCAAGGTGCGAGACGATTGAATACCGGTAAACCCGAAAATTTGCCAACTGCACGAGCACACGATACTCTGCAGGGAACAAATCTTTGAATACTGCAATATTAGCTGCTCAACAGCTGGAGAAATACCAGTCTGACATCACCGTCAATTATCCATATTAAATTCTTCTGACATTGCCTTCAGACAACCACAACACCCAACCTCGCCGCCGGAAAACTGAATCTGACATCGCCGTCGGAAACACACATCACTTTGAGAGACACTAGACATCGCCGTCGAACAAACATCCAACCTCTGCTGGGGATTTAAAGAACCTGACTTCGCCGTCAAACAAACATTCAACCTCGCCGTTGGAAACAAACACTCGACCCCGCCGTCGAACAAACATCCAACCTCGCCGTCGGAAACAAACATTCGACCTCGCCGTCGAACGAACATTCAACCTCGTCGTCGAACAAACATCCAACCTCGCCGTCGGAAACAAACATTCGACCTCGCCGTCAAACAAACCTAATCTGACCTCGCCGTCAAAACACATCCAACCTCGTCGTCGAACACAAACCTGATCTGGCCTGGGGTTCACCCCTGGTAAATGGAACAAAAGGTACACTTGCGTATTTGAAACTACTCCGCTGGAGATGAGAGACTCAACCAAGAACTCTCTGATCTGGGGTTCACCCTCAGAACCGTAACGAACATCGGAATACTACTGCACAATGATCCCACTGTAGAACTTCAACATCAGAACTACATGAAACCCTGGCCCCTGGCCACTTCCAGCTTCAGCTAGAAAAGATCTTCAAGTACTTCTGAAGATAAGCATCCTTGGCCTTCAAGGATGTAAACTCTGCAGGAGGTATCTTCGACTTCAGTCTAAAGAAATGATCCTTGGCCTTCAAGGATACATGGATATGCCTTCAGGCGACTCCGCCTCTGCTATAGAGTATCTGTGACTTCAGTCAGGGATATACTTCGGCCTTCAGTCCGAAAAAATGAATCCTAGGTCATTCATGACCTTGGGGATAACCTTGCCCTGAGGCACCTTCGCTTCAGCTTGGGAAATCTATGACTTCAGTCAAAGAAGTGGTATCCTGAGCCATTCATGACTCTACGGGGATTCAAACACTTTGCCTTCAGGCAAACTCCGCTTCAGCTGGAGAAACATCTTCGACTTCAGTCAGAAGAAACACTATTCACTGGATCGCGATCAATCATCACCTCAGGACAACTGACTTGGTCTTCAGGCCAACACGGATCACCTTGAATACAAAAGCTGCGTCTACAAACTCTTGAACTTTGTTTTCAGACACACGTTGATTCATCAACACGGAAATCCGAATCCACAGGAACATTCTGGCACCGCCTTCAGGCGTTTACGAAGTCAATCTTCAGATTAGACATCATTGTTGGAGCAAACATATCACGCTGCTAAGGACTTCAAGAATCATCTTGAACAAACAACTCTGTCGGGCACCTTCAAGAATCATCCTGAACTGATAACCTTTCTGGCGACTTCATTCTGCTGGGTATTCCAGGAATCTTCCTGGGCAACTCTTACTGGGTACGCTACTGTGGAGCTCAAGAATCATCCTAAGCAAACAACTCGGGAAACTGCGCTGAGGTCTTAAGAATCATCTTAAGCAAACGGCCCTGCTGAGGAATTCAAGAATCATCTTGAACTGAAGACTTCGCTGGGGATCTCAAAAATCATCTTGAGCGAGCGACTGTGGAGATTACACCGGGGTCTTAAGAATCATCTTAAGAAAGCGACCTCGTTGGAGAGAATATCAGGAATCACCCTGAGCAGCTGATCCTTCGGCCGAACACCTGTAAAACAAGAATGATAATAACCTAGATCATGCTTATGATGCATATGCTTCGGTGCCCTGCCCCACACGGTGGGAATGCTATGCGTTTATGCTAAATGCTATGCAATCATGCAATGTGATGCGATCCCGTCAGCAAAATAAATGTCGAGGGGGAAATTCTCCTGTCAAGGAGAAAGAACTACTCAGATAGAGGAATCATCCTGCTGAGGAGAACGTGGACATGCCGATATCAATCGGACTCTGTCTGGGGAATCGATCTTCCGTTGACTGCTGCAGGAAAAACAACTTCAGTTGTCTGCTGCCGGGGAACGAAGCTCTGCGAGAACTTGGACCTGCTGATATCAATCGCGAGGATAAACTGCGCGGCCGTCATGGCTACTTTTCTGGGGATAACAACTCTGTGGGGAAACAACTTCAGCTGCTCCACACTCCACTGGGGAAGAGGGAATCATCCGACTTCAGGAGAGAATACAACTCTGGTGGGGAATCTCAATTCCGCTGGAGACTTCAGTCTGGCACCATCAGTTACTGCATACTTCTGTGTAAGAACAGCTTCCTGCGAAACCTGCACTCGTGACCCGGTGCTGGGGAAGACACCTGCTTCGGCGACTTTACTGGGGAAAACACGAGCTTCGGCACCCGAACATTCCTCTGAAATCTGCACTTGTGACCCGGTGCTGGGGGAGAATACGAGCTCCGGCGCGCGACTCAGCTGAGAAAATGACGTTCCCTCAGGATGCGTCTGCTTGGGGAAGAGAATCATCTCTGCCTGGGGAGACATATCAATGCTCACTATTCTGCGTTCAGATGCTGCGGTGGAGAGACCACTGAACACTGCTGGAGAAGGAGGGCTCGCCCTGCTTCGGGGATGCGCACGACACATCGCCTGGAAGGTGCTACACCTGCAACAACACAAACAAACAGACAAGATACCCTCCTCAAAGGGGCCTATCAAGGTTATTATCTCGTGACAATATTCAGGTGATTAATTGTTTCAACAATCAATGGGCCTAGGCCCGTAAGTTTATGTATGCGCATTTTATTAAAAACATCGGCGTTTTCATTCGCAAACAAAACAGATAAATGCTAAGCAGGCAAGCAGAATTGTTGAATAACATGCATTTTATTGATGGTGAACCCCTGAATAGGCAAAAATGTTTTACAACAGAGGCAAGCTCCTGGAATGAGGAAGCCGCACAAAAAGGAAAACATAAATATACATCAGTATATGCAAATATCGGCAACGAGGCATAGACGAACACCATGAGTTGATCCCTCTAAGACCCACTCGACTTTGATACTTCTCCGACGCTTCAGCTTCGGAAGAGATTGATTCAGATAAACGGCCCTCGGGTCCTCCAAACCACTAAACAATGAAAGTCCACGCGGAACGCAGTCATTTGCTTATTCAAATCCCTAACTTTTGCGTGAACTGCCCTTTACGGGTTTTCAGTTCACCGGGATACCCTTTTTTGCCGAAGCCGCCCAGTGTAGGTTTTCGAATTCGCGGGTGTACATTTTTCAATATATCCCTAATTTTTGCCCGAACCTTTTATTCTGTTTTTGGTTCGCCGGGATGCCCCTTTTTTGCCTGGATTCTTTCTTTTTTGTCCAGCGGGTCTCTTTCAAGCAAAGTATTTTTTAACTGCGTCCGCGTTCACCGGGGATGCAAAATCTTCACCATCCATCGTCGATAACAACAAAGCTCCTCCTGAGAAGACCTTGCTGACGACATACGACCCTTCGTAATTCGGAGTCCACTTGTCCCGGTGATCGGAGTGTGGCGGAAGAATCTTCTTCAGGACGAGATCACCCGTCTGAAAGCTTCTAGGACGCACCTTCTTATCATAAGCTTTCTTCATTCGGCTTTGGTACAGGCAACCAAATGCAATCGATGCTAACCTCTTCTCATCCATCAGGCTGAGTTGGTTCAAACGATTCGTAATCCATTCCGCTTCGTCGAGTTTCACATCAACCAAAACTCGCAAAGAAGGAATCTCCACTTCGAACGGTAGGACAACTTCCATACCGTACACCAAGGAGAAAGGAGTTGCCCCGGTCGACGTACGCACCGTCGTACGGTAACCGTGCAAAGCAAACGGCAGCATTTTGTGCCAATCTTTGTACGTCGCAACCATCTTCTGAACAATCTTCTTTATATTCTTGTTGGCCGCTTCAACAGTGCCATTCATCTTTGGCCGGTAAGGAGATGAGTTGTGGTGTTCAATCTTGAAGCTCTGGCACAGCTCCTTCATCATCTTGTTATTTAAATTCGAACCATTATCAGTAATGATCCGCTCGGGAATTCCATAGCGACAGATGATGTCCCTCTTTATGAATTTAACTACCACCTGCTTGGTCACATTAGCATACGAGGCTGCTTCCACCCATTTGGTGAAGTAGTCGATGGCTACCAGAATGAAACGATGACCATTGGATGCAGTGGGCTCGATCTTGCCTATCATGTCGATGCCCCCACATGGAGAACGGCCAAGGGGAGGACATGACGTTCAATGGGCACGGCGACACATGAACTTTATCAGCATAAATCTGGCATTTATGACATTTCTTCGCGAATCTGAAGCAATCCGACTCCATAGTCAGCCAGTAATACCCTGCTCTCAGGATTCTTCTCGTCATGGCATGCCCGCCGGCGTGCGTACCAAATGTGCCCTCATGGACTTCTTCCATGAGCATACTCGCCTCTTTCTCATCTACACATCTGAGTAGCACAAGATCGTGATTTCTCTTATACAACACTCCATCAGGATTGAGATAAAAATTTCCAGACAGCCTCCTCAGAGTCTTCTTATCCTGGGTAGACGCACCCGCGGGATACTCCTTAGTCATAAGGAAGGTCCGGATGTCGTGGAACCATGGCTTGCCGTCGGCGGCATCCTCGATTGCAAAGACAAATGTCGGTCTGTCAAGACGCGAAAGAACAATTCTTGGAGCCTCATTCCAAAAATTGACCTTATACATTGAAGCCAACGTGGCTAAGGCATCAGCCATCTGATTTTCAGCCCTGGGTACATGATGAAGTTCCACTCGATCGAAGAAAGGAAGGAGCCTCCTGGCATAATTCATGTACGGCACCAAATTCGCTTGACGAGTTTCCCACTCCCCTTTAATTTGATTGATTACCAGCGCTGAGTCACCATATACGTCTAGATTCTTGATTCTCAAATCAATTGCCTCTTCTAGACCCATAATACAAGCTTCATACTCTGCTTCATTGTTGGTAACTGGAAACGTCAGTCTCGCAGTAAACGGGATGTGGGATCCGTGAGGAGTCGTGATGATAGCCCCGATACCACTTCCATAGGAATTAACCGCTCCGTCGAATATCAACTTCCACTGAGACTTCCTATCTGGTCCTTCGTCGGGCAACGGCTCATCGCAATCCTTCGCTTTAAGAAACATAATATCCTCGTCATGGAATTCGAACTTCATCGGCTGGTAGTCTTCGATTGGCTGTTCGGCAAGGTAATCAGACAATACGCTTCCCTTAATGGCTTTCTGGGAGACATACTGAATATCATATTCCGTTAACACCATCTGCCATCTGGCAATCCTGCCCGAAAGAGCCTGCTTCTCGAAGACGTACTTGATCGGATCCATCTTCGAAATTAGCATAGTGGTGTGATTGAGCATATACTGTCGTAGACGTTTGGCAGCCCAAGCTAATGCACAACACGTCTTCTCCAGCATCGAGTATCGAGATTTACACTCAGTGAACTTTTTACTCAAATAATAAATGGCATGCTCCTTTCTGCCCGTCTCGTCGTGCTGACCGAGAACACACCCCATACTATTCTCCAGAACCGTCAGGTACATGATTAATGGCCGTCCAGCCACTGGAGGTATCAAGATTGGAGGTTCTTGAAGATACTGCTTTATTTTGTCGAATGCCTTCTGGCAATCCTTATTCCAAGTAATTGCCTGATCTTTCTTTAAAAGCTTGAACATCGGTTCACAAGTGGTCGTGAGCTGAGAGATAAACCTTGCAATGTAGTTTATTCGGCCCAAGAAACCACGAACTTCTTTTTCTGTTTTCGGCGCTGGCATTTCTTGAATAGCTTTTATTTTTGCAGGATCAACTTCAATACCTCGTTCACTAACAATAAACCCCAGTAACTTTCCGGACCGCACTCCAAAAGTGCACTTGTTAGGATTCAGCCTCAGCCTGAACTTCCTAAGCCTCTCAAACAGCTTCAATAAGTTGACCAGATGCTCTTCCTCCGTTTGGGACTTTGCAATCATGTCATCAACATAGACCTCGATCTCATGATGAATCATATCATGAAACAAAGTGACCATTGCTCGCTGGTAAGTGGCTCCTGCGTTCTTCAGACCGAAGGGCATTACCTTATAGCAAAATGTTCCCCAGGGGGTGATGAACGTCGTTTTCTCCATGTCCTCCGGCGCCATCTTGATCTGATTGTAACCGGAGAAGCATCCATGAACGAAAACACGGAAAATTGGGTTGTATTGTTGACCAACACATCGATATGAGGCAACGAGAAATCATCCTTAGGGCTTGCCCTGTTCAAATCCCGATAATCGACGCACATGCGTACCTTACCATCCTTCTTCGGTACAGGCACTATGTTGGCGACCCACGGAGGGTAAGTGGTAACGGCTAGAAATCCTGCGTCCAACTGCTTCTGGACTTCTTCTTTGATTTTCACAGCCATGTCTGGTCTCGTCCTCCTGAGCTTCTGCTTGACTAGAGGGCAATCTTCTCGCAACGGCAAGCGATGAACCACGATATCTGTGTCAAGTCCGGGCATATCTTCGTATGACCAAGCAAAGACGTCACTATACTCTCGAAGCATCTCGACCAGTCTATGCTTGACATCATTCTGCAGCGCAGCCCCTACTCTGACATTTCTGACGAGCTCTTCAGAACCCAGATTTACAATCTCAATATCCTCCTCATGAGGCAGAATAACCTTTTCTTCTTGTCTCAACAAGCGGGCCAACTCTTCCGGAAGGTCTTCGTCTTCATCAATCTCATCCTCGGCTTGATAAATCGGGCAATCAAAGTCGTAGTGAGACGTAGAGGGTCCAGAGTCGATGTCATCTGTTATGTGGATCCTGCAATAACAAGGGTTAAGTTTAAAGCAAGAATATGCAGGTTAGCACAAACCTCGTTGCCATTTGACTGTTTTTTTCGAAATAAACATAAAACAGGAATAACAGAGAACACAATATTTGAGTACGAAGAAAATGCCTTTTATTTATTAACAAAATGCATGTACATAATCCAACAAGGCCCTGACAATAAAACCATTATGCCCCGGGTAGGACATAGGGTTGTACAAAGATTGTAAAAAGCAAATCATTACTCTTCACTTGTCAGCTGGATAATCTCCTTGATGGTCCAATTGTTGAGGCGCTCGCCCGACTTGCTTGGTTGAATCCAGGCGTCAAGATCACAATCGCTATCCCCGCTATCCTCAGACGCTGCGTTGATGCTCTCGAAAATTACTCCGCCCTTGGTGAATAGGATCGGCCCCTTCCCACGAGACGAACTGCTAGAAGAAGATGAAGCCTCAGCTTCAGGAGAGTACCCTAATCCAAACTTATCCTGCTTGATTGGTATATCCAAAACATGCCCCCAGCCTGGGGTGGAACCGGCTTCGACAACGGCCCGAGCTTCTTTAAACAAGGAGAGATTCATCTCTTGCTTCTCTACGATGACAGGAGCTACCTCTTTCACCTTGACGGTTTCAAATGCTTGGCAGAGAGTTTCATGGATTTCGCCATCCATTTCAACATATTTAAAGGATGACAAATGGCTCACCATAATGTCCTCCTCACCACAGACGGTTACTATGCTGCCCCCGACAGCATATTTAAGCTTCTGATGCAGCGTGGACGTCACGGCACCAGCCGCATGGATCCATGGCCGACCTAAAAGGCAACTGTAGGCAGGCATGATATCCATGATATAGAAAACAGTATTGAACGTCTCTGGACCAACTTGAATTGGCAGGGTCAACTCTCCGAAAACGTGACGCCTAGTTCCGTCAAATGCTTTCACCACCAGATCACTGGGCGTGCAAAGCAATCCACGGGTATCCAACTTCATTAGTGCCTTCTTCGGAAGCACATTAAGCGACGAACCCGTATCCACCAGGACATGCGACATGATAGTGCCTCTGTACTCTATTGAGACGTGCAAGGCGCTATTGTGATCTCTTCCTTTAGGAGTCAGCTCTAAATCTGTGAATCCCAGCCCATTGCCAGCGTTAACATGGGCTACCACCTCCTCTAGCTGATTTACTGATATCTCCTGCGGCACGTATGCAGCGTTCAATACCTTCAGTAATGCGTTGCGGTGCGCCTCAGAACACAGCAACAAGTTAAGAATAGAGATCTTTGACGGAGTCTGGTGAAGATGATCTACAATCTTATAGTCGCTCTTCTTGATTAACCGCATGAACTCTTCAGCATCTTTAACCAGCAAGTCCTTCTCTGCCCCAGAAGGGATCTCTTCGACAACTTTACCTTTACCCTTATCAGCAGCATCAGCCCTGACCACTTTCTCTGCTGCAACCTCTGCTGGCGCGAACACTCTACCGCTTCGAGTAATGCCACTGACTCCGGCAAGATTCTGCACAGTCGATCCGTATGGCTCCAGCTCTAACTTCTGACCATTGCAATAGACTTCGGCGCCGTAATGCCATGGGACGGCGCTAGTGCTCTCGAATGGGATTGGCCCGGCCCTGGTAATAGTGATTGTAGGAGGTCGGGGCGCAGAAATAGTAATAGGGTGACGAGGAATAGTAATGGTAGCGACTTCATCTGCCTGCTTCAGCATGACCTCCCCTGATGCACTTTCTACGCTCCGGCTGAACTGCAAAATACCCTCAGACATCAGACTTTGGATACCTTCGACCAGCTGCTCACACCCATCAGGAAGTGTAGCACAAGCCATACATAACTCTCCGCATCCAGGAAAGAAGCCCTTCTTCAGCAACTTAGCCTTGACAAAACTAAGCGGTGTCTTCAAATCTTTAACGTCAGTTAGTAAGTCTGCACTCTCCTCAGTGATAACGGCGTTCACTCCGCCTCCCTTATGATGAGGCATAGGGTTTTTGGTAACGTTGTGCACGCTGTCAGAAAAGTTAATAACCTTGGCGTCCACCAAGTCCTGCACTTTGTGCTTAAAAGCTTTACAATTCTCAATCGTATGGCCTGGTGCCCCAGTATGGAAATCACAAGTAGCATTTGCATCATACCCAGGTGGTGGTGCCCCTGTCAAGGGAGCCAACGTCCTCTTCTGAACTAGCTGAAGCTGTAGCAAAGTTTGCAGAAGCTGCACATACGACATAGGTGGAGTTTCAAAATGACGATTTGCCAAAGGAGCCTGGTTCTGATATTTCCTATACCCCTGGTTATTCTGCTGCTGAGGCTGTTGCTGCTGCGGCGGAGCAGCTGGGATATTTATGCTAGCAATCTGCTATTGAGGGCCCTTGCCCCTTCTCCGAGCGTTAGTAACAGCACTGACATCTCCTTCTCGACGCTTGCCAGCGTAAGGTTTCTTACTACCTCCTCCAGCTGAGGATGATTCGCCCTGAATTTTTCCAATCTTTATACCGTTCTCAACATGCTCGCCCATAGTGATGAGAGCCGAGAATGTCCCAGACATGCCACTGACCAGCTTTTCATAGTAGATTCCAGGAAGGGTAGCCACGAACATTTGCACTAGCTCACGCTCAACCATCGGCGGTTGAACCCGAGCAGCCAATTCACGCCACCGTTGGGCGTACTCTTTAAAGCTTTCATTGTTCCGCTGTGAGAGATTCTGAAGCTGAACTCGGTTGGGGGCCAGGTCACTATTGTATTGATAGTGGAGGACAAACGCTTCTGCGAGATCTTTCCAGGTGCGCACAGTAGCGGGCTCCAAGCCCATATACCATTCGAGTGATGGACCAGAAAGACTATCTTGGAAGAAGTGCATCAGCAACTTCTCATCGTCAGAATAGGCGGACATCTTTCTATAATAAGATCGAAGGTGGACACGGGGGCAAGTAGTACCCTTATACTTCTCAAAGACGGGCACCTTGAACTTATGGGGTACCTTGAAATCAGCGATCAACCCTAATTTGGACATATCAACGCCCAATGTGTTCTGATTTTCAATGTCTCTCATCTTGTCTTCCAGCGCCTTGAACCTGAGTCGAGCTTCAGCATTCAACTCTACTTCTACACCTCTCTGAGAGAATATGTCATCCTGATGGTCCTCCAGCCACGGTTGAGGTACCAACAGGTTTCCGACACCAGCATTGCCGTTGACCGGCCCTATGTTAACATTGGCTCCCAAACTACCATTGCCGACGCCTGCCGCATTGAGTCCGAGATTAGTCATCAGATTGCCGTTAGCACTGCCGTTGCCCCCGGCAACAGGAACAGCATTCTGTGGAGCATCCACTGGAGGAGGAGTAGGCACGGCCCCGCCGTGAAGTATGCCATTACTGTCAACCCTGGAAATCAAAGGTTGAACCAAAGTACGAAGCTGATCCTGACCATTAGCGACTACCTGCATCAGTTCCATAAAACGATCCATCCGTTCACGGAGCTCTTGAACATCTGACTGCACCTGATCCATGATCCTAGTCTGATTAGCGCGAGTCGAGTAACGGTGAATGAGTCTTTGATCAATTCTGGAGATCGGAGGCAGCTCGGAACCTGTGAACCTGAAAAACCTTGCCAACATTAAAGGTTAGGAAAAGCCACAAAATGTATGTCATGCTTCATGCAGATGCATGTGTGTGTCTGTGTGCTTGAGAGGTTTCCCCCGATCCTAGCGCCTTGGTACCAATGCTGACAATAAGAAGAGGAGGAGAAGAAATCCGAGCCCAATCATGGAAACATCAATCTCACACATAGCATCAGCAATAGTCAAATTCGACACATCAAGGACCGAGAACTCGTACGCAACAGTCTTCCTGAGAGAGGCTGCAATAATACAATAGGAGGCGAGGGGTCCTGGATCGGGGAAACGGCACCTGTCACAGACACACGTTAATGGAATGCAAATGAACATGCAAACTAATGCAGAATGCAAGCATGCAATAATATATCCAGGTAGCTGCTGTGGAGATTCGGTATCAACAGTCGCTGATGAGAAGGAAACCCCGGTGTAAGACTACTAATCTGATTTGCTGAGAATAACCCTCTGATAGGACCATATATATAAGACCAAAGTTCTGCTCTGTCAAGAATAAATGTCCGATAATAAGGACCCCAGGTGCGTGATCAAGAGATATCTGCTGATGAAGTCTTCAGACCCCAAATCAAAATCTGCCCTATCAAGAACAAACACACAGCTGCTGACGAGATCTTCAGACCCCACTCAAAATCTACCCTATCAAGAACAAACCGCTGATGATGATACACTGATCAAACCTGCTCTATCAAGAACAGACAACATCTGCTGATGAGACCTTCAGACCTCACTCAAAATCTGCTCCATCAAGAACGAACCGCTGATGATGATACACTGATCAAACCGGCTCTATCAAGAACAGACAAACACCCGGTGATAAGATCCTCTGATCAAAAACTTGCTCTGTCGAGTCTGCAACTAAGAACCCTGGTACCAACATAACTGATTCACTGTCAAGAAAATCAGGTAGTTTGAAGGTCAAAGTTTCCTGCAATAAACCCAGCCCGCTCACAGGTATGAACCTAAACTGACTCAAGGTATGGCATCCTATGCGTTCATCAGCGTCACAGACTTTCAAAACTGACGATACGATTCCCAGAAGGAGTGGCATCATCAAGTCTTGAAGAGGCCTCACTTAGCTGAATCACAAATGATCGGTCCCCAGAGTCGACAATTCAACTAACCAGCAACCCACGCCAACCAAAGGAAGGGGCAGGAGGCCAACCAGAGGAACCTCGTCTGAGTGTAGATTTCGCGGGACACCAAGGCAAGCAAAGCAAGCGGGCGCCAACTAATCTCTACTCTAAGTCTAGGGTGCACTCAAGCCCAGGTCCGGCTTCTCACTCATCAGAACTCCCATCCCACAATAGCACAAATAATCATATTATACTGAAAATAAAATGCGGGAAATAAAGTGCGAGAAGTAAAAATGCGATAAATAAACGCAACCCAACAAGCAAACACACAAGCGGTAGGATTGACTCTCTTAAGGGACGTTGGATCCCAAAATTGACTCGCTTTCGGGACGTTGGATCCCTAGGAAACTATCAAGTCCCCAGCAAAGTCGCCAGCTGTCACTTGCGCGAAAATAAGGTGCCGGCATGACAGAAGAGTCGCCACCTTTCGTTATTTATCCCTTAGAGCGGGAAAGGAAATGATCGGGAAAACCTGACGAAAAAGGGTAAGACAAAGTCGTTGCAACCATTGTTTGGGTTCGGGAGTCGGTTACGCAAGGGGAAGGTATTAGCACCCCTCACGTCCGTTGTACTCGACGGGATCCTCGCTTGTTTGTTTACTTGGACGGGTTGGTTATAATCTATCTACCTATCAAGGCTGGCTAAAAAAGAAAAGAAAAATGACTCGGCAAAGCGTCGCACTTTATGCCTACGTATTCTCATCAGAGAATGAGAAATCAGAGTCAACGTAGTTCGGCCTACAAAGGGTTGCGGGGAAAGGTTGAAGGTTGCTCGCTAGGACGTCGCATCCTATGCCTACGTACTTCCACACTGTATGGAAGATCAGAGCAAACGTAGTTCGGGAAACTACGGCTTATCTCCTGAAAGAAGTGTTTTTTATTGTGTTTGCAATTTCAACCGCACTAGAGACTATGACCTGAGAGGGAATGCGTCCTTTCTCAGATAGCTTAAGGCTCGTAACGTACGACAGAAATCATTCATGATTACTGTATCTTAAACTGCTTCGAGATGAGAAGAGAACAGGACCAACTAGGAGGGAGACTATCAAGTCCTACTGTTATCATGCCATGGATTCATCATATGGTTGAGGTTTGAACAGGGAACTCCTAGATGTTGTCATGCATAGGTTTCAACCTAAAAGTCTATCATCAAATCCTTATCAAAGGAAATGAGAGTCCTAAGGGATCATGTCAATGATACACCAAAACAGGCAAAGCATCAGCTTAACAGTAAAATGCATGCAATGCAAGTGAGGGAGGAAATGTGTGTGGGGCTTCAGCCTCCACCAGCTCGTCTCGACCTCAAGCCAGTCATGAAATAACAGTAATCATACTGAAAAATAAACAACATGCTATCAAGCAATAAACAGTAAACTGCAATCATACAGATAAAATGAAAACATGCTATCAAGCAAAATAAACACATGGGCAAGGGAGCTGGGCTCTACCGAATACCCGCAAGCAAAGCCACGCAATAACAATACAAGAAGAGGGAGCAACTCAACCTCTAATGCAATCATGCTCTTAGACTGAACTTATTCTAGATGTACTTAATCTAATGCAACAGACAATTCAGACAAAACACACAATACAGAAAAGAAAAACAGAAGAAAGCTTCAGCTCCTCCAGCAGCAACTCAGTCCTCAGACTTCACCCATCAACTGCTTTTCAGGTATCAACCCTACAACATGAGTATCAACTCATCTTCTCCCTTGAGCTTCAGCTTCTTTGATCAACTCCACCTTCAGGCTTCACTATCTTCAGGGATCTTCAAGTATCAACTTGGTCTTCACAAAGTCTTCAGACTTCAACAATCTTCAAGGATTCATCCTCTTCAAAGCTTCAGCTTCTATCTCCAATGGCTTTTCTTCAAGTCCTAATCTCCAAGCTGAGGAATCAATCACAAGAGTAAACTGGGTGCTAAGCAATTAGTTGACCACCAAGGGTGGCAAACATACTGCTGTCAGCACAAGGAATATTTCTCTCAAGAGTTCTATCTCTCAGACATTAGCACCAAGCCTTCCAAAGGAAGGGGGTGAGTGTCTCAGAGAGACTCTGTATCACAGAGAAGAATGGAGGCAATCAAGACCTTCCATGTTTGAGAATCAAGTTGGCTAATCTAGAGCTCTGCCTAACTCCTATATCCTACAAACTGAACAAACAAAAGCTACAACTAAGCTCCACTTCAAGGTCTTCAAAGTCTTCAATGATGATCCACAAGGTCTTCAACTCAATCTTCAAGGCTCACCCACTCAAAAGAGAAGAAAAGAAAGCAAAACAATACAAACTATGCCCTTAAGCAACACACATACTATCCATACATTCAAAAATCAATTAAAAATACTATAATACTATATAATATTCTAGCAAAATTCTAGGGGATTCTATACATACTTACCCTTAACCCATATATTCCCCATACACTAATTTGGCCTATAAAACCCAAAACAAAATTGTTAAATCTACTTATACAACCTAAAACCCTAATTTGAGCACCTAAATGTCAAACAAGCAAACTATATCAAGTTTTAATCTACAAATTGTGAATTAAATCCTACATGAACTATGATTCAATATCTAACTATGCCAAAAAGAATGGCTCAAAAATCCTAAGGGAAAGTCCTAAAAGAAATTATACAAAATCAAGTATCAACTAAAAACAATTAAAAAGACTATTTAAAAGAATAATATGCTAAAAATATTAAAAGAAAAATAAAATGGAATTTTATTTATTTACATTTTTCTAGACAGAATTATGAATATGTGAAAAAAAACAAGCATTAAAAAATATTAAGTTTTCTATTTTATATGGATTTTTATAATATGCAAGAAAAAGTAAAAATGAGAAAATAAAAAGAATTAATTAAAGGGAATGGGGGGTGTGAAAAGAAGCCGCGCCTAGTTGATAACTCTGATGGGCCAGGAAACTGGGGTGCAATTAGTAAGCGTGGTAGGCCCACCTGCGTTCAGAAAATCACTTGAAAAATTAAAAAGAAAAATAAGACGAGGACGGTGCAAATAGCATCAAAATTTAGTTCAAAAGCTGATTGGGCCGCTGGTGGGGGTGTCAATAGCATGGACTTTTACTGAGCCCAGGTTTTCCACTTATTTAAACGCGGCATTTAGCTCTATAGGATTCCCTCCGTTTCTTGTTTAAACTTGGACCGTTGGATGGAAGTAACAAGTCAAGCAGCCAGCACGATCTGACGGTAGAGAACCCGTCTTCTCCAACTCAACCTAGGGTTTCAGAAAACCCTCCATCCATGCAGGGATCTTCCAGCCTCACGTACTCCCTCGTCCTTCCACCAAATGCCACGCCACAAAAACCAAAAGTGACCTACTAATTGCCCTCTTCAACATCCTGCATTTGGTTTCTCCTGAATCTCCACCAAGAATCAAACCCGAGCGATGTAACCCTAGGGCACCATGAATTAACTCTGATATGCATGCTCACCATTCTTGTTGAAACTAACCTGGGATACTCTACATGCTATGGGGATCATACTAAACTAGAGAACCAAGATTATAGTACACTAATACACGAGTTCTTGATCTTAAAACAAAAATGGTCATGGAACCAACCTTCATATAATGCCTTCAAACTCATCACAATTCATCCCTAAGGGTCTCTAATCACCTATATCCTAACAACATGATCTAAAACTGCATAATTAAGGGGATTTGAATGAAGTTGCTTACCTTGCAAGTGATGATGGCTATGGTGGTTTCTCTTCAATCCAAGCCTTGATGTTTGCTTCAAATGATCTCCAATGGCAGTAGATTCTTCTGTTTGCACTAGTTCTTGTTGAAACTTCTTGAACCACCTTATCCACCTCTTCATGCAACTTGGAGTGAAGACTTGGATCACACAAAATAGCCACTGATTTCAATCATTCTTGCTTGCCAATTGTTCTATGATGATGGTAGATGATGATGATAACAAGAATGATGCTAATTGATGAAGTTTTGATGGAGATTGAAAGAAAAATGCAATTTGGAGTTATGGAATCAAACTATGGTTTGCAAGCACAATGAATCACCAACCTTGACTACATTGTGATCTAACCAATATATAGAAACCAATGGAAGAGTCTAGACTCATCTAGAAACTTTGAGAATCATTTAGAAAGTCATGGAACTTCTCTTGTCATGACATATTGCATTATCTCCTTTCATGCCTTAAACCTTTCAATCTTGTGTCAAAAACTCCTTACATGAGATATTGGGATTGAATGAGTGAAAAAACAAGCTAAACCTTGCCTTATGCCAAGTTTCTCAAAGGTTCCTTAATATGCAAGCATGGACTTTACAAAGTAGCCCCCATTTTAAGACCTCAAATCAAAATTATACTTGAACTATTGTTTTTAAAATAATGTTTGGATTCAAAATGACATATTGGATGACCTATTTTGGATTTGTACATCTCCTAAACCAAAATTCCATTTCAACTTTTTCAACTTATAAGCCATTTACAAGCCATTTGCACCACTTTTAAAAATCCATGCTCTAAGCTTTTTCAATAACTCATGACCACTTTTCTAGGCTTAAAATCCCATTTTGAACAACTTTGATGTTTTGAGTTTTTCCATTTGAGGCTTGGAAATAGGAGATATGGCCTTTGCTTAAAATGACCTATAACTGCCAAATGACCAAAATACCCCTGTCTTGTTCAAACCATAAGTTGAGTTCCACAAATCCTATCAAGGACTTATAGTACTCTCTAGAAAGATAAGAAGATTCCCTTCAACATTAATGTTGACCAAGAGATCATAGGAATCATCCTACTAGGGCAAAAGTTGTCTGCAAGTTGGGTGACTTTCAAGGACCCAGATTCACACACCTCAGCTGACCTGTAATTTGTCAAAACCATAACTTGAGCTCTGCAACTCCTATCAAGGACTTCCACCACTCAAATTAAAGCTAAGAACAAGCTCTACAACATTCATGTTGTGGGGGAGATGAGATATCAATCACATCTTGAGCTAAAACTGCCTGGAAGATAGGGATCAAACTAGGGTTTTTTCACTGACAATCCTCAGAAACCCTAACTCAAAATTTATCAAACTCCTCAATCATGATGAGTTGGTCTAGGAATCATCTTTATAACATCTCCATACATCATTCCATGATCTCATGGCCCCTTGGATTAGGTCTCAACCTTCTCAAAATCTTCAGTTAACCTAGGGTTGACCCAGTCAAAACCCTAATTCTACCATTCATGGTTGAATCTTCTGAATTCTTGCGCAATGACCTCTCTGGGATTTATGATGGCTATCAAGACATCTCATAGGCTTTATAAAAGCTTCAAGTTCTTTCTCAAAGTCTCAGAATCATCTGAGGAGCTCCCACAACTCTCAAGCTATGAAGCACACAACCCTGGTTTCAACCAATTCTCCTGAGGATCTCCTGAACTTTCTGGTGAAGGTATTAACCTTCAAACACTTGATGGATGAATAATTGTTGGTCAAATTTTGGGGTGCAACACTTATCATATGCTTTCTTCATTCGGCTCTGGTACAAACGACCGTATGCTAGAGAAGCTAGCCTCTTCTCATCCATTAAACTCAGCTGGTTCAACCTGTCCTTCACCCATTCTGCCTCGTCTAGTTGGACGTCTCACAATACCCTCAGCGAAGGAATCTCAACCTCTAATGGTAACACTGCTTCCATTCCATATACCAATGAAAACGGGGTTGCCCCGGTTGATGTGCGTACCGTCGTACGATAACCGTGCAAAGCGAAAGGTAGCATCTCATGCCAGTCCTTATAGGTCACCACCATCTTCTGAACGATCTTCTTTATATTCTTATTGGCCGCTTCAACAGCGCCATTCATCTTGGGTCGGTAAGGGGAGGAGTTGTGATGCTCGATCTTGAAATTCTGACACAGCTCCTTCATCATTTTGTTATTCAGGTTTGAACCGTTGTCAGTAATTATCCGCTCGGGGATTCCATATCGGCAAATGATATCTCTCTTGATGAATCTGGCTACCACCTGCTTAGTCACGTTTGCATAAGATGCCGCTTCCATCCATTTGGTGAAATAATTGATTGCTACTAGAATGAAACGGTGCCCGTTAGACGCTGTCGGCTCGATCTTTCCAATCATATCGATTCCGCACATCGAGAATGGCCATGGCGATGACATCACATTCAGAGGACTCGGAGGCACATGGATCTTATCTGCATAGATTTGGCACTTGTGGCACTTCCTTGCAAACTTGAAACAATCAGTTTCCATAGTTAGCCAAAAATAACCTGCCCGCAGCAGCTTCCTCGTCATAGCATGTCCACCAGCATGCGTACCAAATGTACCCTCATGTATCTCCTCCATGAGCAGCTTCGCCTCTTTCTCATCTACACAACGTAGTAGCACCAAGTCGTGATTTCTTCTGTACAGGACACCGTCCAGATTCAGATAGAAATTACCCGTCAATCTCCTGAGAGTCTTCTGATCGTGACTGGATGCCCCAGCCGGATACTCTTTATTCTTCAGGAAGTTAAGGATATCAAAATACCACGGTTTATCGTCAGATGCTTCGTCAATGGCAAATACGAAGGCAGGTCTGTCAAGCCGAGAGATAACAATTCTGGGAGCCTCATTCCAGAAGTTGACCTTGTACATGGAAGACAAAGTGGCCAGGGCGTCAGCCATCTGATTCTCTGCTCGCGGTACATGATGCAATTCAACCTTGTCAAAGAAAGGCAACAATCTCCTCGCGTAATTCATGTATGGTATCAAATTGGGCTGACGTGTCTCCCACTCTCCTTTTATTTGATTCACTACCAGAGCTGAGTCTCCGTATACATCCAGATTTTTGATTCGCAAATCAATGGCTTCTTCAAGCCCCATGATACAAGCTTCGTATTCGGCTTCATTATTGGTAACTGGAAAGGTCAATCGAGCAGTAAACGGGATGTGCGACCCGTGTGGAGTAGTGATGATTGCCCCTATTCCGCTACCGTAGGCGTTTACAGCTCCGTCAAAGATCAACTTCCATTGGGAGCCCAATTCTGGTCCTTCGTCTGGCAACGGCTCTTCACGATCTTTCATCTTTAGGTACATGATATCCTCGTCAGGAAAATCAAACCTCATCGATTGGTAATCCTCAATAGGCTGCTCTGCCAAATATTCAGACAATACACTCCCCTTTATAGCCTTCTGCGAGACATACTGGATGTCGTATTCAGTCAAAACCATCTGCCAACGGGAAATTCTCCCTGATAATGCCTGCTTTTCAAATACATATTTGATAGGATCCATCTTCGAGATGAGCATGGTTGTATGATTCAGCATGTATTGCCTCAAACGCTTGGCGGCCCAGACGAGCGCGCAACAAGTTTTTTCGAGCATTGAATATCGAGATTCACATTCAGTAAACTTCTTACTCAAGTAGTATATTGCATGCTCTTTTCTTCCTGTCTCGTTGTGTTGACCGAGAACACAACCCATACTTCCCTCAAGAACTGTCAAATACATAATCAAGGGTCTCCCTGCCACTGGGGGTATCAAAATAGGAAGCTCCTGCAAATACTGCTTTATTTTATCGAACGCCTTTTGACAATTTTCGTTCCACGTTACAACTTGGTCTTTTTTCAACATCTTGAATAACGGTTCACACGTAGCCGTTAGGTGAGATATGAACCGAGCGATGTAGTTCAACCTCCCTAAAAACCCGCGCACCTCTTTCTCTGTTCTAGGCGTCGGCATCTCTTGTATTGCTCTTATTTTTTCAGGATCAACCTCTATTCCTTTTTCGCTCATGATAAACCCCAGCAGTTTACCCGATCTCACCCCGAAGGTACACTTGTTAGGGTTCAGTCTCAGCCTGAACTTCCTAAGCCTTTTGAATAACTTCAGCAGATTCACCAAATGCTCTTCCTCCGTCTGGGATTTGGCAATCATATCATCGACATAAACTTCGATCTCTTTATGCATCATATCATGAAAAAGAGTTGTCATTTCACGCTGATACGTTTCCCCAGCATTCTTTAGTCCGAAGGGCATCACTTTATAACAAAATGTTCCCCAAGGCGTTATGAAAGTAGTCTTCTCCATGTCTTCTGGTGCCATCTTAATCTGATTATAGCCCGAGAAGCCATCCATGAAGGAGAATACGGAGAATTGGGCAGTGTTGTCAACCAGCACATCGATGTGAGGAAGCGGAAAATCATCTTTCGGGCTCGCTTTATTCAAATCACGGTAATCTACGCACATTCTCACCTTACTGTCTTTCTTTGGCACTGGTACAATGTTAGCGACCCATGAGGGATATTTTGTCACAGCTAGGAAACCAGCATCCCACTGCTTTTGAACCTCCTCCTTCATTTTCACTTCCATATCAGGTCTAGTTCTACGAAGCTTCTACTTAACCGGCGGGCATTCTTCTTTTAACGGCAGGCGGTGCACAACCATATCTGTATCAAGCCCAGGCATGTCTTCATACGACCAAGCGAACACATCACTATACTCTCTGAGCATCTCAACCAGTCTTCGCTTGACGTCATTCTGCAGCGCGGCTCCTATACGGATGTTCTTCTCAACCCCTTCCGACCCCAGGTTAATAATTTCGATGACCTCCTCATGAGGCAGAATGACACGTTCTTCTTGCTTCACCAACCAAGACAATTCTTCGGGAACGTCGCCATCTTCGACAATCTCTTCTTCGGCCTGAAATATCGGGTGCTCAAAGTCGAGACGAGTCATAGGCGGTTCAATGATGTCATCTGAAAATGTTATCCTGCAAAAGGAATGGTTAAATGCTTCAAAATGCGTATAAAGCGAATAACCACGTTGCCATTTTATTGTAAAACACAAAACAGGAAAAACAGAGATCGCAATATTTGTACATGAAAAACGCCTTTTATTTAATGATTAAACAACGCAATGTACATAACAGCACGACCCTAAGCAAAATCATGATGCCTCGGGTAAGACACCAGATTGTTCAACAATTAAGAAAACAAAGTATTACTGTTTGAGAGTCACAAGAACAATCTCCTGAATAGACCAATTGCATAATCCTTGTCCTGACACGCTTGGCTGAATCCAGGCGTCCATGTCGCAATCACTGTCTCCTTCTTCGGAATCTGAAACAGCGTTGATGGCCTCGTGACACACTCCACTAGCTGTGATGGTTATCGGTCCTTTGAAACGGGGTGCCCCTGCAGCAGGCGTTGATGACGACGGTTGATATCCCAGCCCAAATCGGTCCATCTTCACGGGAATATCCAGCACCTTGCCCCAGCCTTTTGTCTCACCTGTCTTCACTAGAGCTTGAGCCTCCTTATATGACGAGACGGCTACCTCTGACGCTTTACTCGGCCCAGGACCTTTGTCTTTGATACGCAACCCTTCAAAGGCTTGACAGGGTGTTTCATGAATCTCGCCGTCGACTTCTACATACTTGAATGATGACAGATGGCTAACCAATATATCTTTTTCCCCACAGACTGTGACCACGCTGTCCCCTACCATGTATTTCAGCTTTTGATGCAAGGTAGACGTGACTGCCCCAGCCCCATGGATCCAGGGTCGTCCGAGAAGGCAGCTGTATGCTGGCTGGATGTCCATAATATAAAATTCAGTCGCGAAAACCTCCGGCCCCACCTGTAGAGGTAATGTTATGGATCCAAAGACTGTTCTTCGTGTACCATCAAATGCCCTGACCACCAAGTCACTAGGCGTACAAAGGATTCCTCTGACATCCAGTTTCATCATCGCTTTCTTGGGCAGCACGTTCAAGGAAGATCCGGTGTCTACCAGTACATGAGACATGACTGAGCCCCTACACTCAACTGAGACGTGCAACGCCATGTTATGCTCTCTCCCCTTCGGGGTCAAATCAAAGTCTGTAAATCCCAAGCTATGGCCTGCATTCACATGCGCCAACACCCCCTCCAGCTGATTCACGGAAACATCTTGGGGTACGAAGGAAGTATCTAGAACTTTCAACCATGCATTTCTGTGAGCTTCAGAACACAATAGCAACGACAGTATGGATATCTTTGACGGCGTCTATTGAAGGTGCTCAACAATCTTATAATCGCTCTTGCGAATAAGGCGCATGAACTCTTCCACATCCTTCGATGCCGTTTCTTTTTCGTTCCCCTGCACTGGGACATTCTCATTCATCTTTCCTTTTCCTTTCGCCAGTCGTTCAGCCTCTACCTCAGGCGATATGAAGATTCTCCCACTTCTTGTCATACCTCCGGTACCGACGACGTTGTCTACAACCTCAACTGGATGTTTATTAACATCAATTTTCACCCCATCACAGTAAACTTCCAACCCATAGGTCCAAGGGACTGCCTTAGTGCTCTCATAAGGGATTGGTCCTGCCTTGGTGATAGTGATCGGCGGTCGCTTGGCCGACGCCGTTATAGTTATCGTTTTTCGGGGTATCGTCACAGTAGCTACATCACTTTGCTTGTCTGCTAATACCTTTGCAGGTTCCTCAACTGCCGTTCTGTCGAATTGCAATGTGCCGCCATCTATTAAAGCCTGAATACCCTTCTTTAAGTCAGCACACCCCCCAGCTTGGGTCCAACACTCTAAACAATACTCGTCGCAACCTGGATACACACCTCCTTGAAATAACCTTCTCTTTATCTCACACAACGGTGTCTTTAGGTCATCAACATTCATAATCAAGTTCAAACCCTCCTCGGTTAAAATGGCGTTTGCCCCATGGTTGGGCATGGGCTTTTGCACTATGTTCGGACCCGCCTGTCCAAAATTGATAGCCTTACTATCCAATAGATCCTGCACCACATGCTTGAACGCGTGGCAACCCTCTACATCGTGGCCAGGAGCCCCGGAGTGGAATTCACAGTGCTTGCTTGCATCGTAACCGTACGGAGGAGTGCCTGTTATTAGCGCCAGAGTTCTCTTTTCCACCAAGTTCAAACCCAGTAATGTCTGTAGCAATTCTGCATACGTTGAAGGAGGCGTTTCAAACACACTCCTTGGTCTTCCCCCCTGGACTCTGCGCTGGACAGTATGTGCCCCCTGTTGTGGCTGTTGTTGCTGTTGTTGTTGTTGTATTGGTTGTTGCTGAAATGGGATAGTAACACTTGCCACCTGCTGCGGCTGATTGTACTGGTTTCGACCTCTGCCCCGGCCTCGGCCTCGGCCCCCAAACACTGCACTTACATCACCTTGACGGCGCCCACCGAAAGCCCTTCTGTTACTGCCAGCTGAAGTGGATTCCTCAGCTTGGAATCTTCCCTGTTTAATGTTGCTTTCAATCTTCTCTCCCATCAGGATTAAGTCTGAGAAACTGCCCAAAGAGGTATGAAACAACTTGTCATAAAACATGCCAGTGAATGTTCCTATGAACATATCATTCATTTCTTTGTCCTCTAAAGGAGGATGAACTCGAGCAGCCATGTCGCGCCATCTCTGCGCATACTCTTTGAAGCTCTCGCCCTTCTTCTGGGACAACCCCTGCAATTGGACCCGGTTGGGTGCCAAGTCACTGTTGTACTTATAGTGAGCCACAAATGCTTCAGCCAGCTGCTTTCATGTCTTTATCTGAGTTGGTTCCAATCCCATATACCACTCGAGGGAAGGGCCCGACAAGCTATCTTAAAAGAAGTGCATCAGCATCTTCTCATCGTTTGAATACGCCGACATCCTTCTGTAGTATGACCGCACGTGCACTTTTGGACAGGTATCCCCCTTATATTTGTCGAATGTGGGGGCTTTGAATTTTATTGGTACCCTCAGGCCAGGCACCAGACCCATTGTTGTCATATCTAAGCCAACAACACTTTGATTTACGACCCCCTTCATCTGCTCCTCGAGCATCTTGATTCTCTGAGAGTCATCCATAGGACCTTTGAAACCTCCACCGGAGAAAGCATCCTCTTGCTGGTCTTCTTGCCAATTACCGTTCCCAGTTCCGTATCCATCGTACCCGTTGTTACGGCCAACTCTAGTCTGATTCATTGTAGGGCCTCGCCCCCTGTTACCATATCCCGGAGCGACTCCTGCAGGTCCAAAAGCCATTAACCCAGCGCCATTTCCATTTCCGAATCCGCCATAACCCTGATTAGTCATACCAAATCCGTCCTGTCCGAAACCTTGAGCGTTGAAACCGTACTTCCCAGCATGATCAAACCCCTGGTCATTGAAGCCGAATCCATTATTACCGAAGCCATTACCTCCCATATTATCACCCAGGTTGACATCTCCGAGCCCAACGTTGTTGACGACAGTCTCGTTGCCGATTCCAACGTTACCGTTCCCGGCGGCAGCGCCGTTGTTCACATTGACAGCAGGTATGTTTACTACAGGTGGAGCTACCGGTGTGGGGGTACCATCCCCATGAATAGTGTCAACTCGCACAGACTGATGGTCTTCATTTCCGTGCCCAGCATTTCTTACCAACAAAGGCTGCACCAAAGCTTGCAAATTCTCCTGGCCTTTCGCAATGGTCTCCATTGTCTGCATGAATAGCGCCAGCTTCTCACGCATGTCTTGCATTTCATTCTGCATCTGATCCATAATTCTTCGACAGTTGGTACGAGTGGAGTATCGGTGCGGGCGCTGACCTTCAATCCTGGGAAGACCTGGTACAGTGCAAGAAATGAGATATAGTTCAATAATCACCTGTAATGCAATATGAATGGGAATGCAATGCAATATGTGTCTGTGCATTAGGGAATGTCATTCCCCGATTCTAGTGCGAATGTGTCAGTGTGGTGACAGTGACAGCAATACGAAGATCGGAGCCGAACCATAGAAAACACCTCATATATTGCAGAGAAATCCATTAAACCAAGAATACAATATCAATGAGTGTATAAGAAGGCATGACCTCAACCAACAATCCTGGTGATGGTCAGCGTTATGCAAATAAAGCATATACATTAATACATGAAACGGTCAAGTACTCCCATATGCCTGGTACTCCTCTAATAACTTCTTAGTCTCTGGATGACTTGGTCGGGTAAGCAGACCCTCAACAAGCAGATCTCTTCGCTTGAGAACACGTCGCAAATCACCAGCAGATTCCTCCCATGCCCCTTCTCCGAAGCGATCCTCTAGCTTCCGCTTCTGAGACACAGCCTCTTTCTTGCCTTCGATGGCCTTGTTCAATGCATTCTGGAGACTATATCTGGCCATTACCTCCTCTTCATACTTCTTAGTGCTAGTCTTCAACTGCTCTTCGAGTTCAGAAATTTGCTGCTTCAATTTGTCTTCCCTCTTTTTGTTGTTGGTTAGCGTAGCATTCCACGTCTTGTTACAAGAAGAGATTTCTCGGTGAGCGGCATCGAGTGCTTTCTTTTTGGACTCCAACATATCATGAGAGCTTCTGAACTCTTTCCCCAGGCGTTCACGCTTCTTTTTCTCTTCAGTCAATTCAGCACCTAGCCTGTTTACTAACTCGATCTGCTGTTGGAAAGAATGCACAGCCTTGTTCTTCTCACTACGCATCTGAGCCAGTTCCTTTTCTAACCCTTCATTGACCTTCATCAAGGCTTCTTTTTCTTTTACAACTCGCTCGTAGACCTCCATAGTAACAGTGGTTGGTTCTTCCACCGGAATATGAACATGAACCGGTGCAGCTGGAAATGGCATCAGCAACTGTCTTGCTCTCTCTTGGATCCAAACTTTGTAGGGTACATAAGCCTGACAATCATTCTTCCCTAACAGTGGTTTCCCTCTTCTGTTGATATGTATCCAGGCGTGTTGAAGCTTGGCTAGTAACTCTCCATTCAAATCACCGGTGAAGTACAGAGATTCCTGTACTTCTTCCTCCTTAGGTGGGTTCTTCAATGCGTATCCAAACTGGCGAACGAACAGGGATTGATTGTAATTGATGCACCCTTTTCTTCCTATCAACGGAACATTAGGATACCCAGAACAACTGAAAATAAGCTCAGACCCCAGCAAGTCTCGGTCAAATCACTCAATGTCTTCAGAAGATAGTCTCATCAGGCGCTCGGGCCAGTCAGCTGTAGTTGCACTATCTACAAAAGGTCCCTTCAGGGGGAGATGGCTCTTAAACCACATGTACAGCAAAGGCACATAACAAGAGAAGTTCTTGCCTCTCCTATTCTCATTTTTGTAGTGAATCGAATGGTAGAAGTCCCCGATTAATGTGGGTACAGGGTTGCCAGCAGCAAACAAATGGAATGCATCCATGTCCACGAAGTTCGGGAAATTGGGAAACAGCACTATTCCATAAATGCACAGAGCCAAAACAGCGTTAAAGACCACCCAACATCCGTTCTTGGCGTATTCCTGAGCCTTACCAATCAGAAACTGGAGAGAGAAACCTGGAACCCCGCGCCAAGAAGTTATCAACAACTCGGAAGCATTCATGTGCAAGACCTTAGCTAAGTCATCCAACTTGGGCTCAGCGGCAGAGTGAATAAAGGGAACCTTGTTCTGTACTGGCAGCTCAGTAAACTCTACATACTCTTCAATGGTAGGCCCCAAAATAAAGTCAGCGAATGTGAAACATCTCAAAGCAGGGTCATAGAATTGCATCAGCGTATACAGCCCATTCAGTTCATCATCAGTTGATTTGCGAACCAATCTCAACAGCCGTCCGTAACTCTGCCTGAAGCTTCTACGGACATCCTCATCAGCAAGAGAAATCAGACCCAGGAGGGGAGTAATATTAGGGATAGGTAACTTGTAGGCAACTGTCATCCTCAAACCAGCCATGATCAATACTCAGAAGTCCGGACACTAGAACCAGGGAATATGCAAATGCACCTGCAGCACAGACACACGTTAATGAAATGCATATGATAATGGTTATGCGAACAATGCAATGCAAATAGATGCAACAGGGACCAAATGTCATGGCTGAGAAGCCTGAACCATATCAAAAGTCTCAGATAGACCCTCCAGAATTCCTCAAACCCTGGTCTTAGGTAGACCCAATACAAAGCTCCAACCCTGGTCTCTGATAGACCCCATAACATAACTCTGACTGGTCTCTGACAGACCCCATAACATAACTCTGTCTGGTCTCTGACAGACCCCATATCATAACTCCAACTGGTCTCTGCTAGACCTCTCAACTATCCATAAATACGCAGGATCTCAGATCAAGAAACAACCGGTATCTGAAGGTCTAGTTACCTGCATAACCCCAAACCCTCTCACAGGTGGGTGTCCTAGTAACTGACAAAGGTACGACATCCTATGCGGTCGTCAGCGTCACAGACTTTCAGGGTTGATGATACGATTCCCAGAAGGAGTGGCATCATCAAATCCTGAAGAGGCCTCACTTAGCCAACTTCCAAATGATCGGTTCCCATAGTCGACAATCCAACTAACCAGCAACCCGAGCCACCCAAAGGGCAGGACAGGAGGCCAACCAGAAGAACCTCGTCTGAGTGTGGATTTCGCAGGACACTAGGACATGCAAAGCATGTGCGCGCCCACTACTTTCCACTCTAATTCTAGGTGCACTCAAGCCCAGGTCCGACTTATCTCTCAATCATAGAACACCCGTCACAACCCCAATACAACAATAATAACAATAATATAATGCTGAAAGTAAATGACAGAAATATAAATCCATACAAAATCCTCGACGGGAAAACAAGCGCTAGGATTGACTCGCTTAAGGGACATTGGATCCCAAATGCATAAGGAACTATCGCAGTCCTTAGCATCCAGGGGACGTTGGATCCCCAGCAGAGTCGCCAGCTGTCGCTACTGCGAAAATCAGCGCCGGCTGACAGAAGAGTCGCCACCGTGCGTTATTTATCCCAACGAAGGGAAAGGAAACGCTCGAGGTAAACCTACCGCAAAACGGGGAAAGGAATGGCCATCGCAACCAAATCCTGGATTCGGGAGTCGGTTACGCAAGGGGAAGGTATTAGCACCCCTCACGTCCGTCGTACTCGACGGGATCCACGCTTGTTTTCTGGTACAGATTGTTATTCTATCTACTCTGCAGGTCTGGGGTTAAAAAGAAAATAAAATGACTCGGCAAAGTATCGCACTTTATGCCTACGTATTCCCGTCTGGAACGAGAAATCAGAGTCAACGTAGTTCGCCTACCTACGGGAAAGGAGGGGAAGGTTGCTCGCTAGGACATCGCATCCTATGCCTACGTACTTTCATACAGCATGAAAGATCAGAGCAAACGTAGTTCGGGCCACGTACGACACAAGTCTGTCTTGGTTGTTTTTATCTCCTTCTAAAAAAGGGTTTTTCTGATTAACAGTCCAAGCGGACAAAAATGACGTTTTGATGAGTTCACATTCTTTTACGGAAGAAGTGTCTTTTATTGGATTTGAAATCTTATTGTGTTTTTCTGTTTGTTTTGAGAAAGAAGAGACAGAACTCTAACCTATGGTTGCAAAGGGAATCACACTAACCTAATGTTATCATGCATGGGTTAAGACCTAATGTCTATCATGCTCCTCTCTTGCGCAGAGAGAAACAGAGATCCTAAGGGATAAACGGAAACAGAAACAATAGCATATATACAATGAAACAGTAAAATGCATGGATGCAGCAATACAAGCGAGGCAGAGGAGTCCCACTCAACCTCGAACCTAGAAAACAACAGGCAACAGCGAACAATATTCGCTTTCAACCTAACAGGTTAATGGCAAACAATACAGTCAGGGAAATTCAAACAATACATCAAAAATTAACAACAAAAAGCTTCATCAACATCTGTCTTCAAGTCATCTTCAAACATCTACAAGCTTCAAGCAAGCATCAGTCTTCATCTTTACAGCCTCCAAGCAAGGTCTTTGTCTTCAATCTTTCAGGGCTTTTCTTCAAGTCTCACTCTCCAAGCTGAGGAACCAATCAAGAGAATGAACTGGGGTGTTAAGCAGTTAGTTGACCACCAAAGGTGGCAAACAGACTGCTAACAACACATAGAATGTTTCTCTCAAGAGTTCTATCTCTTAGACACTATCACCAAGCCTTCCAAAGGAAGGGGGTGAGTGTCCTAGAGAGACTCTTCATCATAGAGAGGGATGGAGGCAAACAAGACCTTCCATGTTTGTGAATCAAGTTTTCTACTCTAGAGCTCTGCCTAACTCCTAGATCTTATAACCTTCAACAGCTGCCAGCAAGATACTCTTCATCAACTCTGGGAATTGGTCTTCATTCTCTTAATCTTCAATGGGCTTCATCAGCAAAGTCTTCAGCTCAAACTCAAACCCCAAGCAGGCCCCAATACCCCACACATTCAAATAATAACCCTAGAGAGGGCACACCACACAATCAATCAAATACAGGAAATATACTAGTATTAATAATAGAATAGGGGAAGTCTAATATTTTCTAAAGGATCTATTATCTACCTGTAATACCCCTATAGTCCCATCATTTAATTTGTCCTAAAGAAATCCCAAAAGAAAATTTGTTTTGTTAAACCTACATTGTATTCACAACCCTAAATGATTAGCCTAATGTTTTCTAACTAAACAACCTAAAATAAATCCTTAAAAAATGGTATAAAAATCAAGGGGACACCTAATATATGTATCTAGTTATACTAAAAAATTTGGCCTAAAAAGATTATGAGAAGTGCCTAAAAGAAATTCTACAAATACTATGCACAAATTAAATCTATTTAAAAAGGCACTAAAAGAGAAAATATGTAAAAAATATTAAAAGAAAATAAAATGGAAATTTTATTACATGACATTTTCCTACACAGAAATATGAAAATGGTAAAAAAAACAACCAATCAAAAATATGGTATTTTCAATTTGTTATGATTTTTCAAACAATTAAAAAAAAATGAATGAAATTAAAATGAATTAGAGTGGGTTGGGGTGCAGTAAGCAATGATTTGCATTGGAAAATTGATGATGGGCCCAGACTGGGGGTGCGCGTAGCAAGGCGCGTCTGGGCCCAGTTAAGTCAGAAAACACAAAAGAAAATAAAAAACCAAAAACGGTGCAGGAAGCAGTTATGTTAGTTCAAAATGAATGGGCCTGGATATTGGTGGTGTGGATAGCAATTGTTTCTAAGCCCAGTCTGAGTCGTTTAATGAAATGACGCGTTTTGCTTCTAGGTTCTTCCCTCTCATTTCAACTTCAAATCCTGGCCGCGCGATCTGAGTTTCAGTCAACAAGGAAGACTTCATCCAACGATTGCAGTGCTTCGTCTTCCTCTAGTCTAGGGTTTCACCATGATTGAGCCATGAACGAGCTTGCATGAACCAGACTTCCACCCTCTCATACAGCTTCGTTTCTCCATGAAATTCAGATCCATAAAAAGCAAAATTGCTCTAATTCTCAAGCTGAACAATAATACATCACTAATTCTTACTGTAACAACCTAGAAAATCAAACCCGATAGCTTCCTCTCCATGAACACTCCAATTTCCACTCTCATGAAACTCCAGTTTCTTGGTACTAGTGTAACTACCACACATCCCTGATCATTCTAAACTAATCCACATGAACTAACACTCTCTATCCTCTTAGTTCTAGGTCAGAACAGTTTTGGTGCTCATGTATCAACCTCCATGAAATGCTCTCAAACTCACCAGAATTAATCATCTACCTATTCCTAATAGTTCTAACCTAATGATTCTCTATCATGCTATCTATTTCTAGCCAATTCGATAGAAAAACCAACCTGGTGTAATCTTGAAAACAAATAGTGATGCTCTTGGATTCACAGCTTGCAATGCTTTGGACTTAATCAATGGACTTGGATCTTGATTCTGTATGCAGCAACACCTGCTCAAATGCTCTTGATCTTGCAATTGAATTCTTCTTGCACTTTGGATGATGAATTTGGTAGCACAAGAATTCTGCTTCAATTCAACCAGATCTTGATGGAAACTTGCTCTATGATGAATGTAGATGATGATAGGATCAAGAACTTTGGAGAATGATGAAGATTTGATAGAGTTTTTGTGTAATTTGCAAAATTGAGGAATGAGATGTAACTATGAGTTTTCAACCAAATGAATCACCAACCAATGATTGGATCCACTCTACTCAATATATAGATGCTCATGGAACCATCTAGAACTTGTTAGAAACTTCTTGTGCACAAATCCCTTGTGTTTTGGCATGTGTAACTTCATACATAAGCAACCAATGATATCTCTCAAACTTTGAACTAAACTCAAAAATCCACTATTGCCAATGGTCTCAAAACATTCTTTCCAATCAAAATGACCTATAATTTCATCCCATTTGGACATGTTATGAAAAATCTCATTTTTAGGTCACTTTTATTCATTAAATTCACCTTTTAATTAACCAAATTTGCAATCTTGAGCTATGAGCATTTTCCAACTCCCATGACCACTTTTCTAGACTCAAAATGTCATTTGGAGCAACTTTTATGTTGTGAAGTTTTTAATTTGAAGCTTCCTTGTATGAGTTTTAGGCATATGCTTGAAATGACCTGTAATTCTCAAATGACCAAAATACCCTTTGCTTGCCAAGGTCATAAGTAGAGTTCCACAAATCAGATGAAGACATACCATACCTTTCTAGAAAGCTAAGACAATGAGGAACAACTCTCATGTTGACCAGAAATCCATTTGAAATCTCCTTGAGGGGTAAAAGTTTCTTGGAATACAAGTAACTTTCACAGACAAAATTTCAGATGCCTCAGATGACCTGTAACTTGCAAGGACCATAACTTGAGTTCTATATATCTCCTTGATGTCTTCCACCACTCAAATTAAATGTCTTGAGATCCTATACAAGTTTCATGTTGGCCAAGGATCCATTTGAAGCTTGCATTTTGAATTATCTTGCTTGGAAGTTTGACCTAAATCAGGGGATTTTACACAGAAACCCTAATTTAGAAACCTCTCTTCTTCTTGATTTCTCTTGATTCCTCCTTGGAACAACACCACATCCATATCTATATGTAAAATGATGAACCCCACATCTTTCAAATAGACCTTGATGCCTTTCAATCAATCATTTGACCTAGGGTTGACCCAGATGAAACCCTAGTTGACTGTCTTCAACTGCAGCTCTTGCAATCTCATCAATGAATTGTCTCACTTTCAAAATGACCCTCTAGGTCCTCCATGATGTCTATGTACCCTCCATGACCTCAATTCACAGCTCACAACTTCTTTGATGATCTTCAAATACCCTCAGATAGGAGATAGATTCACTACTTGATCCACTGACTTCTTAGACTTCAACTTCTTTTTGATGACTTGGCTAAGATTGAATTTGAATAATAACCTCTTGATAGGCTCATAGAGATAAGAATTGCATTTGGTCCCTTGTTGAATAACTTGCTATGCTATGCTATGCAAATGATTAGACTATGTACATGACTTTCTATGCAAATGCTAATGCAATTGAAACATAAACCAAGTGAGGTAGGTTGAGCAAATTTTAGGGTGCAACATTGGGGGATTGATTTTATGGGACCATTCCCACCATCATTTGGAAAACACTATATACTGGTAGCAGTTGACTATGTTTCAAAATGGGTAGAAGCAGTGGCACTACCAACAAATGATGCTAAAGTGGTGGTCATATTTCTGAAGGAGAACATATTTTCGCGGTTTGGAGTACCAAGGGCCCTTATAAGCGATGAAGGAACTCACTTCCTAAATCATCTCATGGAAAAGCTACTCCTTAAGTATAATGTGAAGCACAAAATATCTACTCCGTACCATCCTCAAACCAACGGGCAAGCCGAGGTGTCAAATCGACAACTCAAACAGATATTAGAGAAAACAGTGTGTGCATCTCGTAAGGACTGGGCAGTAAAGCTGGACGACGCTCTCTGGGCGTATCGCACTGCATACAAAACACCCATTGGTATGTCCCCTTACCAACTGGTCTATGGTAAAGCGTGCCATCTGCCTCTAGAGTTAGAACACAAGGCATTATGGGCATCAAAAGTTCTTAACCTAGACCTCACCAGAGCAGGAGAGTCCAGAACCCTCCAACTCCATGAGCTAGAGGAATTCAGGAACCGGGCGTATGAGAATGCAAAAATGTACAAGGATCAAGCAAAGAAATGGCATGATCGACGTATTCAGAAGAAAGAATTTCGGGAAGGACAATTAGTACTGTTGTACAACTCCCGACTGAAACTATTTCCGGGAAAGCTTAAATCAAAATGGTCGGGATCATTTGTAGTACATAAGACGTTTCCGCACGGAGCAGTCGAGCTGAAAAATCCAGCAAATGGAGACATTTTTAAAGTAAATGGTCAGCGTCTGAAACCTTACTACGAGGGACAGCAGAAAGATCGAAACGATGTCGTTCATCTCACATGATACGATGATGACCGTCGAGCCAGGCGACGTAAAACGAAGCGCTTCGTGGGAGGCAACCCACGTATTTCACATTCACGCTTTCATTTTGTTTTTGTTTTAACAGGTTTTGATCAACTCGCAGTTCATCGGTGAAAGAAGAATGTCGGAGACCGGAGGAGAGGGAAAAAAGTTGAAAAACAGCACCCTGACACGGGTGGCCGTGTTGTACAACACGGGCCGTGTCAGGCCCAGCATGACAGATGTGAGAAAGTTGGAAAAAGGTGGAGCAGTGGAGCAACACGGGTGCCCGTGTTGTGCAACACGGCCCGTGTTGCAGAGGCGTGACTTTGAAAAAAAATATAGGCTACAGGGGGAGCAACACGGGTGTCCGTGTTGTGCAACACGGCCCGTGTTGCAAGGCGCGGTCAGATTTTTCAATTTTTACCCTGTGGGGCCCACCACTTTAACCCCCACTTATCATTACCCACCACATAATTCCTATCATTTTTTCATCTTCCTCTTTCTTCTCCCTCACAAAACCCTTAACCTCCATAACCCTCTCTACACAAAAGCTTCATTATCTACCACACCCACTCACCGGAACCACTTCCGCCCTTCATAAAAAACACTCTACTCATCATTGTGATTAATTCTATGGTTTCGTTTTTCACTAACAGGGATTTCGAAATTTTTCGAACCATCGGTGTTGTTTGTGTTTTGCAGGTTCATAATGCCTCCTCGTAGAGATACCGGAAAAGCAGTGGCGGAAACTTCACGCCCCAGAAAGAGAGCACACCGTATGGCGAACCCTCACGGCATACTCTTTGAAGACCCGGATCATCAAAGAAAGTACTCTAACATCATCAAGCGTAAGCTCACGCCCACAAGGTATATCTGTAACACTACGCTTGATAATCTAGGGCTGAGAATAGAGGTCCATAGGATGTTTCACACTCTGGGGATGTTAGAATTTATGCAATTAGAAGCGCCAACTTATGAGCGCATAACTGTTGAATTCTTGAGCACTTTAGAATTTCAGTTGAAGCACAGGTGGACAGGGGTGGAGGAAGAATATTATGGTACACTGAGGTTCAGGTTATTTGATATTGACCATAGCCTGACCATAGCCGAGTTGGGAGATATACTGAAACTCCCCAATTTTGGTCCCGGAGCCCCTCCGGGAAATTTTAGTGCAGGGGACTTCTGGAAGGCTATTACAGGCAGAACTGATTATGTCGCGAAAGCGGCAAAAGCCTCTTGTATCCATAACCCTTGTTTCAGGTACGCTCAAAAAGGATTGGCATATACACTGTTCGGCAGGGGTGACAGCACAGGGGTGGCGACTCAGAGGGAGTTGTACTTCATGTACGGCATTGCCAATCACGAGCTCATTAATGTAGCTGCCTTTGCAGCTGATCACCTGAATAGGGTTGCGAATGCACCTTCAGGCGAAATAAGTGTAGGCAGTATGATTACTCAAATCGCGAATCACTTTGGCCATGGTGCTCTCTTGAGAGAGGAACCCACTGTTACAGGTAAGACAAAAATAGATCTTACCACACTGACTGCCCAAGGTATGATTCGTGTCTTTGATAATTATTATTCCTTGGTAAGCCGAAACAGTCATCTCCTTGCTTTACCTGCCCCTGACTTTATTAGTATTCAAAATGTGAATAACTGGCTATATGAGAGCCCCCTGCAGGATGAAGAAGACCAATTTTATGATGGTACAGGTGCAGAATTCTTTGAGGATGAAGGCGATCAGGTAGAAGAAGCGCCTATACTGCCTACTCGATTTTCACCCCATCAGGAATCAGGCTCAGGCTCGTGGAGCTTATCTAAAAAAGAATGGGACTGGATGGAGAATGAGATGTGCCATCTCCGAAGTGAGCAGACAAGGCAAGGCGAGGAGCAGACAAGACAAGGGAACGAGCAAATCCGACAAGGCAGGTTGATCGGTGAGATGCATGAATGGATGCGGCAGATGATGCTGCGCGACCAACCTCCGCAACCATGAACTCTGTGAGTCCCCTGCTACTAGTGTTCCAACAGTGAGGACACTGTTGAATTCTAGTGTGGGGGTATTTTATTTGTGTTTTATTTTATTTGTGTTTTTATGTTATTTGTGTGTTTTCAATTCTGTTGCAGTTATTTGTCTATTTAATTTCCACTCCAGTGTTAGTTTGAGAACATGATAGCGATCTACAGAAAGACCCCCCTGACATTGAGCTAATAAAATTAATAAAATTGTTGGTTGGGGAACGGTTGAGTGAAGATGTTGAGTGAGGTGATGAGAAAGTATATAGAATACTCAGAAAAGAACCGTGAGGATGAAATTGGGATAATCTTGAGAGATAGGTAAAAGGCCAACACCCTGGGTTTCCCAAAGAGGAACGAGTTCGACGTGTAGATTTGTACCATAGTGCTTTGATCTGAGAAGTACCCCTGAGTAGTTTATTTTGACAATCAGGCTCCATCAAAAATAATCGTGTGTGCAAGGATAATGAAAAATATAGAGTTAAGGCACAGAAAAAAAAACAAACAAAAAGGGGCAAGTAGGCGACTAATCCTTCTAAGTTGGGTAACCCTCACCCGGTTATTCAGCCCAACGGCAGTCGAACCTGAAAGCCGTTCAAAAAGAATAATAGTGCCAGAAAAAGAAAAAATGTCATTGATAAATCTTGTGCACACGAGGAAAATCATAAAAGCCATATAGTGATTGTCCGAATGAAAGGGAGGAAAATCGAAAAAGAAGACTTAAGTACAAAGCATAGTCGGAGAGGTTACCCATAGGGAGACTGAGGTCTGTGGTTTACCGCAGTCTAGTGTTTGCAGGTTACCTGTTTTGAGGGAAAAGCCGAGATAAATCCTAGGGGACTTGGAATGAGAAGTTCGAGTATGAGTATTATCACCGTAACTCACAATTCTATGGACGGTTCCGTATATTAAGTTCGGGTTGGTGAGCTTGTTGCTTGAGGACAAGCAAAAGTTCAAGTTCGGGGGAGTTTGATCGGTGGATTTCAGTTGTGTTTTCAAACGTTGTTTGTGGTTAATTTCGCAATGTTTTTATCTAGTTTTCAAAGCTTTCGTTGTTATTATCTGCATTACTCGTAGTTGTGTGTCTTCGAGTCTTAATTTTAAGTTTATGTTGCTTTTGCCGCTGGTGCGTTTGATTTGGTTTCTTTTAGTGTGTTTTTGGAAGGAATGGATAGCACGACAATCGCACCGCATTCGGAGGCAAAGAAAAGGCGAAAAAGGGAACTCAGAGCTGCAACACGGGTACCTGTGTTGCACAACACGGCCCGTGTCATGAAGGACACGGCTGGCAGACACGGGTGGACCAAAGCAGATGAAAAAAGAAGACTCAGACTTGCAACACGGGTGCCCGTGTCATGTAACACGGCCCGTGTTGCAGCCCTTGGAGAGGAACACGCCCTGAAGAAGCCAGCAGCCTGACACGGCCACCCGTGTTGCACAACACGGCCCGTGTCAGGGCCACTGAACATGAAATTTCTCTGTTTTCTGATTTTTTGCTGTCAGACCTATTTCGAAGGGCATTTGAGACATTTCGCTATGTAATTTGAATTTAGATATAACAGGCACATTTTAGAAAGGAGAAAAACACTTTTTGAACAGAGATTAGGATTGACAACTGAGAGGAGAGTTCGACTGGAAACAAAGGATCGATCAAAAGCGGAAGCAATTGATGATCCAAGGATTTCAACGTGCATTGTAATGATCTTCTCCTTTTTAATTCTAATTACTTTTATGTTTACCAAGAACATGAGTAGCTAAACCGCAAGTTGTTAGGGGGTGGTCCTTCGTGCGATGTAATGACGCTTGTTTAATTATTCTATAAGAACTATGTTTTTACCTTAATATATTTGATTTTGCATTAATCATATTCGTATTCATATTGGAAAGTAGAATTCGAATTGTGCTTAGGCATTAGTCTGGAAAGTCAACCTAACACTTTTGCAAAATAGTGTCACGGTCGATATTGCTTAGGAATGAGGATATCCCGTATCACGTATTTTATGGTCGGAACTATTGCTTGATGTTTTTCAGGGACACTGAGGAATTAGTGAACAGGAAAATCATCAAAGGGTTTCCATTAAGGAATTAAGGCAACTAAAATGGCCAACTGATAAATTAAGGTTAATAACTAGTATAGTAGAATAATCATACAGGGTCTTTACTCGTATAGTCTCCACTCCCCTAACACTGTTCTTAGATTGATTAATTAAGTCCGTATTTACTTGTGATATTACTCTGCTACCAAACAAACCACTAGACCTTTTGTTCAATTGAATCCTAAAAATTCTGTTAATTACTACGCAGTCCTCGAGATCGATACTTGGGACTTTTCCCTTATTACTACAATTGGTAAAAATAGTACACTTGCTATTTTCCCGATCAGATACGTAGGCACAAGATCGCAATGATCTTGGCGATCTATCTTCTATCTATCTTCTGTTTCCCTCAGCCTTTCCCGTAGTCGAACAACGAAGCTATGATTTTTCATTTTCGTCCAAATGAGTATACGTAGGCACAAAGGCCCAAATCCTTGTCTAGCACCCTATCCTATAACCATCGTGTTTCCCCATAGCATCATTATTCCTTTATCGTATCGTTTAGCATTTATTATTGAGAAGAAAACAACAAAGCTTAACTAACGTTTGTCCCAATTCGAATTAAGAGGTTCTCGTTGAGTACAACGGACGTGAGGGGTGCTAATACCTTCTCCTTGTGTGAAGGACTCCCGAACCCAAAACATCGGTTACGACGATCTTGTTCATGTCCTTTCGTTCTAAAAGGTTTTCTTGATATTTTCCTTTCCTGTTTATTCGGGATAAATAAAGTTCGGTGGTGACTCTGTCAAACCGTATTTCCACGCCTTTAGCGCGAGGGTCGCATTTCTTGATTTATGAATATTTAAGGTGCGAAAACTGGCGACTCTGCTGGGGACAATTGCTCCATGCAAGAGAGAGTCGAGCCTATCTTTGTTCGGATTGTGAGCTTGTTAGATTTGCTTAAAGTTTTTCTCTTCTCGTTTGTTCGTTTATTTATTTGTATCCTTATCTTTATTGCTCGTTCTTGTGACAGTGTTGGGTTGTTCTGCTTATGGATACTTTGTGAGATGGCTATATACCCGAGTCAGAGTAAAACCCTAGGATTAAAATGGTTGTTGTGTAGTGGAGACTTGCGTGGGTTCTTCCACATAAGGTTGAAGCGAAAACCCCACTTAGAGTAGATTCCCTTGGAGATGTTGCTATTATGGGGAGTTTTTACCATAATAATAACATTTTCGAGCATGAGTCGTTGATCCCGAGGACCTTTAAACCATTTTACCAATGGTAGTCAGTAGTGTTGATTCCTTTTGGATTAATACGAACACCACAATTAGATGAGATCTCTTGATCGTATTACTTCTTGACAGTAATATTTTCAACCTCGACCTATGACTATGAGAACCCATTCTAGAACCCGTGTGTCGATGGTTATTATCGTGATGAGGCTTTGTCATGGATGTGATATCTTTGAAAGATATCCATGACTCTGGGAACTTACCCGTTGTAGAATCCTACACGTGGGGTTTCTTTGAGCAGTGACTGTGGTCCTTGATCCGTTCACCTGGCTAACCTCAGAACTGTTTGAATATGTGATCCTTCTATCCTAGATCTTGCATCTTGCATTGCATTTCATTTGTTGTGCATCTTGCATTTCCTTCCTATCCAATAAATCAAGTTGATTCCTCGACACCAATATGCAACTAGAGCCAATATAAGACGAATGATGGAGCAGATTCAGCAAGAACAAGCTGCCTTCAGGGAAGAGTTGGATTCTCTCAAAGGAAAGATTGACCAGATCCTTGAAGCCATCATTGCGGCCCGAAAGAAAGAAGAGCTGCGTGAAACTACTGTCATCAACAACAATGGTCAGGGGCAAGGGTCTACCTCCAGACTTTCAGTTCCTGTTTCCAACCCTTGTGGAGTGCCAATGAACTTCGCTACTGCAGCTGAAGGAACCACTTCTCAGCCAATCCCAACGCCTGGAGTTACTATTGGATTTATCCCACAAGCCCAACCAACTATTGTTTAGATCCCCGTTCCTCATACCAAAGAGAATCTGTTACATCAGTATGACGATGTGTAAAACTATTATGCTGCTATTGATGGGTGATTCACAAGTGCACAAATAACGTCAAAGTAATATAAAAGATTATCGATTCCACAGAGACCAAACATCAATCTATCGATTACTATTGTTACGGTGTTTATCTAAGGCAAAGCAATTAAAGGGTTGAGTTGTGCGAAATAAAGTAATTTGCGGAAATAAATTCAATAATAAAGCAACAGGCATAGATGCAATTCATATAGCTACGTAGTATTCCAGATCTGTACAAATAGGATTCCTTATGGGGTAATGTTTTCTACTCATGAAAAGAACTAATTTAACAGGAACTGTCGCTTTCACATAGTCAGAACTGAGTTTATCCCTAATCGATCCCTCTTATTGTCACTTATAAGAAGGTGCACATTGCGTTAGGACTAACAAACCTATTTTTAAGAAATATAGTTTCTTGACTTAGTTGAAAAGTATTTTAACCTGGAATTTCTAATAAAAAGAGGTTCTTGCGAACCGAACTTTAGACATAAATGCGTCCGAAAACAGTTTTAAAATCGGTTTTCTTAAACATTAAATATTCCTAATTAACTGAGCCAAGCGCTTTCGCTTCCTTGGAACAGTCAAAACTAACCAAATTTATCTAAAGGTTGGACGACTTTCGATCTTACCCAACAAATTTTAAGTACAGAAAATAAGTGTTAAAAGTTAGAATAACCCCTAGGTAATTCTATCGACAGCCGTATGGAATACTATTATAACTATAATCCTTGCATCCTAGCCTTTAAGATTTAGCCGGACATGGTAAAGTAAATAGACATGGTAAATAAATGCGAGTAAAAAAGGTGCGGGTAAATAGATAAAGTACGGTAAAGGGTGCGATAAAAAATGGTGCGAGAAATAACAGAGGATAAATAAAAGGGCGATAAATAAACAGAAACCTGCTCTAAACGAGAGGCTTTAAATCTTGGTACAACTGAAAGTAAATGACAGAAATAAAATGGCGGCAGGATTAACTTCTACCAGAGTGATCTAAACCCGATTACAGACTCGATTAGACAGTGTGATAAACCCTCGATGTGAGAAGTTTATCACTTTACAATAGGTTAAGTTTGTGGCTTGAGTTCTGTAACTAAGCTTGGATGATTTGAAATGAATCATAACTCTTCTATTTATAGAGGTAGGAAAGTGCAGGGAAAGACAGGAATGCCCCCCAACTCCTTTTGGGAGGGAAATACTCATGTAAAGGTGGCACCCGCCACCTTCTTGTGGTGCCCGCCACATGTGCTCAGGTGGAAAGGAGTGGGAGACGTGGCAGTTATCAGCAGTTGGCTTCTATCCAATGTGTGGCATCCCCTATGGAGCCCGCCATGGTGGAATCCATGTGTACAATTCCTCAAAAATTAGGGTTTTTAGCTCGTTTTTCTTCATTTCTTCTTGAGTAACTCTGAAAATACAAAAACCTAAAAAAGAAACAAAACAACGGCATAATACGAGAAAACAGAAATAAAATACTAAATAACGTGTGCGAAATCGAGTCAAATAAATAGTATATTTTAGGCCTATCAGCTATCCCCATTTCCAGTCCTATTGCTGCTCAAGATTCAGAAGCCATCAAAATATGTCGTGACCTAGCTGAAAAACTACGAGTCATGGAGGGGCACAACTCAAACTCTCTCAGTGCTCTGGAATTATGCTTGGTGCCTGATGTTGTCATTCCTCTCAAGTTCAAAGCGCCTAAATTCTCGAAGTACAAAGGCCTCAGTTGCCCGAGCATTCATTTGAAGATGTACTGTCGCAAAATGACTGCTTGCGCTAGAGATGAAAAGCTAATGATTCATCCAAGACAGCTTGTCTGGGGCATCCCTCAAATGGTATATGAAGCTGGAGCGTAATAGTGTAAGCACTTGGGCGGAGCTAGCTGATGCATTTGTCAAGCAGTACAAGTACAACACATACTTTTCTCCAAATCACACTACACTTCAGAGTATGACTCAGAAGGACATCAAATCCTTCAAGGAGTACGTGCAATGATGGAGAGAGCTAGTTGCAAGGGTGAATCTGCCATTGGTTGACCGTGAATTCATCGACATCTTCATGGGTACCTTGCAAGGCCAGTACTACAAAAAGTTGATCGCTAGTGTTTCTGCTGGATTCTCTAACTTGGTGATTATTGGTGAGAGAATTGAGGAAGGTCTGAAGAGTGGAAAGATCCAAGGAGGTTCTAACAGCCAGGCCAGTGCCAAGAAGCCTTTCAATGGGTACAAAAAGAAGGAGGGTGAAACAAATGCCGTCTCTGTGCAGAAAGGGAAAGCTCCTCAGCAAGCTCCCGCTCCTATGCCTTATCAAATCCCTTACTATCCGTATCCGTATGTTGTTGCTGTGTAATATGCTCCAGTACCTTATCCTCCAGCTGTTCAAGCAGTTCAAGCTCAGATGCTTCAGCAACATGTTCCTCAGTATCAAGCCTACAATCAGCAAGGATATTAATATCTTCCTCAGCAAGAACAACTGCAAGCTGCTCAACAACAGCAAAGTGCTCGCCAACAGCGTCAGCAAAGGACGTGGAGGCCAGACAGAGTTTTTGATCGTCTACCAATGACATATGCCAGTATCTTTGCTCAGTTGATGGAGAAAAAGGCTATCGTTCTGAGAGATTTGGCTCCCCCAACTGTCATTCCTGCTGACTACGATGTAAATGCTCATTGTGAGTTTCATAAGGGCGCTCCAGGGCACACCATTGAGGGTTGATAGAGTTGATAGGTGACTGTTATTTCAAACAAACCTTGAATCATTAAGTTTACATCGTCAAGACAAGCATGTGCAGAATCAACTGAACGTAAGACTGGAGATCATCGAGAAGAAGGGGTGGGTACAAAATCATATTTTGAGCCTAATATCCTTGTTTCATAACCGTGAAACAGACCGTGTTACAACCCTCAAAAGACCTAATTGAGGCGAGTGTTATTCTGAAAACATATTATTGCAAGGTTGCGTAAGCTGACTCCTTACATATATGCTAATCATCAACGTTGGTGTCATCTTCTAAACTAATCAAATTAGCACATTGTCTGGACTCACAGTCCATTCGTTTCACACTATCACGACACCATCAATAAACAACACCTTTTCAAAACTTGCTTGAGCTTTGCATTAATATTTCCATTTATGAATGTACAAATATAAGTACAAAATTAGTTCTAGACATCAAAAATACTACAACAAGGGAAATCAAAGACGAACTTGACCTCTAGTGGCTGACACGAAGAGAGGTTACTTCAAAACCCACAGGCTGGGGCAAGTTATTCAACAGCTCGAGCAGGGGCGAGTCATCAGAGTTCAACTCCCATATGTCAGAGCTGGTTAATCAGGGGCAAACCATTACTATGTTCGGACTGGGGCAAGACCAGGTCATCCTGACCATCAAGCAGAGTCGCAATTTTCTCTAAAGCAAGTTCACGATAAATCACTAAGTGTTCAAACTTGGGGCATCAAGAACATATTCTGCTCCAATCATAGCGTCTTCAGCTAACTGCGTGTCGAGGAAGTCAATCCCTTCCACCACCCAAAGTCCAATCCGCGTTGGCAACTACCAGAAGCCTGCCAAGCTGGCATTATCCACCTGCATTTCAAATTACTCGTTTGTAATCATATGCATCATACGCATTGCATTCGATATCATAAGCATGTTACATCATATACATACCCATATCATATCATATTTCCCCAACTCTTGCATCTCCACGCATCAGCATTTGCATTTGCACTTCCATTTCGTTATGGGGCATCATTCTTACCGTTTAGCATTCGCATATGCAAGTCAAGATCCAGGATCAATCTCGAAGGTTTCCAAGGACGTATGCATCCCAGCCAGGGGCATCCTCCGCAATACCGTGGGCTTCACCTACGAAGTTGTTCAACCTGGTGTTGGGAAAATTTGAGAGCTTCAAAGCAATCATTAGCTCGGTCAGGGGAATTGTCTGCAATGATCGTGGGTTTTGCCCATGAAATTCAATAATATCAAAGCAAGATTAAGCCCAGTCAGGGGAATCCTCTTCAAGATCATGCGTGTTTCCCATGACATATTTCAAACTTGTGGTAGATCAGATTTCCAAGACAACATACATCCCAGTCAAGGGCACATCATTCAAGAATGCGAGCTTCCTTCGAAGTTGTTCAACCTGCTGTTGGGAAAATTCAAGAGTTTCAGTGCAATATTCAGCCCAGTGAGGGGCATATTCTTCAAGAACCATGAGCGTCCCTCATGAAGTTGTATCAACCTTTTGTTGACCAAGACAAGACTTCAAAGAAAAACTCAGCCCAATCGAGGGCATCTCCTTCAAAGTTCATGGGTGTTCCTCATGAATTTATTTCAACCTTTTGTGGTCAAAATTATGACCTCCAAGCAAGACAGTGGGCGTTCCCCGTTGATTTGTTTCAATCCAATCTTCCTCTTGGGTGTTCCCCAGTGAGTTGTATTCAGCAAACATAACCTTTGTGAATTGCCTTACTATCATCCTTTTGGTGATAGCTGAACCTCGTCAGTTCAACCTGGCGTGAATCCTTTTGGTGTTGGTAACCTTCAAAGTTGTGTTGTTCTATTATCCTTTTGGTGATAGCAACTTGTGTATTTCTCTCCATCATCCTTTTAGTGATGGGTCTGTCATCCTTTTGATGCCAGATTGCGCGAGTGTTGCTCTATCATCCTTTTGGTGGTAGTAGCCAATGTGAGTTTGCTCCGTCATCCTTTCGGTGGTGGGTCTGTCATCTTGTTGATACCAGATTGCGCGAGTGTTGCTCTATCATCCTTTTGGTGGTAGTAGCCGGTGTGAGTTTGCTCTGTCATCCTTTTGGTGGTGGACATGTTATCTTGTTGATGCCAGATTGCACGAGGGTTGCTCTGTCATCCTTTTGGTGGTAGTAGCCGATGTGAGTTCACTCCATCATTCTTTTGGTGATGGGTTTGTCATCCGTTTGATGCCAGATTGTGCGAGTGGTTGATCTATCATCCTTTTGGTGATAGCAACTTGTGTGTGTTTCGCTCCATCATCCTTTTGGTGATGGGTCTGTCACCGTTTTGGTGCTAAATTACGCGAGTGTTTCTCTATCATAGTAGCCGGTGTGAGTTTGCTCCTTTATCCTTTTGGTGGCGGGTCTGTCATCCATTTGGTGCCAGATTGTGTGAGTGTTTGCTTTGTCATCCTTTTGGTGGTAGTAGCCGGTGTGAGTTTTCTCCGTCATCCTTTTGGTGGTGGGTCTGTCATCCGTTTGGTGCCAGATTGTGCAAGTGTTTGCTCTATCATCCTTTTGGTGGTAGTAGCCGATGTGAGTTTGCTCCGTCATCCTTTTGGTGGTGGGCCTGTCATCCGTTTGGTGTCAAATTGTGCGAGTGTTTTCTCTATAATCCTTTTGGTGGTAGTAGTTGGGGTGAGTTTGCTCCATCATCCTTTTGGTGGTGGATCTGTCATCTTGTTGATGCCAAATTGTGCGAGTGTTTCTCTATCATCCTTTTGGTGGTAGTATCCGGCGTGAGTTCGCTCCATCATCCTTTTGGTGATGGGTATGTTATCCTTTTGGTGCCAGATTATGCGAGTGTTCCCCTACATCCTTTTGGTGTCGGGGCCGTGTGTGTTTTGTCCCATTATCCTTTTGCCAGTTATTCACCGTCTACTCAAAGGTAGACCTTGATCCATCTTCTGCTCCAATCATAGCGTCTTCTGCTAACTGCGTGTCGAGGAAGTCAATCCCTCCCACCACCCAAAGTACAATCCGCGTTGGCTATAACACCCCCTTCTATACCCCCAAATAATTCAAATAAAACATTTAGGCACATACATAATTTTCATCAGAGTAAGTTTGAAATAAGGTATAAAAGAAGCATGTCACATCATCACCAAATAAAACATTAAACACCTGCTCTATAGAAATATGCAACAGTGGGATAGTTTTCAAAGAGAGGAACTTAGTCCTTAAACCCACATCTCAATATTTAAATTAAAGCAGAAGATTAAAACATTGAATCATTTCAAAACACTTAATCATATAAATACATGATATCCAGTTTAGTTCATCATATCATTCATGTTACAAAACATATCAGCTGATACATCACAGATGTATCACAAAAGAATAGTATACAAGCCTAACTACCCGGTGTTACATAATCAGAGCAGCCCGACTCAAAAGAATGAAGCTATACTTCACAAAAGACCTCAAGCAACCTAATCTGCAATGCCTCATAGAGCATTATAAAACAACAGAAGGGTGAGAAATATTACCATAATAATCAATGCATAAGATTATATATATATATATGTATTTGGTATTTGTATATATATATTTGGTATTTGGTATATATATATATGTATATATATATATATATATATATATATATATATATATATATATATATATATATATATATATATATATATATATATATATATATATATATATATATATATATATATATATATATATATATATATATATATATATATATATATATATATATATATATATATATATATATATATATATATATATATATATATATATATATATATATATATATATATATATATATATATATATATATATATATATATATATATATATATATATATATATATATATATATATATACAAATACCAAATACATATAATTCCACATTTTCTCACCACAAATCCTTTTCATAGTCATAGGCTTCACAACATATACATAAACAATTATGGACATTCATCAAGCATATCTCATCATGCATATTTCATAATTATTCCATAAACATTTAACTCACAAGCATATTTCATATATCAATGACATTATGCAATGTGACTCAACATAACTCAATGCAACTCAATGCTATGTGGTACCAACACTCGTTATCATTTTTCGGTTTTTACGTTTAAACCGGGTCCACCCTTCTAGACCGATAACAACAAAGCCCGTCCCCTAGGCTTTCAAACACACCCTTCTAGGTTTGGGACAAGCCACTAGTCTCCACGAAACTAGCAAACACTGCCTCTTAACTAAATGATGCATATGCAATCAACCAACGAATATGCACTTAAGACCGTTCCCGCATCTTAATCCCATGCATTCAAATAATCCATCACATACGAATTATCACATGATTTCACATACAACATATTCATAATCATCAAGTATTAACATTTTATACCATCATCACATTCATCAAAACAATGCACACATATCCATGATATGTTCCCATGCATTTACATACATTAGCATACAAACCATATGCATTCACACATTATTAGACAATACACATATATTCACTAATATGTTCTCATGTATTCCTAACCAATTCAATCGATACACACATCACAAAATCTAGGATTCACGCCCAAAGGCTACCCACAGCACATCACAATAGTATACAAACTATGCGATTAAATAAGCATTAGAACATAGTCGAACCATACAATCGACCCTTGGATGAATTACAATTAAAATAAGAAGCTGTCATGGTCGCTACTATATCGCTTAGCGAACCCCTAGCGATCATTCGCTACCTGCTCGCCTAGCGAGCAAGATCGCGAGGGCAAACAGAATGCCACTGTCAGGCTTCGCTACCTGCTCGCTGCAGCGAGACCCTAGCGAGCCTTCGCTACTCACTTCACTACTAGTGAACCCTACAAATCTCATTCTGTCCCAAGTCTGAGACCTATCGCTACTAGCTCGCTCAGCGAGCGTTCACTACCACCTCGCCTAGCGATGCCGCTAGCGAGCGCCTGCAAACAAAACTTCACTTACTGCTATCAACTCCAAAACTCTCCAAATCCATTCATCTCTCACCAAACTAGTTCTATTAACTTAAGTCTAACATCCCTTGACTATTCTACATCATCCATTTCATTTTCCAATCGATTAAATCCATTTTTGCCCTAGAATGAAAATGGTGGAAAACTCACAACAAACCCAACCCAATCATACATAATCACACACATTGATCAAATAATAATGTTTCTCACCCTTAGCTTGATTGGATTGAAGCTTGAAGTTGATTCTTGATGATTCTCCAAGTTTCCCTCTTCTCTTCCTTTTTCTCCTCTTTCTCCTTCTTTCTATATTCTTTCTCTTCTATTTTCTTTCTATCTATTCTTCCACTTATCCTTTATATACTTTCCTTATTTTATTTCCATTCCATTTCTTTCTTCAATTTTCTACCAAAATTCCAAACCATTAAAATTAATTCCAACAAATCAATTAATTAACATAATTAATTAATTAGTGAAATTTGGGCTGTTACAACCCTCCCCCACTTTAGGAATTTTCGTCCTCGAAAATGTTACCTGATTCAAATAGTTCTGAATAAGACTCTTTCATCTGGCTCTCCAGTTCCCAAGTTACATTTCCACCAGCCGGTCCTCCCCAAGCGACCTTCACCAAAGAAATCTCTTTACCTCAAAGTTGCTTCAACTCCCGACCCTCTATCCGCATAGGTGATGCCTCAACAGTCAGGTTATCTCTCACCTGCACATCATCTACTTGGACTACATGAGACGTGTTGCGGTGGAAATAGGATATAAAATTATTAATTAATTTGAATCACAATTCAATTCACAACCGCTTTTTGATTTATCCGAAGGAAAAGGTCAAAAAGGGAAAACCTAATTTTGCGTCGTAAACACAATGCGGGAAGATTCTAGGATTCGGGGGTTGGTTAAGATTAGGGAAGGTATTAGCACCCTAAACTTCCGTAGTACTCTACGGGAACCTTTTATTTATTTTCACTATTTATTTCATTTTTTTGCTTTGCTTTAGGGTGTGTACATGAATTAGGGGTTAGAAGACCTAGGGTGTTAATTCTAAGTTTACTCGGCAAGATATCGCATCTTGTGCCTGCATATCCTTACGGGAATGGAATCAGAGTAACTGTAGTTCCCCTCACAAGGGAGGTTAGAGACTTTTCGACCGTGGTCGAGGTCTCAAGGGGAATAAACGCATCTTAAGGACGCGCTTACGTGGAGTGTAGAAACTCCAATATCTACGTTGAAATAGTTAAGTGAAATTAGGGTTAGGTTAGGGATTCCACAGCGGGAAACCCTAAAATGAGTGCGGAGACTCTTTAACCTAAAGCTAGGGATAAAAATGTCATCTTGTCTGCGGCGAGGCATTTGTGAAAATTAGGGTTTGAAAGGGTTTGAAGTTTTGAGGGTTTGAGGACTATCGGCGCGACGGCCAAACAGTTAGACCTAAACCTTCGGAGACATGCAATGTGATAGATTAACGGTGGAAGTACGAGAATTCTAAATCATACAAACAGCGGAAAGTAAAAGCGGAAAAGTAAACGCGATTATTCGATTCGCGAGGTTACAATCGAGAAATAATTACAATTATGATACTTAAACTGAAAAAATAAATTGCGATAAACATATAAAGTTGCAAAAAAAATGAACAAACAGAAACCGTTAGTGTGGATTAGGAGAAATGAGACTAAAATTGAACAAGGTAAGTATTGTACATTTTTTTTGAGAATTTCTGGTTTATGAATTTCAATGATGGTTTAATTTAATTTAATTTTGAAAAGGGTTTAATCTAAATGAGAATGCTTGATTTTTAAAAATTTAGTTTTGATATAAAAAAATGGTTTGATTATTTAAAAAAAAAGGTTTTCAATTGTTAAACTCAAAATAAAATATAAAATTAAATAACAATAACATAAATAATAAAAGAAAATTGAATTGGGTCAGGAAACTGGGCGGTGAACTCCCACCCGACCCGGTCAAGAGTCAAAACGCAGCCATGGTGAAACGAAACTTAGGGTTTAAACCCAACATCGCATCGGCGGCGCCGTGCACGGTCTTTCTCCCGACCTTCGCTTTCCTGCATCACGTAAAGCAAACAACAGCAACAGCCATTAACAGATCAATTACATTAAGACAGGTTTTTGTATGGTTTCGTCGGTGTGGCTTCGAGGGCGATTTCCGGCGAGGATGCCCGATAACGAAAGAGATGGAAACTTCAATGGACTTCGATAGCAACGAAGATGAGTATCTCCCTTTCTCTGTATTTAGGTTTTTTTTTGAAATTAGGATTGTGTTTGAAATTGGGGTCTGGGGTTTTATGATTATCGTGTAAAAGTCCTTCTCCGTTTAGGGTTTCCGCTTCCCTTTATACTACTTTCAATTTCGTGGGCTTGGACCCTCTTTGGGTTTTACGTTATTTTTGCCATTTGAAAATTAATCTTTACTGATTGATTCTTCTGATTTCTTCTAACTGATTCGTTGGGTACTGATTGGGATTTTCTTTCCTTTTTCAGGTTTTCCTTGATCAGATCCTTGGATTGTTTTCCTCTTTTATTTTGATCATTCTTTGATGACTTATACATGGGACGGATCCATACTCTTTGCGAATGTCAGGCCACTCCATCGAACTAAGGCAGCAATTATATGACTCTTGGAAGCAAATCGTATCAATGAATGGGCTGTGACTGAGAAGCTTGGAAATAGTAACAAGTGTTTTCAATACATGCAGGAATTGGTTGAATATGAGTGTCACAGATCTCAGGGAAGAATATGTTAGCTGTAGGAAATCTGTTGCTTGAGAAGATATTCATAATTTTAACAAGGAGTTTTAAATATCCAGCAACAGAATTAGCCCATTCCCACTCTTCATCAGATAGAGTTGATGAGTAGGAGGGATCATGTTCTTGGAGGAGTGAAAAAGCACCCCTGTATTTTAGTGCAGTTTCGAGCATGACATATGTAAAATTCCATTGTAGTGGATTATCAAGAAATAAGGCGCTTAAAGAGTTGATCCCAGCACGTTGAGGAATTTCATTAAATTTTTCTTGTCGAGTACTTAAGAAAGGCCTTTTCCCGGAAACACGCTCTTTGATTCGGAGAGTGATATCATCGTCGATAGAACAATAGCTTGCAATCTATATCCCATTCATCAAGGCATCTGATAATCACTTCAGGAAGCAAGTCTTCGGTGTAAGAAGAGTCAAGTGTAAGAAAGTTCAAAATTTTCTTTTGCAATGTCCATTTCTCATCAATATAATGCGCAGATAGACACAAAAATGAGGTATTTTATGATGGAGAGATTGATCCTACCACATAGTTTGTTTATCATCTCATTCACTTTCTCTTTCTCCCTTCTGTAGATTTCTATGCAAGAAATTACTTCGGTGCTATTTGGCAAGAACTCAAAGAGAGGCTGGAGGTTCTTCAAAAAGACTTTGAATCCTACTTGTTCAACCAAAGTCAACAGGTATCCATGTAAGATGATCATACGAGCGAGATCATGTTGACTCCTATCCTGGTCAAATTTACTACTTGCAAAGTTAATGATTTCATCTTTCTTATGTTCCTGTTCAAACTTGACGAATGCTGGCTTTATATATTCTTCTTTCCTCTGACCTTCATCAAAACTAATGTTTGCTAGGCTGACAGTATTATCTTTTTTCCTTCTCTTTATCGTAAGCAGTTGGAAAACGTCAAAGTTTGATCTTTTCAAACACCGCATCAAGTGATTTCTTAGATGAGTCTTCATGATTTTTCCTAAATTCTGCTGCAGTTTTAGAAGAATTCCATGCATAGATTGTATTCTTCTGCAATATCTGTCAAGACCTTGAGTTTTACCTCTCCAAATGGAGCATTAACTAAAGCTTTTCAATTATTGTGCGGTTCACGCCTGAATCAGGACGAAGTTCAGATACTGCAGGGATAAAGTATTTCCCATATTTAGTGGTAAACATGTTCTTGATGTGCAGTAAGTCTGGTATATCAGAACATCTAGGAGCAGCAAAAATTATACTTGCAATGGCTTCTCGCAATTCAGGTGGGCAATCCTTCTGGTTCTCAATTATAGGTACACGTGCAAGGAAAAATTCACAAAATAACTCCAATATTTCATATGCAGCCCATATATTTTGTTCTCTTATAATATGCTCCACCCGAATTCTAGTAATTGGTTCTTGGCCAGCCTGCAAAATTTGAGCTATCTCGTTGCACATGTGTTTCAGTTGAACATCTCTCTTTTTTTGTAGCAACCTCATGCATGAAATTGCAAGGTTCAAGCATGTTTTGCATCGAGTGGAGAAAACGCCTATGTTGAAGAGTTGATTGGGAAGTGGCATGTCACTGATTTGGATGTCACTGCCAACTCCTAGCTCCAACAGAACAAAACCACCATGACTCCTCTTTGCACCTTTTTCCTTCAAATATTATGCACTCACCATTTGATCAAATAACTACGGTTTCCCTTTTACTGACGTCATATTGCTTGTTGTAGGGGGGTAAAATCTAATGTTCATATTATTATGCAGTTCAGGAAGATGAGCTAACAACAGCAAGACAACGTGAGCATGTCGGCATTGGTTTTTTGCGGGATTGCTGCTGCTTTGTATCGATGACGGTAGCTGCTGAAAAAGAAGAAATAGGTTGATAAGGAGCAACTGTATTTCGATATGCTCCTACAGGCTGTGAATAAGCATGATTAGGTGGATGCTGCTGATAGCCGTTATAGTAGCCTGAGTATCCCGTCCTGCTGTTGTGACCGTATGGATTATAAGAGTTTGCATATGATGTGTATGTGTTGTCTATGTAACCAAGTTTTGAGCCATTGAGTAAATGATGTTCTTTCTCTTTTATAGCCTTAAGAGCAGAGTGTAGCACAACCACTCATGGGCTAAATGTAGAATAATGTAAATGAAAATGGGTGCTTTAGGTGCAATGTAACAAGTCTTTTATGAAATAAATTGATTCCTTCTTTGTAATCATGATTTATCGCTTTTACATTTGATACTCTTGCTATCAACAATTAGAATGCCGCTTGTGAATTTCGAAGGTCACTTTAAGATTTAAACCACAACGTGATTTGATCCTCCTGTTCAGATTTTCAATCTTACCAATCAACAAGAAATCCCAACTCCTAACAAAATTGCATTCTTTCATGTATTTCTTTGAATATTAAGCATTCACACTCAGACTTTCTTGAAAAGGTTTCTGATATATTTCGGAGATGGCTACGTCATCGTACTTTGAATCCTTTCGCAATAACCTGACTTTAACACCAAATATATTCAATTAATTCTCACTGACCAAAAAATCCAGCAACACCTAATTATCAAACCACCCCTTATTAACGAAATCGCTCTTGGAAAGTCTTATAAATCATAAGCAATGAATGGCCCGGGTCCAGTTAGTTTCCCGACAACTTCTTCGGTACCAATCAAACCGGATCGACGCCTCGATAACCATTAAACCACATGATAAATAATTGCCTCAGATGTGACAGCATAAATCTCAAGACCTGAGGACTATTCTTTTTCAGAATTCGTCAGAACCAACGTGAAATGACTAAAGGCCCCGGTATAATTCCTGCAAAACAAAACGCACTCCATGACTGGTTAGTGATTAACGGATGCAACATGGAACGCTATGCGAAATGACTGACTAAATGTAAGGGTAAAATTTGGGGTATTACAGTTGCCCTATTTAAATATCTACACCGGATGATTCGAGCGACGAAGACTCGAAGGATCATGGTGAAGGGATTTAAATATAGATAACCGAAAATTTTGCCCCTAGATGCAATGATATGCAGTGTTATGGACAAAACACGATGGAATGTGATGCTGTCAGTATGATGAGTATGGTGCGATGCGTATGATGTAAATGATAAATGACAGGTGCAACCATGCAAATGATGCAAAGACACGGGGGACCGATGCGACGTTCAAACACTGGGGAATACACCACACTGGGGAATTCTCAAAGTGAGGGCCAACTGGTGCGGACACGACCAATTGTCACTTTCAGAATGGGAAATGAACTGGATCCTCGAATGGAGATGGTACCGGCGAGACGGCCTCCATTGGGGAAGTGTCCAAGAGTAGATGCTCAATGGGTTCAAGCGTGACCGGTTGATACTCTAGGATGAAAATTGGATCTACCAACAATAGGACTGATTAACAAGGCGCTGGAGCATTGAGCAAAGAATAACATCCGAGCTTTCTGAGAACCCTTCCTCGTGATGGGATCAGACAGAATTTCTGGGAATCCGTAAAATATACAGGGTAAACCGGTTGTATGCCAAAATAAATAGACTTTAATGTGCAATGCCCTGATAAGTTTCTCGAGCAAGAATGGTTACTTATCGTTGTGGGACTTAGATGCCAATATGGATGAACTCTCAAATAAAGAGATTGGTGTTCATCTGATAAAAATATAAGCTTTTATAGTCAAAACCTGACTTAGCTTCTCCTTCTCCCGAAGGGTAAAATGAACTTCTTCATAATTCAATATCTGGTATCTCGAACATGATTCCGCTCCTCCTTCTTCCGAAGGGTAAAAAATGAACGAATATGATTTCGCTCCTCCTTATAAAAGGGTAAAAATGAACTTCTTCATACTTCAAGACCGTGCTCTCTTGAATACGATTTGGTTCAAACCTCCCCGCACTTCAAAATGAAGAGGAAAATGGAAACCCAACTGCTCGTTGAAGATGGCCATTTGCCGCATGTCATAATGAAGGTTGGACGAGCTTCTCAGGCGAGAAATGCTGCTTGTTGTTAAGCTTCTCGGGTGAGAATTGCTCGTAGAGATTGTAAATTGCTCGTAGAGATTGTAAAATGTAATGGTAAGTTGTGATGTTGAGCTCCTTGTACGAGAAGATCAACCGTAGAGTGTAATGTCAAGTGTAATGTCAAGGTGGGAAGATGAACTTCTTGTACGAGAAGAACAACTATAAAATGTAATGTAAAGTGTAATGTAAACTGTCACGATGATCTCCTTGTACGAGAAGAGCATCTGTATGATGTAATGTAAAGATGGTAATGTGATGATGAGCTTCTCGTACAAGAACTTCCGCTGATCAGTTGTGGTCTGTAATGTAATGAAAATTCTCAAATAAAGAGAACAATTGTTTATCATGTCAGGTGCAGTGATAGGCTTCCCTGACGAGAATAGTCGCGTATCTGCTTTAGATAGTGCAAAATAAATGCACATCTGGGTACAGTGATAAGTTGCTTCGACGAGAACAGTCACATATCTGCCCAGGTATGGTGAAAGCTTTTAGACGGTGCAAAATAAATGCACGTCCGAGTAGGTTCGGCGATCGACAAGACCGAAATCTAATCTAGGATCGAGCTGGCAATCAAGGGAATGAACTCGAATGGGAATTATCTTATCCTGGCATGGAAAGATAGCTGAAGTAACCGTCATCCACGAGGATTGAGCTCCGTGGGGAAACTGGAGACACATAAGTATTTTATGCTTAGGGCTGATAATCTACCTGGAGAGAATGGACAAACCCAGTTACTCGGCGGTAACAACCAATGATGGCAAAAAACAATGAACATGTAAATGCTAACGCATATGTCAACGTGGTGTATGCATTTGTAATGAGATAAGTATGTAATATGTAATGGAACGAGTATGTAATGTGACATGAAATGAATATATGAAATGGAATGGGCGTGCCATGTTTATGCCCCTGCGTATGCTGACGAAACAGACTAGAGACGGGACGAGAGATGAAATAAACATCTCGACGGAGATACCCTGCATTCTCTGCAACAAATACGTCAATCATGAATATGAGAAAATCTAATGGTAGAACCAAATCTGGTTTCAAAATTCTGACTTCCCTGGGAGAAAGTGTCGCTTGCGCGAAAATCGGCGTCGGCTCCCCAGCAGAGTCGCCAGCTGTCGCTTGCGCGAAAATCGGCGCCGGCTTGACAGGAGAGTCGCCACCTTTCGTTATTTATCCCTCAGAGCGGGAAAGGAAACGATCGGAAAAACCTGACGAAAAAGGGTAAGACAAGGTCATCGCAACCATTGTCTGGGTTCGGGAGTCGGTTACGCAAGGGGAAGGTATTAGCACCCCTCACGTCCGTCGTACAAACATCATCTCTACTGGGGATTTAAAGAGTCTGACCTTGCCGTCAAACAAATACTCAACCTCGCCGCCGAACCAACATCCGACCTCGCCATCGAACAAACATCCAACCTTGTCGTCGAACACAAACCCGGTCCGGGAATCCGAAGTATACATCTCAAAGGTACAAAACCTGAGCTTGGGATGGAAACAAACACTTCCAACGGTACACACCCTAATATTGGAGGCAAACATATCCAAAGGTACGAAACCTGAGCTTGGAATCAAACATATCCAAAGGTACGAAACCTGAGCTTGGAATCAAACATATCCAAAGGTACGAAACCTGAGCTTGGAATCAAACATATCCAAAGGTACGAAACCTGAGCTTGGAATCAAACATATCCAAAGGTACGAAACCTGAGCTTGGAATCAAACATATCCAAAGGTACGAAACCTGAGCTTGGAATCAAACATATCCAAAGGTACGAAACCTGAGCTTGGAATCAAACATATCCAAAGGTACGAAACCTGAGCTTGGAATCAAACATATCCAAAGGTACGAAACCTGAGCTTGGAATCAAACATACATGCCGCTATTCTTTTGACATCTTGTCAAGTCGTTGCTAAATAAAAGCAAACACGCCGGGTCACCGGACATAATCATCAAGTCAACAACTCGGTTGAGGAGAGAAGAATGGGGGTTCACCCAAACAATCCTGACAACTCACTGGGGAAAAGGAAAAAAAGGGTTCCCCCAAACGACCTTGTAGACTTTGCTGCAGAAAGACGAGAGAGTTCACCCCAACGACTTCAACAACTGCTGGAGAATAACGAAAGAGCTCACTCAGACGATTCCTACCAACTTTACTGGGGAGCAAGTATCTCTGCTCGAGAACAAGGTAACCTCCTGGTTCATGCTTCGTATGCGAATGCTGGAAGAATGAGCGTAATGCTTCGTGCGAAACGGAATGCCACACTTTTGGGTAAATGTTATGCAATCATGCAAGGAAATGCCCCAGCAAAATAAATGCTGGGAAGAGGAACCATCCACTCAGGGAGAGTAACCCTTATGCTGAGGAAGAGCTACCCTTCAAGGGAACTGCATTTTCTGCCCATCTCGTCTGGACTTACACTTGAGGACGACGGGCTCCTTCGGAGAACACAGCATATCAGGCTGATCAACACACTATCCTCTGCTATACTCTTCATGGGGAATGCGGTAAATGCCCTGAACGGCTCTCTGAGAAACGACCCTTCTGGGGAACATAGCCTTCAGGCTTCAGGATCCGCTTGGGGAAACATTTCATCTACCACTCATGGTTGTGCTCGGCTGGGGATATCAATCTACCTGCCTGCTGCTGGGGAAACGCCAGCCACCTGCTGGGGAGAAGATCCTTACTCCGTTGGGGATTCCAAGAATTATTTTGGGCAACTCTTGCTGAGGACGCTACTGGGGAACTCAAGTATCACCCTAAGCAGACAACTCGGGAAGTTGCACTGAGATCTTAAGAATCATCTTAAGCAAACGACTCTGCTGAGGAATTCGAGGGTCGTCTTGAACTGACTTCGCTGGGGATCTCAAAAATCATCTTGAGCGAGCGACTGTGGGAATTACACCGGGGTCTTAAGAATCATCTTAGGACAACGACCTCGTTAGAGAGAATATCAGGAATCGTCCTGAGCAACTGGTCTCTCGGCTGAACACCTGTAAAACAAAAATGACAACGACCTAGGTCATGTTTATGATGCGTATGCTTCTGCGCCATGCCCCACACGGTGGGAATGATATGCATTTATGCTAAATGTTGTGCAATCATGCACAATGCTATGCAACGTTAAATGTTATGCAGTGTTAGATGCTATGTAGTGTTAGATGCCATGCACAATGATGCGATCCCGTCAGCAAAATAAATGCCGAGGGGGAATTCTCCTGTCAAGGAGAAAGAACTACTCCGATAGAGGAATCATCTTGCTGAGGAGAACGTGGACACGCCAATATCAATCAGGCCCTGTCTGGGGAACTGATCTTCCGCGGACTGCTGCATGGAAAACAACTTCAGCTGATTTCTGCAGGGGACGAAGCTCTACGAGAACCCGAACCTGCTGAAGGAAAACGATGTCAATCGCGGGAATAAACTGTGCGGCCGTCATGGCTACTTTTCTGGGGATGACAACTCTGTGGGGAGACAACTTCAGCTGCTCCACACTCCACTGGGGAAAACATGGTCTGATCAACTTCCAAGGACTCGGCTCTCTTGGACATCTGCAAACTCGGCTGAGGAAGGAGAAGTCATTCTGCTTCACTGGAGAGTACAACCCTGGTGCGGAATTTTAATTTCGCCGGGGAAGAAAGAATCATCTGACTTCGAGGGAGAGTACAACTCTGCAGGGGAATGCAACATCAGCTGTCCCAACACTCTACTGGGGAAGAGGGAATCATCCAACTTCGGGAGAGAGCATGACTCTGGTGGGGAATCTCAATTCCGCTGAAGACTTCAGTCTGGCACCATCAGTTACTGTATACTTCGGCATGAGAAGAGCTTCCTGCGAGACTTACATTTGCGACCCAGCGCTGGGGGAGACACCTGCTTCGACGACTTTACTGGGGAAAACACGAGCTTCGGCATCCGAACCTTTCTATAAAATCTGCACTTGTGACCCGGTGCTGGGGGACAAAGACATCATTCTTCGGTGCTTGACTCAGCTGATGAGGTGACATTCCTTCAGGATGCGTCTGCTTGGGGAAGAGAATCATCTCTACTTGGGGAAGACATATCAATGCTCACTATTTGCATTCAGATTCTGCGGAGGAGAGACCACTGAACTCTGCTGGAGAAGGAGGACTCGCCCTGCTTCGGGGATGCGTACGGCACATCTTCTGGAAGGTGCTACACCTGCAACAACAGAAACAAACAGACAAGATACCCTCCTCAAAGGGGCCTATCAAGGTTATTATCTCGTGACAATACTCCGTTAATTAATTGTTTCAACAATCCATGGGCCTAGGCCCGCAAGTTTATGTATGTGCATTTTATTAAAAAACATCGGCGTTTTCGTTCGCAAACAAAACAGATAAATGCTAAACAGACAAGCAGAATTGCTGAATAATGTGCATTTTATTGATGATGAACCCCTGAATGGGCAAAAATGTTTTACAACAGAGGCAAGCTCCTGGAATGAGGAAGCCGCGCAAAAAAAGAAAACATAAATATACATCAGTATATACAAATGTTGGCAACGAGGCGTAGACGAACACCATGAGTTGATCCCTCTAAGACCCACTCGACTTCGATACTTCTCTGATGCTTCAGCTTCGGAAGAGATTGATTCAGATAAACGGCCCTCAGGTCCTCCAAACCACTAAACAATGAAAGTCCATACGCGGAACGCAGTCATTTGCTTATTCAAATCCCTAACTTTTGCGTGAACCGCCCTTTACGGGTTTTCGGTTCACCGGGATACCCTTTTTTGCCGAAGCCGCCCAGTGTAGGTTTTCGACTTCGCGGGTGTACATTTTTCCAATATATCCCTAATTTTTGCCCGAACCTTTTATTCTGTTTTTGGTTCGCCGGGATGCCCCTTTTTTGCCTGGACTCTTTCTTTTTTGTCCAGCGGGTCTCTTTCAAGCAAAGTATTTTTTAACTGCGTCCGCGTTCACCGGGGATGCAAAATCTTCACCATCCATCGTGGATAACAACAAAGCTCCTCCTGAGAAGACCTTGCTGACGACATACGGCCCTTCGTAATTCGGAGTCCACTTGCCCCGGTGATCGGAGTGTGGCGGAAGAATCTTCTTCAGGACGAGATCACCCGTCTGAAAGCTTCTAGGACGCACCTTCTTATCATAAGCTTTCTTCATTCGGCTTTGGTACAGGCGACCAAATGCAATTGATGCTAACCTCTTCTCGTCCATCAGGCTGAGTTGGTTCAAGCGATTCGTAATCCATTCTGCCTCGTCGAGTTTTACATCCACCAAAACTCGCAAAGAAGAATCTCCACTTCTAACGGTAGGACAGCTTCCATACCGTACACCAAGGAGAAAGGAGTTGCCCCGGTCGACGTACGCACCGTCGTACGATAACCGTGCAAGGCAAACGGCAGTATCTCGTGCCAATCTTTGTACGTCACAACCATCTTCTGAACAATCTTCTTGATGTTCTTGTTGGCCGCCTCAACAGCGCCATTCATCTTCGGCCGGTAAGGAGATGAGTTGTGGTGTTCAATCTTGAAGCTCTGGCACAACTCCTTCATCATCTTGTTATTCAAATTCGAACCATTATCAGTAATGATCCGCTCGGGAATTCCATAGCGACAGATGATGTCCTTCTTTATGAATTTAGCTACCACCTGCTTGGTCATATTAGCGTACGAGGCTGCCTCCACCCATTTGGTGAAGTAGTCGATAGCTACCAAAATAAAACGATGACCATTGGATGCAGTGGGCTCGATCTTGCCTATCATGTCGATGCCCCACATGGTGAACGGCCAAGGGGAGGACATGACATTCAATGGGAACGGCGGCACATGAACTTTATCAGCATAAATCTGGCATTTATGACATTTCTTCGCGAATCTGAAGCAATCCGACTCCATAGTCAGCCAGTAATACCCTGCTCTCAGGATCTTTCTCGTCATGGCATGCCCGCCGGCGTGCGTACCAAATGTGCCCTCATGGACTTCTTCCATGAGCATACTCGCCTCTTTCTCATCTACACATCTGAGCAGCACAAGATCGTGGTTTCTCTTATACAGCACTCCATCAGGATTGAGATAAAAGTTTCCAGATAGCCTCCTTAGAGTCTTCCTATCCTGGGTTGACGCACCCGCAGGATACTCCTTGGTCATAAGGAAGGTCTGGATGTTGTGGAACCATGGCTTGTCGTCAATGGCATCCTCGATTGCGAAGACAAATGCTGGTCTGTCAAGACGCGAAAGCACAATTCTTGGAGCCTCATTCCAATAATTGACCTTATACATTGAAGCCAGCGTGGCTAAGGCATCAGCCATTTGATTTTCAGCCCTAGGCACATGATGAAGTTCCACTCGGTCGAAGAACGGAAGCAGCCTCCTGGCATAATTCATGTACGGCACTAAATTCGCTTGACGAGTTTCCCACTCCCCCTTAATCTGATTGATTACAAGCGCTGAGTCACCATATATGTCTAGATTCTTGATTCTCAAATCAATTGCCTCTTCTAGACCCATAATACATGCTTCATACTCGGCTTCATTGTTGGTAACTGGAAATGTCAGTCTCGCAGTAAACGGGATGTGGGATCCGTGAGGAGTCGTGATGATAGCCCCGATACCGCTTCCATAGGAATTGACCGCTCCGTCGAATATCAACTTCCACTGAGACTTCCTATCTGGCCCCTCATCGGGCAATGGCTCATCGCAATCCTTCGCTTTGAGAAACATAATATCCTCGTCAGGGAATTCGAACTTCATCGGCTGGTAGTCTTCGATTGGCTGTTCGGCAAGGTAATCAGACAATACGCTTCCCTTAATGGCTTTCTGAGAGACGTATTGAATGTCATATTCTGTTAACACCATCTGCCATCTGGCAATCCTGCCCGAAAGAGCCTGCTTCTCGAAGACGTACTTGATCGGATCCATCTTCGAAATTAGCATAGTAGTGTGATTGAGCATATACTGCCGTAGACGTTTGGCGGCCCAAGCTAATGCACAACATGTCTTCTTCAGCATCGAGTATCGAGATTCACACTCAGTGAATTTTTTACTCAAATAATAAATGGCATGCTCTTTTCTGCCCGTCTCGTCGTGCTGACCGAGAACGCACCCCATACTATTCTCCAGAACCGTCAGGTACATGATTAATGGCCGTCCAGCCACTGGGGGTATCAAGATTGGAGGTTCTTGAAGATACTGCTTTATTTTGTCGAATGCCTTTTGGCAATCCTCATTCCAAGTAATCGCCTGATCTTTCTTTAAAAGCTTGAACATCGGTTCACAAGTGGCCGTGAGCTGAGAGATAAACCTTGCAATGTAGTTTATTCGGCCCAGGAAACCACGAACTTCTTTCTCTGTTTTTGGCGCTGGCATTTCTTGGATAGCTTTTATTTTCGCAGGATCCACTTCAATACCCCTTTCACTAACGATAAACCCCAATAGCTTTCCGGACCACACTCCGAAAGTGCACTTGCTAGGATTCAGCCTCAGCCTGAACTTCCTAAGCCTTTCAAACAGCTTCAATAGGTTGACCAGATGCTCTTCCTCCGTTTGGGACTTTGCAATCATGTCATCAACATAGACCTCGATCTCATGATGAATCATATCATGAAACAAAGTTACCATTGCTCGCTGGTAAGTGGCCCCTGCGTTCTTCAGACCGAAGGGCATTACCTTGTAGCAAAATGTTCCCCAGGGGGTAATAAACGTCGTTTTCTCCATGTCCTCCGGTGCCATCTTAATCTGATTGTAACCGGAGAAGCCATCCATGAACGAAAACACGGAAAACTGGGCTGTATTGTCGACCAACACATCGATATGAGGCAACGGGAAATCATCCTTAGGGCTCGCCCTATTCAAATCCCAATAATCGACGCACATACGTACCTTACCGTCCTTCTTCGGTACAGGCACTATGTTGGCGACCCACGGAGGGTAAGTGGTAACGGCTAGATATCCTGCGTCCAACTGCTTCTGGACCTCTTCTTTGATTTTTACAGCCATGTCTGGTCTCGTCCTCCTGAGCTTCTGCTTGACTGGAGGGCAATCTTCTCGCAACGGCAAGCGATGAACCACGATATCCATGTCAAGTCCGGGCATATCCTCATATGACCAAGCAAAGACGTCATTATACTCTCGAAGCATCTCGATCAGTCTATGCTTGACATCATTCTGCAGCGCAGCCCCTACTCTGACATTCCTGACGAGCTCCTCAGAACCCAGATTTATAATCTCAATATCCTCCTCGTGAGGCAGAATAACCTTCTCCTCTTGTCTCAACAAGCGGGCCAACTCTTCCGGAAGGTCCTCGTCTTCATTAATCTCATCCTCGGCTTGATAGATCGGGCAATCAAAGTCGTAGTGAGCCGTAGAGGGTCCAGAGTCGATGTCATCTGTTACGTGGATCCTGCAATAACAAGGGTTAAGTTTAAAGCAAGAATATGCAGGTTAGCACAAACCTCGTTGTCATTTTACTGTTTTTCGAAATAAACATAAAACAGGAATAACAGAGAACACAATATTTGATTACGAAGAAAACGCCTTTTATTTATTAACAAAATGCATACACATAATCCAACAAGGCCCTGACAGTAAAACCACTATGCCCCGGGCAGGACATAGGGTTGTACAAAGATTGTAAAAAGCAAATCATTACTCTTCACTTGTCAGCTTGACAATCTCCTTGATGGTCCAATTGTGGAGGCGCTCGCCCGGCTTGCTCGGTTGAACCCAGGCGTCAAGATCACAATCACTGTCTCCGCTGTCCTCGGACGCAGCGTTGATGCTCTCGAAAATTACTCCCCCCTTGGTGAATAGGATCGGCCCTTTCCCACGAGACGAGCTGCCAGAAGAAGATGAAGCTTCAGCTCCAGGAGAATACCCCAATCCAAACTTATCCTGCTTGATTGGTATATCCAAGACATGCCCCCAGCCTGGGGTAGAACCGGCTTCGACAACGGCCCGAGCTTCCTTAAACGAGGAGAGATTCATCTCTTGCTTCTCTGCGACGACAGGAGCTACCTCTTTTACCTTGACGGTTTCAAAAGCTTGGCAGAGAGTCTCATGGATCTCGCCATCCATTTCAACGTATTTAAAGGACGATAGGTGGCTCACCATGATGTCCTCTTCACCACAGACGGTCACTATGCTCCCCCCAACAGCATATTTAAGCTTCTGATGCAGCGTGGACGTCACGGCACCAGCAGAATGGATCCATGGCCGACCTAAGAGGCAACTATAGGCGGGCATGATATCCATGATATAGAAGACCGTATTAAACGTCTCTGGACCGACTTGAATTGGCAGGGTCAATTCTCCGAAGACGTGGCGCTTGGTCCCATCAAAGGCTTTCACGACCAGATCACTGGGCGTGCACAGCAATCCGTGGGTATCCAACTTCATCAGTGCCTTCTTCGGAAGCACATTAAGCGAGGAACCCGTATCCACCAGGACATGTGACATAATCGTGCCTCTGCACTCTATTGAGACGTGCAAGGCGCTGTTGTGATCTCTTCCCTTAGGAGTCAGCTCCAGATCTGTAAATCCCAGCCCATTACCAGCATTAACATGGGCCACCACCCCCTCGAGTTGATTTACTGATATCTCCTGCGGTACGTATACAACATTCAATACCTTCAGTAACGCGTTGCGGTGCGCCTCAGAACACAGCAACAGGTTAAGAATCGAGATCTTTGACGGAGTCTGATGAAGATGATCTACAATTTTGTAGTCACTCTTCTTGATTAGTCGCATGAACTCTTCAGCATCTTTAACCAGCAAATCTTTTTCTGCCCCAGCAGGGACCTCTTCGACAGCTTTACCTTTACCCTTATCCACAGCGTCAGCCCTGACCACTTTCTCTGCTGCAACCTCTGCTGGCGCAAACACTCTACCGCTTCTAGTGATACCACTGACCTCGGCAAGATTCTGCACAGTCGATCTGAATGGCTCTAGCTCTATCTTCTGACCATTACAATAAACTTCGGCGCCGTAATGCCATGGAACGGCATTAGTACTCTCGAATGGGATTGGTCCGGCCCTAGTGATGGTGATAGTAGGCGGACGGGGCGCAGAAATAGTAATAGGGTGACGAGGAATAGTAATGGTAGCAACTTCATCTGCCTGCTTTAGCACGACCTCCCCTGATGCACTCTCAACGCTCCGGCTGAACTGTAAAATACCCTCGGACATCAGACTTTGGATACCTTCGATCAGCTGCTCACACCCGTCAGGAAGTGTATCACAAGCCATACATAACTCTCCGCATCCAGGAAAGAAGCCCTTCTTCAGCAACTTAGCCTTGACAAAACTCAACGGCGTCTTCAAATCTTTGACATCAGTCAGCAAGTCCGCACTCTCCTCAGTGATAACAGCATTCACTCCGCCCCCCTTATGATGAGGCATCGGGTTTTTGGTGACGTTGGGCACGTTGTCAGAAAAGTTGATAACCTTGGCGTCCACCAAGTCCTGGACTTTGTGCTTAAAAGCTTTACAATTCTCAATCGTATGGCCAGGTGCCCCAGTATGGAATTCACAAGTAGCATTGGCGTTGTACCCCGGTGGTGGTGCCCCTGTTAAGGGAGCCAACGTCCTCTTTTGAATTAATTGGAGCTGAAGCAACGTTTGCAAAAGCTGTGCATACGACATAGGTGGAGTTTCAAACTGACGATTTGTCGTAGGAGCCCGATTATGATATCTCCTATACCCCTGCTGATTCTGTTGCTGAGGCTGCTGCTGCTGCGGTGGGGCAGCTGGGATATTTATGCTAGCAATCTGAGGTTGAGGGCACTTGCCCTTTCTCCTAGCATTAGTGACAGCACTGGCGTCTCCCTCTCGACGCTCGCCAGTATAGGGTTTCTTGCTACCTCCTCCAGCTGAGGATGATTTGCCCTGAATTTTTCCAATCTTTATACCGTTCTCAACATGCTCGCCCAAAGTGATGAGAGCCGAGAATGTTCCAGACATGCCACTGACCAGCTTTTCATAATAGATTCTAGGAAGGGTAGCTACGAACATTTGCACTAGCTCACGCTCAACCATCGGCGGTTGAACCCGAGCAGCCAATTCACGCCACCGCTGGGCGTATTCTTTAAAGCTTTCATTGTTCCGCTGTGAGAGATTCTGAAGCTGAACTCAGTTGGGAGCCAAGTCGCTATTGTATTGATAGTGGAGGACAAACGCTTCTGCAAGATCTTTCCAGATGCGCACAGTAGCGGGCTCCAAACCCATATACCATTTGAGCGATGGACCAGAAAGACTATCCTGAAAGAAGTGCATCAGCAGCTTCTCATCGTCAGAATAAGCGGACATCTTTCTATAATAAGATCGGAGGTGGACCCGGGGGCAAGTAGTACCCTTATACTTCAAAAAGGTAGGCACCTTGAACTTGTGAGGTACTTTAAAGTCAGCAATCAACCCGAGTTTGGACATGTCAACGCCCAATGTGTTCTGATTTTCTATGTCTCTCATCTTGTCTTCCAGCGCCTTGAACCTGAGTCGAGCCTCAGCATTCAACTCTGCCTCTACACCTCTCTGAGAGAATATGTCATCCTGATGGTCCTCCAGCCACGGTTGAGGCACCAACAGATTTCCTGCACCAGCATTGCCGTTGACCGGCCCTATGTTAACATTGGCTCCCAGACTACCATTGCCGACGCCTGCCGCATTGAGTCCGAGATTAGTCATCAGATTGCCGTTAGCGCTGCCGTTACCCCTGGCAGCAGGAACAACGTTCTGTGGAGTATCCATTGGAGGTGGAGTAGGCACAGCCCCGCCGTGCAGTATGCCATTACTGTCAACCCTGGAGATCAGAGGTTGAACCAAAGTACGAAGCTGGTCTTGCCCATTCGCGACCACCTGCATCAGTTCCATGAAACGATCCATCCGTTCATGGAGCTCTTGAACATCTGACTGCACCTGGTCCATTATCCTTGTCTGATTAGCGCGAGTTGAGTAGCGGTGGATGAGTTTTTGATCAATCCTGGAGATCGAAAGCAGCTCGGAACCTGAGTACCTGAAAAACCTGTCAACATCAAAGGTTAGGAAAAGCCACAAAATGTATGTCATGCAAGAATGCTTCATGCAGATGCATGTGTGTGTCTGTGTGCTTGAGAGATTTCCCCCCCGATCCCAGCGCCTTAGTACCAGTGCTGACAATATAAGGAGGGGAATCTGGGCCTAATCATGGAAATAGCAACCTCACACATACACAGGAAGCCTATAGCATTGGTGATAGCCAACTCCGATACATCAGGGATCGAGAACTCGTACGCAATAGTCCTGCTGTAATAACACAATAAGAAGCGAGAGATCCTGGATCGGGGAACGGTACCTGTCACAGACACACGCCAATGGAATGCGAATGATAATGCAAACTAATGCAAAATGCAGGTATGCAACAATATATCCAAGTGGCTGCTGTGGAGACTCGGTATCGACCGTCACCGATGAGAAGGAAACCCCGGTGTAAAACTACTGATCTGATCTGCTGAGAATAACCATCTGATAGGATCGAGATCAAAATTCTGCTCTGCCAAGAGTAAGTCCCTGATAATAAGGACCCCGGGTGCAATATCAAGGAATATCTGTTGATGGAGTCTTCAGACCCCCAAATCAAAAATCTGCCCTCTCCAGAACAAACACACAGCTGCTGATGAGTCCTTCAGACCTCACTCAAAATCTGCCCTATCAAGAACAAACAACAACTGCCGATGAGATCTTCAGACCCCACTCAAAAATCTGCTCCATTCAGGACAAACTACTGATAACAATATCCTGATCAAAACCTGCTCTATCAAGAACAGACAAACACCCGATGATAAGATCCTCTGATCAAACCCTTGCTCTATCAAGAACATATCTGTAACTGAGAACCCAACATAACTGATTCACTGTCAAGAAAACCAGGTAGTCTGGAGGTCAAAGTTTCCTGCAATATCCCGACCCCACTCACAGGTATGGACCTAATCCACGGACAAAGGTACGGCGTCCTATGCGGTCATCAGCGTCACAGACTTTCATGAGTGACGATACGATTCCCAGAAGGAGTGGCATCATCAAGTCATGAAGAGGCCTCACTTAGCTGACTTCCAAATGATCGGTCCCCAGAGTCGACAATCCTCACGTCTGGACTCCCCTCAGATCCTCAGGACCGGAAAGGAGCACCTCTGCAAGAATCTCGTCTGAGCGCAGATTTTCGTAGGGAACTGTGCCTGCTCAGCAGACAGGTTCGTCTACTACTTCTCCGCAACTATATCTAGGTGTGTACTCAAGCCTAGGTCCGACTTTTCACTCACAGTAACATCCCTCTCCCACAGCAGCACAGATAATCATATCAAACTGGAAATAAAATGCGGGAAATAAAATGCGGGAAGTAAAACGCGGGAAGTAAAAATGCGATAAATAAACGCAACCCAACAAGCAAACACACAAACGATAGGATTGACTCTCATAGGGAACCGGAGAACCAGAGATTCTGGGTTCGATCCCCAGCAGAGTCGCCAGTTGTCGCTTGCGCGAAAATCGGCGCCGGCTTGACAGGAGAGTCGCCACCTTTCGTTATTTATCCCTCAGAGCGGTAAAGGAAACGATCGGAAAAACCTGACGAAAAAGGGTAAGACAAGGTCATCGCAACCATTGTCTGGGTTCGGGAGTCGGTTACGCAAGGGGAAGGTATTAACACCCCTCACGTCCGTCGTACTCGACGGGATCCTCGCTTGTTTGTTTACTTGGACGGGTTGGTTATAATCTATCTACCTATCAAGGCTGGCTGAAAAAGAAAAGAAAAATGACTCGGCAAAGCGTCGCACTTTATGCCTACGTATTCTCATCAGAGAATGAGAAATCAGAGTCAACGTAGTTCGGCTAACTACGGGGGAAGATGGGGAAGGTTGCTCGCTAGGATATCGCATCCTATGCCTACGTACTTTCATCTGGTATGAAAGATCAGAGCAAACGTAGTTCGGGTAACTACGGCTTATCTCCTGAAAGAAGTGTTTTTTATTGTGTTTGCGATCTCAACCGCACTAGAGACTATGACCTGAGAGTGAATGCGTCGCATGTCACCCAAAGGGTACCATACTAAACATCCCACCTCAGATAGCTTAAGGCTCGTAACGTACAAAAGAAATCATTCATGATTACTGTATTTTAAACTGCTTTGAGATGAGAAGAGAACAGGCCCAACTAGGAGGGAGACTATCAAGTCCTACTGTTATCATGCCATGGATTCATCCTATGGTTGAGGTTTGAACAGGGAACTCCTAGATGTTGTCATGCATAGGTTTCAACCTAAAAGTCTATCATCAAATCCTTATCAAAGGAAATGAGAGTCCTAAGGGATCATGTCAATGATACACCAAAACAGACAAAAGCATCAGCTTTAACAGTAAAATGCATGCAATGCAAGTGAGGGAGGAAAGGTGTGTGGGGCTTCAGCCTCCACAAGCTCGTCTCGACCTCAAGCCAGTCATGAAATAACAGTAATCATACTGAAAATAAACCACATGCTATCAAGCAGTAACAGATAAAAGAAGTGAAGTGCCATCAGGCAAACCAAATACATGCTAGAGAAAGAAAGAATCTATATCTACTCTCTAATCCTAACCCTAACACAGAGTCCTGATCAAATCTAAGCAAAGCCCTAAAGCAAAACCTAATCAAAAGAAATCAATCCCAGTCTTCAAGCTTCAGAACAAGCTTACCAAAGAAAGGGAGCTAAGTAGGCAGACTCATAGTGTCTTCCTCAGGAAAGCACTAGGAGGTGTATACTCAGGGGTCATACCCTATGTGGCTCAACCACTGTGATCAGTTTACATTCCTCCTCAGGAGAAACTAAACTCACAAGCAGGCTCCAACATCACTGGATATTTAGGAAATCCTATTTGAACTAGTGGAACTAAATGAACAGACTCATAGGACCTTCCTCAGGAAAGTACTAGGAGGCTTCCACTTAGGAATTGTACCCCATGTGGCTCAACAACATGTGATCAGTTTACATTCCTCCTAAGGAGAAATTAAACTCACAAGTTGGCTCCAACATCATTGGATACTTGAGAAATCCTAGATAAACTAATGGAACTAAGTGAATAGACCCATAGGACCTTCCTCAGGAAAGTACTAGGAGGCTTCCACTTAGGAGTTGTATCCCATGTGGCTCAACAACAGGTGATCAGTTTACATTCCTCCTCGGGAGAAATTAAACTCACAAGTTGGCTCCAACATCATTGGATACTTAAGAAAGAGGTGAGAAGAAAGAATGAAAGTCATTCATAGTGCCTTCCTCAGGAAAGTACCATGAACTTCCTTCAAACTTCAGGATCTCAAACCTCACAGACAGGGAACAAGCCAAGCTCTGGGTCTCTGAGTCTTGATCTTCAATCTTCTCTTCATCATGCTCTCCAACAAGCTCTTCAAGACAACACAAGCCCCACAACCAATTCCCCAAAGCAAACCCCAGAGATGAACAGATAACCACAGAACAGACAAAATCATCAGGCAACTTCAGAAAATACCTAAAAATACTAAACCAAGGGGAAAAAATCTAACAATTATTCACAAGGGCCTACAACATCTACTCATAACATCCACATATGCCCCTACCCAAAAATCAAAACAAAACTCTCTAAAGAAAATGAATTTCCTTACCTATGCACAACCTAAACCCTAATTATGATACCCTAATGCTACCCTAATTAAACTAATCAAATTTTAATCTAAAAATCAAGGACTAAATCCTATGGGGAACTATGATTCAATATCTAATTACACAAAAAAGAATGAGTTAAAAACCCTAAGGGAAGGTCCTAAAAGAAATTCTACAAAATCATGAACAAAATTAATCCTATTTTAAAAGCTATTTAAAAGAAAAATCAATTAAAAATATGAAAAGAAAATAAAATGGAAATTTTATTTATTTAGAATTTTCTAGACAGATTTATTAACATATGAAAAAAAAACAAGAATTAAAAATATTAAATTTTCTATTTTTTATGAATTTTTAAAGAACAAGAAATATTAAAAGAATTAAAAAATAAAAGAAAACAATTAAAGGGGAGGGGGTGCAGATAGAAGGGCACGCTAGTTGAAAATTACATGGGCCAGAATAGGGGGGGTGCCAATAGCATTCTGAGATAGGCCCATGGTTTCTCATTAAACAAAACGACGCGTTTTGGCTTGGGGTTTTTCCCTCCGTTTCTTTATTTAATCTCGACCGTTGGATGAATTGAATTAGTCAAAATGTGGGGACCAATCCAACGGCATCTGGCCATCGTCCCCAAATACCTAGGGTTTTCAGAAAACCATTCTTCCATGCACAGACCTTCCCTCTCCTATATCTCCCACGATACTTGAAGAAATTCAAAACTTCCAAAAAGGAAAATGATCTACTGATTACAAGGAACAAAACTGGACGCGTAGCTCTTTCTAATTCTTCCTGGATCATCCTAACAGAGAGCTAGAAGATCTTGGTACCACCATATCTCACTGAGATCAATTCCTCTAAAACTTAAAATTAATGCCCCAATCTTGCTCTCATGCTATGCTCATCACAATGAGCTATCCATCGCGCCTTGAAACCAAATATCTAGCCTGTTCTTGACCATAACAGATTCTTGCACCTGCTATCAAACTCCATGAAATGCCTCCTAATTCTCAGGATTTGATCACCTATTCTACCTTAACAAATCTACACCTAAAATCTAAGTTGTTCATGCATAATTAAAGAGAAGTGAATGCATTTACCAACCTGTCAAGAAGCTATGGTAGAATGATGTAGGGCACGATTCAGTGCTTGCCTCTTCTTCCAGATGATCCTCCAATGGTGGAAATGATTCTGTTTGCAGTAGTTTTGGAGAAGAAAGCTTGTAGTGAAAGAAATCCCAAGTTGCTTGATCTTGAAGGAAACTCTTCAATGGCAACTTCTCTCCCTCTTTCTCCTCTGAATTTCTCAACCTTCACCAACCTTTAATCACTTGTGGATCACTCTTCTTATAGTGATTGATGGAAGCTCCTAGATCCTTCTAGAAAGTGCTAGAAAAGTCTTGATTTTCTCATGTGGTGATAAGTTGAAAATCCCATGCATCATGCCTTAAATCTTGCAAATTGGTGTCAAATTCTCCTTATGTGAGATATTGAGAAGGAATGTACCAAAACAAGCCTCTTTCTTGCCTTGTGTTAAGATTTCCAAAGGTGCCTTAATATGCAAGTTTCAATTTTCCAAAGCATGTCCCATTTTAAAGCTTCAAATGAAAATTCTATTTAAACCAATGTTCTCAAAATGATGTTTCCAATCAAAATGATATATTGGATGACCTATTTTGGATTCCTAGATCTTCCAAACCAATTTCCAATTTCAACTTTTTAAACTTATAAGTCATTTTTAGTTCAAATTTACCAAACTTTGGAAATCCTTGCTACAAGATTTTCCAACAATTCATGACCTTCTTTTTAGACTTAAAATCCCATTTTGAACAACTTTTATGTTTTGAGTTTTTCCATTTGAGGCTTGGAAATAGGAGATATGGCCTTTGCTTAAAGTGACCTATAACTGACAAATGACCAAAATACCCCTGTCTTGTTCAAACCATAAGTTGAGTTCCACAAATCCTATCAAGGGCTTCTACCATTCAAATTAAAGCTAAGAAGATGCCCTCCAACATTCATGTTGACCAAGAAATCATAGGAATCATCCTACTAGGGCAAAAGTTGTCTGCAAGTTGGGTGACTTTCAAGGACCCAGATTCACACACCTCTGTTGACCTGTAATTTGTCAAAACCATAACTTGAGCTCTGCAACTCCTATAAAGGACTTTCACCACTCAAATTAAAGCTAAGAACAAGCTCTACAACATTCATGTTGTGGGGAATATGATATATCAATCATATCTAGAGCTAAAACTGCCTGGAAGATAGGGATCAAATTAGGGTTTTTCACTGACAATCCTTAGAAGACCCTAACTCAAAACTTCTCAAACCCTTCAATTATGATGAGTTGGCTTAGGAATCATATTTATAACATCTCTATTCATCATTACATGATCTCATGGCCCTTGGGTTAGGTCTCAACCTTCTCCAAATTTTCAGTTATCCTAGGGTTGACCCAGTCAAAACCCTAATTCTACCATTCATGGTTGAATCTTCTGAACCCTTACATAATGACTTCTCTGGACTTCATGATGGCTATCAAGACATCTCACAGGCTTCCTCAAAACATCTAGTTCATTCTCAAAGTCTCAGAATCATCTGAGGAGCACCCACAACTCTCAAGCTATGAAGCACACAACCCTGGTTTCAACCCACTCCTCTGAGGATCTCTTGAACTTTCTGATGAAGGTATCAACTTTCAAACACTCAATGAGTAAATAATTGTTGGTCAAATTTTGGGGTGCAACAGAAAGTAATCCACTTGGGGGTACAGTATCACGTCTTTGCATGGGGAGAAGAACCTTTGAGGGACACTTTCGAGTTACCCAAGAAAAAGTTGTCGGCTTAAAGTCTCGCTGGGGACCGTGTCGGCTTAAAGTCTCGCTGGGGACCGTGCCGGCTTAAAGTCTCGCTGGGGACTGTGGTGAGGCAATGGTTTAGGAGCCTGTTGCAACACTGAGATTTACTGGGGAATGAAGACCGCCGTGAGTAAAATCCATCGGGTGTATGAAGAAAGTTATGAAACCATATGTACTGGCCATTGTAATAGTCGCCATTTAGAAACATATATGCCCTAGAGTACCTGCGTGGTGAGGAAGGGTCATCTCAAGAGGATTTTATAGAGAACGTGGCGTCCAAATGCCCCATTGTTCTCAAACTCGTTGAGAGATTCATAATCGGATCTCGACGTAACTGGCACGGATAGATCATGTTACGACGGACTCTTTGAGAAATATCTCTTAAGTACGTCAGACTCGCATTGGTGAGCGAAATGGGAAATCGCCTGCCCCTGTTTAGCAGGATCATCAAGTTTCACGGGTTATGTCCATATGTAAATCTCTAAGATATCAAGCGAAGTCATCATGCTTGAAATGCCTATTCTGAAATTTTCAATGCACACATATATTTGTCTTTGAATTTTTTTTTTGTTTTTGGAATAGATATCCCCATAACTCGTGATCGAGATCACTGGTTAGGATACAAGTTTAAATTATAATGCCAACATGAATTTTTGAGCATAGCTCGTAGGAGTCAGGAAACATTATCCCGTCGAGTATGCTTTCAACCGAAGTCCTACTTCAATTAGGTCTTTTAAATGTTGTATCGTGGCTCGGTTCACGGTTTAAGAAACAAAGGATAAAGGCTCAAAGTTATATTTCCACCCACCCATTCTTCATGATGTTCTCCAATCCTAATTTAGTTAACCGGATACGAACACTCATATCTCAAACGGATTCGCTATGGTCGAGAACTTATCAAGGTCTTGGACATGGCAGTCACTCGCCTATTTCTTTTTGGCGTTTCGATCACACGACTTCGTTCTTTATCGGGGTTCTAAAAAAAAAGAAAAAAACCACTGGTTTGTTACTTTTATTCCCTAGATTTTGCCTGGACGACATCTTTTGATTTGACTTTGGAGTCCAGCGGGATGCCCCAGTTTTGCCTAAGTCTCCTTCATAGGTTTAGACTTAGAGGGCTATTTATTTATTTATTATTTTTTGAATATTTTCTATGCATAAGTCGTGTGACTCTTTTTGAAAGGCTCGTGGCTGCCCCACTCTTTGGGTAACCGAGGGATAGTCATTGTATTTGACTTCTTAAGATGCTAAGGATAAATTCTCGAAGGTTCGCTCCTCCTTTTTTAGGGTCTAAGTATTCGATCGGTTTAACTGAAATCTACCCTGCCCCAGGTTAAGATGAGGGTTCTTATTTGGAAAAGAAAACTCATACTTCAAGGCTCAAAGGGTTAGCGAGGGATTAACATCCTTATATCTTCAGTGTTTGGGATTTGAAACAATGCCTTACATCATAAGCGGGTTTCAATCGAAAGCATACGACGAGAGATTTGACATTTTAGGTTCATCATCCTCCCCCCAATTCTCTATCAACACAAGAGATCGGGTAAAGATGGCATTATAGGTTATGAAAAACATATTTTTAATGAGTGAAACGAATGGATTACTTCAAGACAAACATATGCATTGCATTAATTGATCAAGAAAAACAAGTCCGTACATGCTAAATATGCTTAATCAAAGAAAAATACATATAAATAAACAAATGAATTGCCGGATAAATCCTTCTAAATGTTTATAAAGTTTTGCATTCAACAGTAACGGTTTCCTTTGGCGGAGCCTCACTAGAATGGGGAATCTGAATCACGATCACTGCGAGTCGTCATGGCTTGCCCCAGTTATGCTGGTCACATCTTCAACAGTTTTCAGTCGTTTCTTCAAAATAACTTTCTCAGGTTCTCTGTCGATCATGGTCATACCATCTTGAGGATTACTGAAATGAAATGGACTAGGCTTCTGACTAATTACTGTCTTCAGATGATTTACCACAGGAGTAACATGCTTTGCAAAGTTCGATATCGACAAGTGAGGAATCCTGAGAGGAGTCTCGATCTTCGGCTGAGGATCACTGAAAGACAACATCTTCGCTTCCAGCAACTCTCTGACAATATTCTTAAGAGCATAACAATCCTCCAGATCGTGGCCGGGCGCACCCTCATGAAATAAACAATGAGCGGCGGCGTTGTAACTGGCAGGCAAAGGATTATGAGGAGGGCCCAGAGCACGGGTAGTAATCAGACCTTGTTGTACCAGATAGGGTATAGCTCGGTGAAAGTCATCGGAATCGGAGGACAAGGCTTGTACTGTCTTTTGCTCGGACGGGGAGCCTGATTCTGCGACTTTTGATAAACAGGAGCGTTGGGCGCTCGTTGACAATTGACAGGAACTTGCGTAGGCTGGTAACCGGAAGGTGTTTGATAAACTGGTGCTTGATATACCGGAGTCGGTTGCACAGGCTGATAGGTAGGAAACTACTGATTGAAGGGAGTTGCAACAGTAGCTACATAGGGTTGTTGAACATATGAAAACGGATAACCTTGAACATAATTAGGCTGATGTTGCCAAGGTTGGGGAGTAGCCATTGGGGAATTCCTTTGGCGTATAGCTCTTTTAGGAGTTTTACACTTTGGAGAAGCGGCTTGTCGAGCGGTCTTAGCAATAGTAGGGTACACCAAACTAGGCGGCAGACCATGAGGAGGTACATTCGCAACAGTAACGGCTGGTTGAGAACCTACAACGGTATTGGTAACCTCAGGAACAACAACGGACTGGGTATCCATCTTCAAGCATCTCCATAATCTGACCCATACTTCCTCGAAGGTCTTTGAGTTCATTACTGACACGGTTGATCTCTTGGTTTTGATCTTCCATCCTTTTCGAAGGGTCGTATTGATGCAGAGAAATCAGGGTGACAACACTGGAAGACGAGAGAACCTCGAATGAGAAAATTGAAAAACAAATGCAATGCAAAAATATGATGCAGAAATGCAAAATGAAAATGAAGATTTCATGGAATTCAAGTAGTTACAAACATCGCGAGATACCACGGAAATTTTCATTAATTAAATTCAAAAGGTGAATTACACGCAAATGTTCTTAAAAGGCCCCCTCATAACAAAGCTAAATAAAAGCTATAAAGTCCTAAAGCCACATGATTCACAGCTTCAAAGAGTAGGAGAGTCGGAGGAAAATAAATCTTCAAGGATCTTTCTTTTCTTGTAGGAACCTGCTTCTTCATTCTCGGACTGAAGTCGCTTATGAAGTTCAACATTCTCACTGATGACTACCTGACATTTGTTCTTCCATGCTTCGGCTTCACGCTTCGCTTTCCTCAAGGAAATCTTCAACTTTTCCTCTTCAGTCATAAATATCAGGATCGGTTCTTCTATCGGAGGTAGAGGATCTTGATGAGAATAAGGCATCTTCAACACAACTGCTTTTTCTCGGACCCACTGAAGGTAAGGTTCCATCGACACACAATTGGGCTTTCCCAAACTTTCTCGTCCTTTCCTATGCAAATGACGCCAAGCTGATAAAATCTGACCGTGAAGTTCCTTGTGTTCTTCGCCATTCTTGAAGAAGATTCTCTCCACATAGATACTCTTAGGCGGTTCTTTTAACGGATATCCCAACTGTCGACGGGCTAAAACTAGATTATAGCTTATCCCTCTATTAAAACCACGCAAAGGTACATTAGCAAAGTTATCACAACCATCAATGATCAAGATCCCATCATACATACGGTTATACCAATCGATATCAGGATGAGTTAAAGCCATGACTCTTTGTGGCCAACGTCCTCTAGTACGATTCCAAAAAGGTCCAGACTTAGGCAAGTGCGAAATAAACCACTTGTACAACAACGACATACAACAGGTAATCATCCCCTTCCCATGAAAGTTTCAGAGATGCACAGAATGATAAGTATTAGCCAGTAAGGTCGGTACAGGATTAGCCTTCATGAAAATCTTGATAGCATTAAGATCGACAAACCCTTCAAAACTCGGGAAAAGCAGAACCCCATAAACAAGTAAGGCAAAGATTTCTTCAAAGGTAGGCATACTCATATGATCAGCATAGTATTGGGCTTTCTTAATCAAGAAGTTTGTGGGTAAACCGAAGGTCCCCGCTTTGGTGATCATATGTTCTTTAATATCGGATACCTTTAAGCGAGTGGCCTTAGCAATATCTTCCTCCTTAGGGTATACATCCAAGAACGAGAAAGGAGATTCATCCAAGATAGGTAACCCCACTAACTGAGAGTACTCCTCTAAGGTAGGCAGCAACTGATAATCGGGAAAAGTGAAGCAATGATAAACCGGATCGTAGAACTGTAACAAAACCGAAAGAAGTCCTTCATCTACTCGAGAGTCCAACAAAGATAGCAACCTTCCATATCTATTCCGAAATCCATCTCTATCTTGAATCAACTCTCCTAACTGCTTTAGGACATCCAAGTTGAAACCCTTAAAAGAATATTTCACGATATGCTTCCTATTGTCATCCATGGTACCCTGTGATGTTCACAAATAAAGTTTGAATTCCATGAAATCTTAATGCAAAATGATGCTTAATGAATGCAATGCACAAGCACACACAAAGTCCTAGGTTAAGGAACATGAATAGAGTCAAGGTATACCCATCCCAAAGGCATGTACTATAGTTAATTGTACCTGCAGAACATGGTTCTAAAAAGTGCCCAAAGTCGTCAGCCCATCTTTCGGATATTATCAACTTCTCGACTTACTCAAGGGTCGATAATATTCTCAAGAGAACCTCTTTTGAGTGTAGCATCACGTAGCAACCATTGTAGGACTACTCCCACATAGTTCCCGCACTACGTCCTAGATAAGGCCAAGATGGTGTAAAGGTTCTACGGTTCCCAGTATCACAGACTCCAATCGATAATGGTAAAAGTTTTCACGACTATACTCGATCAACCGAACCAATGTCGAAAGTGTCTCAACTGAGTGGTGATTCTCGATTTAGCTTAGTCAGGACTCACTCCCTATAAGCCTCGTCGAATATATCGCCATCCTATCATAATGTCACTCAAATCCGGGTGTAGGACTTATCTTGCCACAAAGTACTTCCCAAAGGGCACCCCAATAAACTGCACACATGTAAGCAAATATCAAATGAATAGTGAAAATAAATGAAATAGGGATAACCCTCCAAAATTAGGACTCCCCAGTGAAGTCGCCATTTTCTGTTGCGGTGGAAATAAGATATCAAATTATTAATTAATTTGAATCACAATTCAATTCACAACCGCTTTTTGATTTATCCGAAGGAAAAGGTCAAAAAGGGAAAACCTAATTTTGCATCGTAAACACAACGTGGGGAGGTTCTAGGATTCGGGGGTTGGTTAAGATTAGGGAAGGTATTAGAACCCTAAACCTCCGTAGTACTCTACGGGAACCTTTTATTTATTTTCACTATTTATTTCATTTTTTTGCTTTGCTTTAGGGTGTGTACATGAATTAGGGGTTAGAAGACCTAGGGTGTTAATTCTAAGTTTACTCGGCAAGATATCGCATCTTGTGCCTACATATCCTTACGGGAATGGAATCAGAGTAACTGTAGTTCCCCTCACAAGGGAGGTTAGAGACTTCTCGACTGTGGTCGAGGTCTCAAGGGGAATAAACGCATCTTAAGGACGCGCTTACGTGGAGTGTAGAAACTCCAATATCTACGTTGAAATAGTTAAGTGAAATTAGGGTTAGGTTAGGGATTCCATGGCGGGAAACCCTAAAATGAGTGCGGCGACCCTTTAACCTAAAGCTAGGGGTAAAAATGTAATCTTGCCTGCGGCGAGGCATTTGTGAAAATTAGGGTTTGAAAGGGTTTGAAGTTTTGAGGGTTTGAGGACTATCGGCGCGGCGGCCAAACAGTTAGATCTAAACCTTCGGAGGCATGCAATATGATAGATTAACGGTGGAAGTACGAGAATTCTAAATCATACAAACAGCGGAAAGTAAAAGCGGGAAAGTAAACGCGATTATTCGATTCGCGAGGTTACAACCGAGAAATAATTACAATTATGATACTTAAACTGAAAAAATAAATTTCGATAAACATATAAAGCTGCAAAAAAATGAACAAACAGAAACCGTTAGTGTGGATTAGGCGAAATGAGACTAAAATTGAACAAGGTAAATATTGTACATTTTTTTTAGAATTTATGGTTTATGAATTTCAATGATGGATTAATTTTAGTAATAATATAAAAAAAGAGTTTTGGGAAATTTTCTTTAAAAAATTTATTACTATTGAAAAGTGAGAATTAATTATTTATTTTGAAAAATGTTTTCTGTTAATATTTTAAAAAAGATTTTAATTATAGAAAAGGTTTTTGGTTTATTAATCTTTTTTTAAAAAAACAGGTTTAATTTAATTTAATTTTGAAAAGGGTTTAATCTAAATGAGAATGCTTGATTTTTAAAAAAATTAGTTTTGATATAAAAAAATGGTTTGATTATTTAAAAAAATAAGGTTTTCAATTGTTAAACTCAAAATAAAATATAAAATTAAATAACAATAACATAAATAATAAAAGAAAATTGAATTGGGTCAGGAAACTGGGCGGTGAACTCCCACCGACCCGGTCAAGAATCAAAACGCAGTCATGGTGAAACGAAATTTAGGGTTTAAACCCAACATCGCATCGGTGGCGCCATTCACGGTCTTTCTCCCAACCTTCGCTTTCCTGCATCAAGTAAAGCAAACAACAACAACAACCATTAACAAATCAATTACATTAAGACAGGTTTTTGTGTGGTTTCGTCGGTGTGGCTTCGAGGGCGATTTCCGGCGAGGATGCCTGATCGAGAAAATAGCAAGTGTACTATTTTTACCGATTGTAGTAATAAGGGAAAAAGGTCCCAAGTATCGATCTCGTGGACTGCGTAGAAATTAACGGAATTTTTATAATTCAAGAAACAAAAAGGTCCAGGGGTTGCTTGGTGGCAGAGTATCAAAACACGTAAATAAAAACTTATAGATTAATTTAAGAACAATGTTAGGGGCGTGGCCAAAATGCTAGTAAAGACCCTGCAGGATTATTCTCAGACAGTTTGTATTACCCTTAGTGAGTCAGTTTATAAAAATAGTTTTTCTTAATTCCTTGTGAAAAACCCTTTGATGAATTTCATATACACTAATTCCTCAGTGTCTATGAAAAGCATCAAGCAATAGTTCTGACATACAACACTTGATACGGGATATCCCCATTCCTAGGCAATATCAACCGTACTATTATTTTGCAAAAACATTAGGTTGACTTTCCAGACCAAATCCTAATCGTGAATTGAATTCTACTTTCCAATACGAATAAGCATTAAGATCGTTGCAAAATAAAATAAAAAGGGTGAATAAAAACTTCTCATAAGATAATCCAACAGATTGTCAATACATCGCAATTTAGGACCACCCCCTAACAAATGGGGGTTTAGCCACTCATGTTCATGATCGAATCAAATGTATTTAGAATTAAAAAGTAAGAAATAATTACAATTTGAGTTGGTTCACTTGGATCATCAATTGCTTCCGCCGTTAATAGATCATTCGTTCTCCATACTTCTCCTTGTTCCGTTCTCCAGTTCTATTCACAATCCAAAAGTTATCTTTTTTTTCTCCCAGTACGACTCAAATAACTCAATTCAAATTACATCGGTAAAATGTCTAAAATGCCCCTTGAAATGGCTCCAATAGAAAAAATTCAGAAAAATGGCAATTTAACCATCAGTGGCCCTGACACGGGCCGTGTTGTGCAACACGGGCACCCGTGTTGCTGTTGTATCCAAACGTTTGAAAATATGCATCAGGAGCTGCAACACGGGCCGTGTTGTGCAACACGGGCACCCGTGTTGCTCTTCTGTTTTCCTTCTTCTTCTCTTGCCCGTGTCCTCCAAGTCTTGCCCTCCTGACATGGGCCGTGTTGTGCAACACGGGCACCCGTGTCAGGCTCCTGAATTTGTCTTTCTCAGCTTTTCCTTGCCTCCGAAACAGTACAGACGTCGGACCACCAATTCCTGCCAAAAATACACTAAAAGAGACCAAATTAAACGCACCGGCGGTAAAAATAATGCATACCTCAAAATAGGACTTATGACACAACGATTGCAAATAACTCAAATAAACAAACCAAAGATAAGAAAAACAGATAAAACAATGCAAAAACAACTATGCCAACGGTGTGAAAAACATAAGTAAAATCCACCGATCAAACTCCCCCGAACTAGAACTTTTGCTTAACCTCAAGCAAAAACAAAACTGGTTAAACCAGAGATCACTCTTAAAATTTTCTCTTGTACCATTCAACCGTCACAAGCACCTGTTAATTACTGCGCTAATACTCATACGTGAGCTCTCGTTCCAAGCTACAAGAGGATTAAACTCGGCATTACTTCGTTAAAATAGGTAACTCAACAACACTAGACCGCGGCGAAGCCGCGGTCCTCAATCTCCCTGTCAGTAACCCCTCCGACTATGCTTTGGACTTAAGTCTTCTTATCGATTTTCCACCCTTTTCATTCGAACAATCATTTAATGGCTTTTTATGATTTTTCCTCGCATGCACAAGACTGATCAACAATCATTTCTCTTTCTTCTTCTTTTTTTTTTTTTTTTTTTTCTTTTTGGTCCGACCGCCGTTGGGCTGAGTAACCGGGTGAGAGTTACCCAACTTAGTAGGATAGGTCGTGTCCTTATTCTCACTTTTCTTCTTTTTTTTATATGATCAATCATGCACACACGATTCTTATAGATTAAGCCTGATTGTTCTTAGATAAACTACTAGGGAGTACTTCTCAGATCAAAGTACTATGGTACAAATCTACACGTCGGACTCGTTCCTAACTCGGGAGACTAAGGGTGTTAGCGATTTACCTACCTTTCTAAAGTATTCCAACTTACTCCTCACGGCTCTTTTCACAAGCACTCTATATACTTTCTCAGCCCCTCACTCGCAGAGCTTCGACAATCAACTGTCTATTTTTTCTTTTTACAGTTCGAATACGGGGTGTTTTCACTAATGACTTTCACTCAGTTTTCAAACAGCCGACCCACACTAAACAGAATAATAAAATAAAATAAAAACAGAACAAAACAACAAAATACAATTAAATAAATTAAATACCCCCACACTTGAACTCAACAGTGTCCCCACTGTTGATGCACAAATAGAGGAGGTAACTCACAAAGTTCCTCATGGCTGGGGTGGGTTGTCTCGCAGCGTCATCTGCCGCATCCACTCATGTATTTCCCCAATCATCCGACCTTGGCGGATTTGTTCGTTTCCCTGCCGCGTTTGTTCGTCCCCTTGTCTTGTTTGTTCACTTCTTAAGAAGCGAACCTCATTTTCCATCCAGTCCCATTCTTTCTGTGATAAACTCCAAGGGTCGGGATCCTGGGTTGGAAAGCCGGTTTGCGGCTGCATAGGAGCTGCTTCTGGTTGCTCGGCTGCATCCTCACCCTCCGTACCTACAGTGAAATTGAATTGATCCTCTTCATCCTCATCCTGCATTAGGCTCTCATACAACCAATTATTGACATTTCGAATATCTATAAAATCAGGAGCAGGTAAAGCTAAAAGATGTTGATTTCGGCTTACCAACGAGTAATAATTCTCACGGACCTGAATCATACCTTGGACAGTAAGGGTGGCGAGATCAATTTTTGTCTTACCCGCGACCATACGTTCCTCCCTCAGTAGAGGACCGTATCCAAAATGGTCTGCTATCTGCGTTATCATTCCTCCCACACTATTTTCGCTAGAAGGCGCGTTTGCAACCCGCTTAAGGTGGTCAGCTGCAAAGGCAGCCACATTGATCAGCTCTTGGTTGGCCATGCCGTACAAAAGATACAGCTCCCTCTGAGTTGCTACTTCCGTACTGTCTCCTCTTCCAAATAGGGTATAGGCGAGCCCTTTTTGAGCATACCTGAAACACGGGTTATGGATGCAAGAGGCTTTCATCGCTTTTGCCACATAGTCAGATTTTCCCGTAATAGCTCTCCAAAAATCACCTGCAATAAAATTTCCTGGGGGTGATCCAGGTCCAAATATTGGGACCTTCAGAATGTCCCCCAACTTGGCTACAGTCAGAGTGTGGTCAGTGTCAAAAAGGCGAAATTGCAGAGTACCATAGTACTCTTCTTCTGTACCCGTCCATCTGTGTTTCAACTGAAATTCAAGAGTACTCAAAAATTCGAGAGTTATGCGCTCAAAGGTCGGCGCTTCAAATTGCATGAATTCTAACATACCTAAACAGTGAAACATTCTATGCACTTCAATTTTCAGCCCTAAATTGTCTAAAGTGTCGTTACACATATAACTGGTTGGACTGAGCTTACGCTTCACCAATGATGCATATTTCTTCTGGTGGTCAGGATCTTCGAACATAATGTTGTGCGGATTGGACATGCGGTGGGCTCTCTTTTTGGGACGAGATGTTTCCGCGACAGCTTTTCCGGTATCTCTTCGTGGAGGCATTGTCTCATCTGCAAAATAACAAAGAAGCAGAGAAAATTCGAAAATAAAGTTAGGACAAAATGTCACCGTAGGAGTGACGACAACAGCGAGGGGAACAATTTTCGTGAAGAGGGGAGGTGGTTTTGAGTAGTGGGTGATGGAGTTTTGTAAGCTTAAAGTGGAGGAGGTTATGGAAGTTTAAGGGTTTGGAAGGTAAGAAGGAGGATTAAATGAGAAAGAATAGGAAAACATGGGGAAAATGGGGTGTAAGTGAGAGAGAGGAAATGGGCCCCACACACAAAATGGGTGGAAAAAATCCGTGCCCTGCAACACGGGCCGTGTTGCACAACACGGGCAGCCGTGTTGCGCCACTGGTTCCCTTTTATCCGTTTTTCTGATACCTGCAACACGGGCCGTGTTGCACAACACGGGCACCCGTGTTGCAACTCCTGGGACTGTATTTTTTGCTGTGTCACGTGGTGCTTGCAACACGGGCCGTGTTGCACAAACGGGCACCCGTGTTGCACCTCTGGACTTATGTAATTTTCCCTTTCTCTTTTTTTTATCTTTTCTGGAGTTGTGACACGGGCCGTGTTGCACAACACGGGCACCCGTGTCACCCTGCTGACTTTGCCCACATAGCCATTGTCTTTCCCCCCTCCTTTCGTGATGTACTACCAATCAAAACCTGTTTAAAAAAAAAAAAGACATCAGTACAAATTGTGTGGGTTTCCTCCCACAAAGCGCTTCGTTTTACGTCGCATGGCTCGACGGTCGTTCATCCTACAAAGTAAGATGAATGACATCTACTTGACCGGTTGAATCGCCTTGATAGTATGGTTTCAATCTCTGCCCATTCACTTTGAACGTGTCTCCATTAGCTTGGTTCTGTAACTCAACTGCGCCATGTGGAAAAACCTTGTGCACCCGAAACGGTCCTGACCATTTCGACCGTAGTTTTCCTGGAAATAACCTCATTCGAGAATTATATAGGAGAACCAGTTGTCCTTCCCAAAAATCCTTCCTCCGTATTCTCTGATCATGCCATTTCTTCATTTTTTCTTTGTAAAGTTTGGCATTTTCATAGGCTCGATTTCGAAACTCTTCCAACTCATGTAACTGAAGAATTCTCGAACTTCCAGCTAGCGATAAGTCCATGTTTAAGAATTTTGTTGCCCAAAAAGCTTTATGTTCCAACTCTAATGGTAGATGGCAGGCTTTCCCATAGACAAGCTGGTATGGTGACATGCCAATGGGCATTTTAAACGCTGTTCGATAAGCCCATAACGCATCATCCAACTTGGTTGACCAATCTTTCCGCGACGAACTAACAATTTTTTCTAGAATTTGCTTGAGTTGTCGATTGGATACCTCTACTTGACCACTTGTTTGAGGATGATACGGTGTTGCCACCCGGTGCTTCACATTGTATTTTTGAAGGAGTCTCTCCATAAGGTGATTTAGGAAATGAGTTCCTTCATCACTTATCAATGCTCTCGGAACCCCGAATCTTGCAAAAATGACTTCTTTTAAAAAATTTATCACAACCTTTGCATCATTAGTCGGCAGAGCCACGGCTTCAACCCATTTCGACACATAGTCTACTGCGACCAAGATATATTGCTTTCCAGAGGATGGTGGAAATGGCCCCATAAAGTCTATGCCCCATACGTCAAACAATTCAACCTCCAGCATGAAATTTTGGGGCATTTGATTTCTTTTTGAGATGTTTCCCGTTCTCTGGCATTTGTCGCATTCTTTCACCAGCTCCTGAGCATCTTTAAAAATCGAGGGCCAGTACAATCCTGATTGGAGGACTTTGGCTGCGGTTCGATCACCACTGAAATGTCCTCCATACTCGGAATTATGACAAGCTATAAGTACTTTCCTTTGTTCATCTTCAGGCACACATCTCCTGACCAATCCATCCACTCCTATCTTATAGAGAAAAGGGTCGTCCCACAAATAAAACCTGCAATCATGAACAAACTTTTTTTTCCTGTTAGAGTCAAAATCGTCGGGTATGATACCCCCAACTAAATAATTCGCGTAATCAGCGAACCAAGGTACTCCAATAACAACTAAGATGCGTTCGTCAGCGAACTCATCCTTTATAGGGCGATTGTTCTCATTCTCCTCGATTGGTGACATTCGTGACAGGGGATCAGCTACGGTGTTTTCGCACCCGTTTTTGTCACGGATCTCTACATCAAATTCCTGGAGAAGCAATATCCATCTCAGGAGCCTAGGCTTTGATTCCTGTTTCGCAAAAATATATTTCAAAGCAGCATGGTCAGTGTAAACAATCACTTTTGAACCCAACAAATATTGCCTGAATTTATCAAAGGCGTACACCACTGCTAACAACTCCTTCTCGGTGGTTGCATAATTCATCTGTGCAGGGTTCAACACATGACTAGTATAATAAATAACATGTAACAACTTCTCTTTACGCTGTCCCAGCACAGCCCCTACAGCAATGTCGCTTGCATCACACATGATCTCAAACGGAAGAGACCAATCAGGGGCAATCACTATCGGTGCTGAAACTAATTGGTTCTTCAAATTTTCAAATGCACCAGCACACTCCTTATCGAACACAAACGCTTTTTCCTTGACCAACAAGGATGTCAATGGTTTAGCTATTTTGGAAAAATCTCTTATGAACCTACGGTAAAAACCCGCATGGCCTAAGAAGCTCCGAATGCCTTTTTCGTTCACCGGTGGTGGTAATTTAGAGATCACTTCCATTTTGGCTTGGTCAACCTCGATCCCCTTGTGAGAGATCTTATGACCAAGGACAATGCCCTCTCGAACCATAAAATGACATTTCTCCCAGTTTAAGATCAAGTTACTTTCCTGACATCGCTGCAAAACAAGTGAAAGGTTAGTTAAACAATTATCAAACGATGAGCCAAATACAGAAAAGTCATCCATAAAGACTTCCATATGCTTTTCGAGCATATCCACGAGAATAGACGTCATGCATCTTTGAAACGTAGCGGGTGCATTACACAGCCCGAATGGCATCCGTCTGTAGGCAAAGACACCGTAAGGGCAGGTGAATGTTGTCTTCTCTTGGTCCTCTGGTGCAACCGCAATTTGGTTGTATCCGGAGTACCCATCCAAAAAACAATAATAATCATGTCCAGCCAATCTCTCTAACATCTGATCAATAAATTGTAAAGGAAAATGGTCTTTTTGGTGGCTAAATTCAGTCTCCCGTAATCAATGCACACCCTCCAGCCAGTGACCGTTCTGGTGGGAATCAGCTCATTCTTTGCATTCGTCACCACCGTTGTACCTCCTTTCTTAGGAACCACATGTACAGGACTTACCCATGGGCTGTCTGATATAGGGTAGATGAGTCCTGCATCCAACAACTTCAGGACTTCCTATCTTACCACTTCCTTCATAACAGGATTATGTCTTCTTTGGGGTTGTACAACAGGTTTGTGATCTTCTTCCATAAGGATTTTGTGCATGCAAACTGTGGGACTTATACCCTTGAGGTCTTCAATTTTCCACCCGATTGCACCCTTGAATTTTGTTAGAACTCCAATCAACTTGTCCTCTTGGACACTTTTCAAATTCGAACTAATGATAGCGAGACATTTTTCTTCAGTATCTAGGAACACGTACTTCAGATTCTCAGGAAGTTGTTTCAATTCCGAACCTTTTGACTTGTCTTCATCACCTTCCAATACTAGAGGTTGCCTTAAATCTTCCCAACGATGAGGTCGGGATCCTCTTGAAAAAGGTTGAGCCTCCAACATTTCTACCGCCTCCATGTCACTATTACTAACTTCTTCATCTTCCTTAAAGATTGACATGCTTAGCACTCTTTCGATAGGTAATTGAGTCACACTCTCCAAATGTTCATTAACCGCTACTTGCTCTAAAGCTTGTATGTTCCTACTTGTACCAAAATCTTCCTTATGCTTCATGGCATTCCTCACATTGATTTTTAACTCTTCGTCATAAACCTTCAAAGTGAGGGTACCGCATTCCATATCTATCATAACTCTCCCGGTTTCCAAGAATGGTCGGCCCAGAATTAGAGGTATTTCTTCATCTTCCGGCATTTCAAGGATCACAAAATCAACTGGAAACACAAATTTATCGACTTTCACCAGAACATCTTGGACAACTCCATAAGGTCGCTTAACCGAATGATCTGCAAATTGGAGAGTCATCCTAGTGTCTTGAATTGCACCGATACCTAACTTCCTGTAGATTGATAAAGGCATGAGACTAATGCTTGCCCCTAAATCAATCAAAGCTCTTTTGAAGGCTCTGTCGCCAATTGTACAAGGAATAATAACAGCTCCTCTATCTTTCTTCTTTACTGGAATCTTCAATCCCTGCAAAATAGCACTACAAGTTTCAGTTAGAATAATCGGTTCAGACTCACTCGATCGCTTCTTAGCGATGATATCCTTCATGAATTTTGAATAAGTTGGCATTTGCTCAAGCGCTTCCAACAATGGGATGTTCAGCTCTAATTTTTTAAATAATTCGAGAAATTTCTCGAAATTCTTCTCTTGCTGTCCCTTCTTTTTATTTCTTAAAGGATACGGCAGCTTGACCACCGATTTCGGGTCTACAACTTTTTCTTTAGTTACCGGTATTGATGTTATCACTTCCTCTTCAACTACTTCATTTTCTTTTATTTCCAGTTCCACTTCAATCAATGGATCATTGATGCCCATCTCTTTTTCCTCCACTTCCTTAGATTTACCACTTCTTGTTATAACAGCTTTGATTTGGTGGTGATCTTTTGGATTTGGTACGGTCGCACTTGGAAGTGTACCTGGTGCTTGAGAGCTTGCGAGTTGTTAAGCAATCTGACTCATCTGTACTTCGAGATTTTTTATTGATGCACCAGTGTTTCTTAAATTACTTCTTGTCTCTTCTTGAAATTGGGAACTTTGGGCAGCCATCTTTTCAATTGCAACCTCCAAATCAGCTTTCCTAGGGGCTTGTTGCTGCTGTTGGTATTGGGGCTGGTATGGTGATTGTGTGTATTGCTGCTGCTGAGGTTGATACGGTTGTTGTCCTTGAACAGGTTTCTGCACATTTCCTTGATGATCTTTCCATGAGAAATTCGGGTGATTTTTCCAACCAGGATTGTACGTGTTGGCGTAAGGGTTATTCTGTCTCAACATATTAATTTGTTCTACCTGTTCTTGAGTTGCTACACAATGCACGGTAAAGTGTGGTCCACCACATATTTCACACGGGGACGCTTGAACCGGTTCAACTTGAGCAACTGTTTGAGTTCCAATATTCATTTTTTTTAACCTTCTCTCTACCTCGGCAGAGATTTGGTCTTCCATTTTGACAACCTAATCAGCCAGTTTCAGATCAATCTTACCCTCTGGTTGATTCACAGTGCGATCATACAACTCCAGGTACTCGTTGGTAGCGATAGCTTCTATGATTCTTTTTATATCTGTAGCTGTTGAGAAATTTGTCGAGCCACCGGCAGCAGTGTCTATTAGCTGTTTGGTCTTCAGTCGTAAGTCGTTCACAAAGTTCTGCATCTGTTCGGTGGCATCCATGTTATGGGTGGGGCATGCTGTCAGACATCTCTTGAACCTCTTATACGCATCTCCTAAAGATTCCCCTTCTTTCTGTTTGAAGTTGACAATGTCATATCTTTTTCTGATAAACACCGACGCAGGGAAATACTCGTTAAGAAACGCATTTTCCATCTCTTGCCATGTTGTGATACTCCCAGCAGGAAGTGAGTAGAACCATTCTTCCGCGTCATCAGTAAGAGTGAATGGAAACATCACAAGTCTTTTGGCTTCTTCAGAATGGCCCTCTATCTTCAGAGATGTGGTGGTTGTTAAGAATCTCTGAAGATGCTTATTTGCATCTTCGTTGATTCTCCCTGCAAACGGTTTGCTCTCCAATTGGCGAATGATGGAAGGATGCAGCTGGAAGTGTGCCACATTCACCGGTTGGTTAACAATAGTCATCCGATTTGGTTGAGCATTAGCCCCTCCATAATCTCCCAAAAGTCTTTCAGGCTGAGGTGGATTTCAAGCCATTTGAACAGTCTTTGTCTCTGCCTCTGAATCACTGTGCACAATCACAATTTCCTCTCTTTCAATCAACGGAACGTAGGAGCCTGAACTTGACCCTGCCAGTCTTTCGATTCTTGCTTTTCTCAGTCTTTCGTGTAGTGCTCTCTCTGGTTCTGTATCAAAAGAATATTTAGCTGAGGCCTGACCTCGCATACACAGTTAGACAAATGTTAGATAATCCAAGCACAAAGAAAATAAAATTACGAAAGATAAAAAATTTAGTCGCAGAGCAACAAAATTTCCTTTGAATTCTAAAAATAACGTTAATTTGGCAGTCCCCGGCAACGGCGCCAAAAACTTGATCGGGAAAATAGCAAGTGTACTATTTTTACCGATTGTAGTAATAAGGGAAAAAGGTCCCAAGTATCGATCTCGTGGACTGCGTAGAAATTAACGGAATTTTTATAATTCGGGGCGTGGCCAAAATGCTAGTAAAGACCCTGCAGGATTATTCTCAGACAGTTTGTATTACCCTTAGTGAGTCAGTTTATAAAAATAGTTTTTCTTAATTCCTTGTGAAAAACCCTTTGATGAATTTCATATACACTAATTCCTCAGTGTCTATGAAAAGCATCAAGCAATAGTTCTGACATACAACACTTGATACGGGATATCCCCATTCCTAGGCAATATCAACCGTACTATTATTTTGCAAAAACATTAGGTTGACTTTCCAGACCAAATCCTAATCGTGAATCGAATTCTACTTTCCAATACGAATAAGCATTAAGATCGTTGCAAAATAAAATAAAAAGGGTGAATAAAAACTTCTTATAAGATAATCCAACAGATTGTCAATACATCGCAATTTAGGACCACCCCCTAACAAATGGGGGTTTAGCCACTCATGTTCATGATCGAATCAAATGTATTTAGAATTAAAAAGTAAGAAATCATTACAATTTGAGTTGGTTCACTTGGATCATCAATTGCTTCCGCCGTTGATAGATCCTTCGTTCTCCATACTTCTCCTTGTTCCGTTCTCCAGTTCTATTCCCAATCCAAAAGTTATCTTTTTTTTCTCACAGTACGACTCAAATAACTCAATTCAAATTACATCGGTAAAATGTCTAAAATGCCCCTTGAAATGGCTCCAATAGCAAAAATTCAGAAAAATGACAATTTAACCATCAGTGGCCCTGACACGAGCCGTGTTGTGCAACACGGGCACCCGTGTTGCTGCTGTATCCAAACGTTTGAAAATATGCATCAGGAGCTGCAACACGGGCCGTGTTGTGCAACACGGGCACCCGTGTTGCTCTTCTGTTTTCCTTCTTCTTCTCTTGCCTGTGTCCTCCAAGTCTTGCCCTCCTGACACGGGCCGTGTTGTGCAACACGGGCACCCGTGTCAGGCTCCTGAATTTGTCTTTCTCAGCTTTTCCTTGCCTCCGAAACAGTACAGACGTCAGACCACCAATTCCTGCCAAAAATACACTAAAAGAGACCAAATTAAACGCACCGGCGGTAAAAATAATGCATACCTCAAAATAGGACTTATGACACAATGATTGCAAATAACTCAAATAAACAAACCAAAGATAAGAAAAACAGATAAAACAATGCAAAAACAACTATGCCAACGGTGTGAAAAACATAAGTAAAATCCACCGATCAATGCCCGATAATGAAAGAGATGGAAAATTTAATGGACTTCGATAGCAACAAAGATGAGTATATCCCTTTCTCTGTATTTAGGTTTTTTTTTTTAAAATTAGGATTGTGTTTGAAATTGGGGTCTGGGGTTTTATGATTATCGTGTAAAAGTCCTTCTCCGTTTAGGGTTTCCGCTTCCCTTTATACTACTTTCAACTTATTCTCAATTTCAAATCACAATTACTTAACAGTTTAACATTATAAACTACTTTTCACACTAATCCAACTTTTAACTCTCAGCAGCATTACATCGAACACATTCCAGATTCCTTGAATATTGATAATTAACCATTGAATTACCTTCATCATGAGATTAGAACTATTGTTTACCACTTTAGGGGAATATTGAACAATAGCTAATTCAGGTTTCCACGAAGGACTATTTCCAGAAAATGCATCTACAATATACAAACACGGTTGAAGTTTGAAGAAATGAACTTGTTCGTAATGGTAAAGAAGATTCAAATAGTGTTTTCTTAACACAAAAGAAGCGCTTGTAGTGGTAGATGATAATCTAAACACAGTACCTACTTCTCTCCATTTTTTTTCCTTAACAACTTTTTCATAACCACTTCTGGTTGTAACCTTCACATAGAGAACGTGCAAATCCAGTTCCTTACCTCCAATCACCGGAATCCTAAGCAAATTATCAAAAATTTGAAAATGAAATCACGTTTACAGTAATTTGATTTCGATTATGTGTAGAGAAATAAAAGAAGAAATAGAGAAAGAGAAAGTTACATGAATTTGGTAGCCATGAGAATCTTAACACAGTACCTTATTTTGAATACAAGGCATGCTATCATTTTGAATATAAGGCATACTATCATTTTTTGAAGTCAATATTGGGCTTTTACTTTAGATGATGAAATTAGAAAAATCAATTGTATTGAATGCAACAACAACCCTTATAAACTTAATCAGAAAGAGCAGGTGGGTTTGAAATGACTAATTGGTTTTTCTCTTAAATACTTGAAAGGTCACAGAAGGAAACGACATGAACTTATTCTTACATGAATTTCTATTTATTTGTCGGAAGTTTAGAAGAAAGCTCAAAAAAAAATTTAAAGGGCTATTTGACAAGAAGCCTGAAGAAATTGCAGAACAGTTTATACATTGTTGTATTATATCCTATAATAGTGTCTGCGATCTTAACTGATCTTATTGCATTGCCTGTAAAAGCGAGCAACTTCTGTAAAAGCATTCGATAATGTGAAAAAATGTTGCTGAGTTTTATATAATCAAGGCTCAAGTGGATTCCATCAAAATAATTGTTACTTCCATGATAAGAAACTTAAGATGGAGTAGAGGCAGTATAGTGGAAGGAAGAAATTTTGGATTATAGTATGCTCAGAACTGATTTTTGGATTCTCCCATTTCCATATTACTTCAGCAATGTAATATTTGTTTTTCTTCCATCCTTCAATTTCTAATCAATTACTATAAAATTTATAAAAGAATTTAACTCTGCATATAAAAAATATTTAGAAATGGTTTGATGACATTCTATCACCATCTAATATTACATTATGCAGAAAACTATATAATGCATATTGCTTGACTCTGTCCATAATTCTCATGCAAGATGGAACCTCAACATATTGTAAGAATTATAATTTATGCAGAAAACTAAATTTTACTTCACGAATCATACTTACTTTTAAGAGAAAAGTTTTTCAAGATGGATTGTTTAATAACTTAGAATTCATTTTTAATCAAGATCATGATCATCCTAAATCAATTTTACAAAAACTAGTCCAAGTAATAATCTGGACCAGTCTATTATCTAGGACAAGTTGGCTAATCTGCAGAATTGTGTTATGCCAGAAAAAAGAGCAATAAGTTATGGCACAAGTCCTTGGAGCTAATACATGAACAATACCTGATCGCATAAGTCACAGAGCTTATGTCCCAGATCGTCTTCGACGTCAGCCATACAGGCTTTAGCACCGTGGGAATGGAATAGGTGAGCAATGCTTTCTCCAATTCAGAGGCTCCACTAGTTACCACAACCACTTTGCCTATAACCTGATGGAGAGATATAATATAAATTTAAGTCAAATGACTGAAACACCAAGTGTAGTGTCATTTTTTCATATGTTATCTTACACTGCACTGGTATAGAAAATAGATTTCACAAATCACAGTCTCATCTTTTCATCAATTTTCTTACACAACATTAATTTCCAAATTCTGGAGTGGAAACAACATCAAAATCAGGCATACATCATAGACATTCACATAATAGAAAGGTAAAATTAGGATAGTCTATACTCTAAACTAGACTTTGCCTAAATAAGCCAACACTTATTTTACAAAAACAATAGCCTAATCCTTAACAATTCTTATAAAAGTGATACATTCTCAAGAGCTAAAAAAAGGCACATACATTACTAGTGAAATATACATCTGTATTAATAATATACATCTAGGGTTATGAACAATATCAGATGTTAATATATATATACACATCCATGTAAAAGCTATATTCTTCCCTATCTGTACAACAGTCACCATATTGAAGAAGACAAGACAGCAAAAGAACATGCTAATGACAAACAATTTTACATTAGTTTCAAGTCAAGTAACAATTAGAACCAGAAAGGAAAGCATGTAAATTTACCTTCATTTGCAAAAAACTATTATATACACAATGATGAGTCTGATGCAAGAAGTTCCATCTGTTGAGTAAGATGGTCCATATGTTGTTTCTTATCCATATTTTCTTGTTGAATCTCCTGTTCTAATGACAATTCCTGGTCCTTGGTCAAACCATATCCTAAAGAGCTACCTTTAACTTCATCTGTATCTCCAGTAAGTGAGTTTGGCATAAAAAACAGATCCCAGAACTCATCGTTGATTCCTTGAAGCTTAGAAATCTCATTCGTATCAGGAGAAAAAGCATCAGTTTCCAAAGACTGTGTCCCATCAAAAACAGCCGATATCACATCCAGCTCCTCGTCATTCTCAGTGACAGACCCCACAAAATTTTGACCAAGATTCATGAAGCTGCTTTCCGTAGCCAGTCCTTGAACTTTACCAAAATTCAGGACATTGTCTTGGCAGTGATGTGCCGTTAATTCAGGAAATTCAGTTGCTTTGACACAGTCAGTCAACACAGAAGGTGAAGATTGTACCTCAGACATGCTATTAGTCATACAACCTATAGGAAATTGAGATTCTACTGCCATACGCCCAGAAATAGGTGGAACCTCAGAAAGTGTTACACCAGAAACTTGGGTGGATGAACTACTGCTATCTAACGGAATAGTTGAAGGAATATCGTCGATAAGGAATGCATCAAGGTTCTTATTGGACGACTCCGTCCTTGTAGAGTTGTTCATTTGCATCATCTGGTTGAATAATGCTTTTGCAGTCTCATTAATTGAAGGCTGATACTTGACTACACGACCATCAAGAGGATTATGGAGATTCTTGGTGGCTAAGTTTTCTTCTTCCTGCCTTTGGAGCCGCCTCTTTTTACCTCCGGTGACATGTCTATTACTTTCAGTCTGCTGCTGTGAAAATTGAGCCATGAAGCCAGGACTATGCATAGCCTTTGCTAGGAAGGACATCATCTGTTGCTGACGCTGCTCCATTATCAGTCGTTTTTGTCACGAAATTTGGCTTGATGCCTTTCTCATTGCCTTTCATACTATATATAATAGTGTCGGTAATTACAACTCATAATAACTAATTATAACTGATAATAACTAATTACAATTCATAATGACTAATTTCCTATTCTATGAATGTAAATTATTCACAATAACTGCAAAGATTATTTCCTAATTAACATCCCCCCTCAAATTGATGCGGCTGGTCAAGGAGCATCAATTTGCTAACAAGAAACTGATGTCTTGGGCGTGGAACAGCCTTGGTAAGAATATCTGCAACCTGCAACTGCGTACTGACGTGAGGAAGTGATATTATTCGATCATCGTAGGCGTCACGTATTGAATGACAATCAACTTCGATATGTTTGGTGCGTTCATGAAAAACAGGATTTGCAACAATTTGGATGGCACTTGTATTGTCAGCATAAAGTGAAGTTGACTCTGTTTGGGGAAATCCAAGTTCAGCCAAAAGACCACGAAGTCAAAGTATTTCTGAACACGCAGCAGACATGGCACGATACTCTGATTCAGTAGAAGATTTAGAAACTCTTGCTTGCTTCTTACTTTTCCAAGAGATCAATGAAGAACCAAGAAACATACACCAACCAGTAACAGATCGACGAGTATCAGGACACCCTGCCCAATCAGCATCACTATAAGCGCTCAACTGAAGAGAAGTTCCAACGGAAAAGAATAATCCGCGGTGAGAGGTTCCTTTTAAGTAGCGAATTATACGACGAACTGCAGCCAAGTGAAGATGGCGAGGAGAATGCATGAATTGACTTACTTGTTGAACAGCAAAAGATATGTCAGGGCGAGTAATAGTCAAGTAGTTGAGGCTACCCACAAGTTGTCGATACAATAAGGGATCAGGCAACAGATCCCCATCATCACGATGATATTTAACATTAACCTCAAGAGGAGTATCTACTGGATTAGCCGATTCAAGACCGGCCATAGAAATCAAATCTGTAGCATACTTGTGTTGATGGAGAAAGATGCCCTTGGATGTAGAATGAACCTCAAGACCAAGAAAATAATGTAGATTACCCAGATCTTTCATATGAAATGAGGCCTGTAGCTGTTGCTTAAGTCGCTGAATGGAAGCATGATCCGAACCAGTAATAACCATATCATCAACATACAAAAGAAGCAGAACAATACCCGCAGATGTGCTATGAATAAATAAAGATGAATCATACTGACTCTGAGTAAAGGAGAATCCAAGTATAGTGGCGCGGAATTTCTCGTACCATGCTCGAGGTGCCTGTTTCAAACCATATAAGGAGCGTTTGAGCTTACACACGCCTTTAGATGAAGAGAATAAGCCTTGAGGTGGAGTCATATAAATATCTTCTGTCAGGTCACCATGAAGAAAAGCATTCTTCACATCCATTTGATGAAGAGTCCACCCATTAGAAGCAGCTATAGACATGATTGTGCGGACAATTGTCATTTTGGCAACCGGTGCAAATGTCTCATCATAATCAATTCCATATTCCTGCTTGTTTCCTAACGCAACCAAACGAGCCTTGTAACGATTGAGGGACCCATCAGAATTCAGTTTCACAGAATACACCCATTTGCAACCTATAGGTTTTACATTTGGAGGACAAGTGACGATATCCCATGTGAAATTCTCTTGAAGAGCTTGGAGCTCTTCAGTCATTGCTTTTATCCATCGCACATCTTTAACAGCCTGTGAGTAACAAGTAGGAATAGATATGCTAGAGAGTGTGGCAGTCAGAGAAGTATGTGAGGAATCATACCTGTCTGGTGAATATCTATCTGGTGCGCAGGATATTCGACCAGAACGTCGTGGTTCAACCGGTACAGGATCAGGTGGCAGTTCAGCATCGGAAAGGGGTGTGGGAACCTGTTGTCTGTGTTTTCTGACATATACATGACCTGGTTTATAACGTTCTATAGCTTGAGGCATAATAGAAAAGTTAGGAAGAGTAACAATATCATTAATGGCAGGAGAACCACAGGGAAACATAAACTGATTATCAAAAAATGTCACATTTCTAGAAATGCGAAAACGATGGTTAGAGACATCATAACACACAAATCCCTTATGAGAGTTACTATATCCCATAAATGCACATTGAACGGATTGTGCTCCAAGCTTATGCCTTTCAAAAGGAGGTAAGTGAACAAAACACACACACCCAAAAGTATGTAAAGCACTATAATCAGGATGAATTTTAAATAGACGGAAGAAAGGAGAATCAAGATCAATAACTGTAGAAGGAATACGATTGATCAAGAAGACAGCCGTGGAAAGAGCCTCCACCCAAAATCGGGATGGTACAGAAGCTTGGAGAAGTAAGGTGCGTGTTACATCAAGCAAATGACGATTCTTACGTTCTGCCGTGCCATTTTGTTGAGGGGTATTGGGACAAGACCGTTGAGACAAGATGCCTTTTTGTTGAAGGTATTCCTAAAACTCATGAGACATGTACTCACCACCAGAGTCAGATCGAAAAATTTTAACACTTGCTTGAAATTGAGTTTCAACATATGTCAAATATTTCTTAAACATAGAAAACACTTCGGATTTAGAACGGAGAAAATATATCCAAGTAAAACGACTATAATCATCAATAAATGTGACAAAATATTTATAGTGAGCATGAGAAACCACAGGAGACATTCCCCATACATCACTATGAATCATCTCAAAACAAGTGGAAGCACGATTAGCACCAGACGGAAAAGGAAGTGTCTTACTTTTAGCCAATTTGCAAACAAAACATGAAACAGAGGCATCAGGAATAACATTTTTATTTCCCAACAAGCCACTTTTACATAAATGAGACAAAACAAAAGAGTTTGGATGACCTAGTTTTCTATGCCAATCCTCATAGGAATTCAAAACATTATGACAAGCAAGAGACAAATGATTAGAAATAAACTGTATTGGAAACAATCTTCCCACTTTAGGCCCCTTCGCGATCACTTTCCCCGACACCTGCTCCTGCACAAGACAACCAGATCGAGAAAAATTAACATTACAATTATTGTCCACCAATTGACCAACAGACAATAAATTAGAAGCAAGTCCAGGTGAGACAAGCACATTCTGAAAATCCGAGTTTATGTCCCCAACGTTAGTGATAGACAAGGTATTACCATTAGCAATCTGAATTTTCTGATTACCATTATAAGAATGTAAATTGTGCAAGTTTTCAGATGAACCTGTCATGTGATTGGATGCACCAGAATCAATAAACCATGGACGAGAAACATGAGAAGACTTACCCTTAATACCCAAGGCTGAAAGGGCAGAAAGTACCATGTGTTGAATCATTTCAGGTTGTAGAGCATTGCCATCTGATGCACCAGTGGTGGAAGAGCCAATTGTATGGCCTGTAGTGGCATGAAATGCCTTCACCGAATGATGTGCTGGTCGTGGAGGACGCGTGGGACAGTTAGAAATGATATGACCTTGTTGTTTGCAATAATTACAAAACTTCTTATTGCAGTTACGAGCAATATGTCCAAACTGTTTGCAAGAAAAACATTGGACATGTTGCATATCACGACCTTTATTTCTACTTTGAGCAGCATATGCAATTGCCACAGGCTCAGAACTGACAGTATCATGAGACATGGTTCCTTGAGTAAGGAGACGTTGTTCCTCCCTGAGAAGTTCACCAACACATGTATCCAAAGAAGGAACAGGATTCCTATTTAGCAAAGCACCTCTGACAACCTCAAATTCTAGACGAAGCTTCATGAGGAATTGATCTCGCCTACTTGTGTTGTAGACCTCTTGAACAGCCGCAAGAGAGGTCTTGGGAACATTAGCATGTATAATAGCAGAGTGTTCTGCCCAAAGATTTAAAAAACCAGAGTAGTATTCTTGAATAGACAAATCACCTTGTTTGTAGTTGGCGATGTCTAACTCCAACTGAAAACGTTTTGCCGAATTGTCCTGGTTGTAAATGCGCTTCAGATAATTCCACATTTCTTGAGCAGTTGAAAAAGAACGCAAATTATTTATCATCTGAGGATCAATACTGTTTAGAATCCAAGTGATAATTTGAGCATCTTTAGTTTCCCACGCATCTAAAGCAGTTTTCTCCGTTGGTGCCTTAGAAACATCATCTAAGTGACTCCATAATCCCTTTCCTTTAACATACATCTTGAACTGAAATTCCCATGCCGAATAATTCTTGCCGGTAAAACGAACACAAAAATTATCTCTTTCTTTTTCGGAAGCCATCTAAATTATTAAACCACCAGATACAATCTCACTAATATTATTTTATTATTATTATAATAATAATTATAATAATAATAATAACTATAATATAATAACAGTAACTGTAATCACAGTTACTAGAGCAGCAACAAGAAACAATACCCACGAACCAACGAACAACAGCACGATCAAATCCACGATTTGGAAGGAGCGGCAAAACAGAAGATTATGACGATCCAGAATCACGAAGCAACAACAGCCAAGAACCAAAAAAATTGATTGCAATATCAGCGCAACAACGAGAATCTCCAAGACGAAATCACGAACCGGCAACCAAAGATTTAGAATCTCAGACAGCTGCAAGGTTTCGATTTCAAACGAAAGAATTTCGAAACGAACACGATTACGAGAGCGAACCAGTGGGGTATCGCTGATCAGCCAATATAATAATATTTTCCAGGTTTGATCGAACCTACTGATACCATGTCACGAAATTTGGCTTGATGCCTTTCTCATTGCCTTTCATACTATATATAATAGTGTCGGTAATTACAACTCATAATAACTAATTATAGCTGATAATAACTAATTACAATTCATAATGACTAATTTCCTATTCTATGAATGTAAATTATTCACAATAACTGCAAAGATTATTTCCTAATTAACAGTTTTAGGGTTTGCGTTAAATCTAAAAATTTGGTTGCGTTAAAAATTTTGTTTTGTTCTGCTTCACTAATTTCTCTTAATAATATTTCATGTGGTTTTGATGGGTCTTAGTTACTCTTTTAGCACATGCTTTGATTTTGCAAACAATGTGTTTGTTGAAAGGTCACAATGAGTTTCATAGTGTTGGTTTTGAGCTGAATATGTTTCTAATGGAGTTGTATCATCATTAGAACACCTCACTACTTCATTCAGAGCTTCTTATGCTGCTGTTCTGAGGCGGGACTCTCCAGTATCCTCTCTGTGAGTAACAGTGAGAAGAGACTGGACAATATCCTGAAAGAAGGGGGTCAATGGAGAGGACACAGATCCAGCATCCTCATAACCTTGAGCAAGGAAACAAAGAGCACCACAGGCTTTTTCAGCAACATTTGGAACATCTTTCATGCTGTGAAGGAGGAAATTAATAATTTGTTGACAGTTTTCTTGATTGATAATGGGAGTATCCAAAGCTGAACCATGCAAAAATTCAAACATTCAGCCATTTACGAAAGACAAATATAAGAGTGAGTATCTGATTCCTAACTCAATGAAACTCACACTCAAATAGAGATGTAGAGAAGTAGGAGCAGTAGCATATAAATTACCTCATTTATTTTTATTGCCTCTTGGGATAAATCATATTTACAGGAAACACACATCACAGTCACAAATGTCAATTTACTCAACACAGACAAAAATATATATTGACTCAGCATGTTACTTTTCGGGTTCTTTGATAAACGTATGTTTGACAGTAGAATATTACCTTTTTTGTTTAGTGAACTATCGAAGAACAAATGAGACAGGATCCATTTTCCCCGGAGGTCGTCCAATACCTAATAAAATCAACAATAAATTGACAATATTATAAGTGACTTTAATGTAGATAAACATTTCAATACTAAGAACGACATGAACTTACCAATTCTTAAGCGAGGAAAACCAGAGTTCCCATGTATAACCTCAGCAAGTGCAATACCTCCCTCGCCAATGTTGCAGCTGCAAAATACAGGATATCCAATATCAGGTACTGAATCATCAATGTTATGACAATCAACAGGGGCAATATAATATCATCCAAGCTCTTCAAAAAGTGTTGATCCAGAACCATCGATCATACCACGAGCATACTCGTCAACTTTTGCAGCCAATTCATGCATAGGACCTCCAATTCGTTTTGTTATTTTGTCAAGAAAAAGCTTCAAGTATACTTTAGTTGCCGCATTTAAGGTAACTCATCGGATGATATTATTACTCACCTTGGCAACCTCTCTCACCGCCGGTCCATCATTTGTAATAAGGTTAAATATATGTTTAGTCCGTTTAAAATAATGACTTTTTTGGTCCCTATAAAAGCAAAATAAGTAAAAATGAACAAAATTTATGTATGCATGACTATGGGGATATAATCCCAACTTTACCTCAAGAGGAGTGCCTTTGTATTCATTTGGAAGTTCAACACCAATGCCATTTCCCCTCGGGTATTGGAAACAACTGGGTCGATCGTCAATGGCTGCTGCAGTGGCAACCATGTGGCAAAGCTCTGCTTCATCAGAAGGAGCCATCACCACCATGTTGGGAAGGCATGCCATAAAAGTGACGTCAAAAGTACCACTATGCGTAGTACCGTCTGAACCAACTAATCCAGCTCTGTCCATTGCAAATCTTACAGGCAGTTTCTAGCATTGATTTCAATTTTCAAAGTTTATATGGTATAGTGCTATAAACTAATCATATCCTGAAAATTAAAAGTAAAGAATGCTATAAACTAATCATATCCTGAAAATTAAAAGTAAAGAATTCATTAATTTTTTTTGTATTTTGGGAGAGAAGTTATTAGAAAGATTAAGAGGGAAAGATGAATATATGGTGTTCTCTTAGTTTTTTCCCTCAGAAGTAACTTTAGGAGATAAAAAATAAAGTGGGTTCTCTGCTCTTAAGGCCCAAACATTTTGCTCTTAAGGCCCAAACATTCTATTATATATCGGTAATTCATCTTTACCCAATTCACTTTTACCCAACTTTACCCAACTTTACCGATTCTATCCAATTTTACCGTTCTAACCAACTTTGCCGATTATAACCAACTTTACCGATTCTATCCAATTTTACCGTTATAACCCACTTTGCCGATTATAACCAACTTTACCGATTCTACTCCTTTTTTTTCACTCAATGGCTTCACCTTCCCCGATAAATGCAAGCTTATGGAAGGTAGTTGCGGGTCCAATCTTTTTCATTCCATCCCCTGGTTCAGCGGTGATTTATTACCCGGAGGCCCATTGGTTCCATTCGTGCTGTGGTACCAAATTGTCTTCCGTTCTCCCTTTCGTTCCAGAATTTCTCTCACTTTGTACCCTTCTTCTTCCGTTCTCTCTCTGGTACCCGGAGGCCAGAATTTCTCTCACTTTGTATCCTTCTTCTTCCGTTCCAGTTCGTCTTCCCCCTTTCATTGTCTTGCTGTTTCTTCTTCCCCTTTCCTTCTCCTTTGCTGCCTCTCTCCCTCAGCTCCATTTTTACACCATTAGAATCAAATTTAAGGTCAAACATTTGTTGGTTTTGTGACTGATTTATGTTAGTTTTTTTTTTATATTTTTATTATTATTAACTGTTTTTTTTTTCCAGATCTAACATCCATTGGAAGTTTTAAAAGTTAGCTCAGAGGTATTTTAGCAATTTAATTTGTTTATATTTATTGTGTATTGTGTTGTTGTGGTTGAAATTTTGAGAGTTAGGTTAGAAAATTTTAGGTTTTAGAAACTTTGAGGTATTTGGAAGTTTTGAGAACTTTGGTGATATATGTATTGTGTTTTTTATAAGCATTTTAAATTTTAAATTTTATATGGTATTGTGCTTTTATGTATTGTGAATTTATTTTAGTAAATATAAAAGATATAGGTATTTAGTGAATTATAGAAAAAGATTTACTATAAGTTACAGAGTATTATAAAACTGTTTTTAATTTGCCAATGGTATTAAATTATAGAAAAAGATTTATTTTAGAAAAACTGAATTTTAGAAAAATATTTATTTTAGAAAAACAGAAAAACAGAAAAATATTTGGTATAATATAAAACAGATTTTATTATAAAAAATATTAGTGAATACATATTACTTTATTATTTTAGTAAAATAAAAAATATTTTAGTGAATATAGAAAAACAGATTTTATTAGAAAAATAAATTATAGAAAAATATTATTTTAGTGAATTTATTATTTTAGTATAATATAAAACAGATTTTATTTTAGTGAATATAACAAATATTTTAGTGAATATAGAAAAACAGATTTTATTATAAAACAGATTTTAAATTTTTTCTTCAAGATTATAAGTTATAGGTATTTAGTGAATATAATTTGCCAATGGTATTAAATTATAGAAAAAGATTTATTTTAGAAAAACTGAATTTTAGAAAAATATTTATTTTAGAAAAACAGAAAAATATTTCGTATAATATAAAACAGATTTTATTATAAAAAATATTAGTACATATTACTTTATTATTTTAGTATAATAAAAAATATTTTAGTGAATATAGAAAAACAGATTTTATTAGAAAAATAAATTATAGAAAAATATTATTTTAGTGAATTTATTATTTTAGTATAATATAAAACAGATTTTATTTTAGTGAATATATATTACTTTAAATATATATTAGTATAATATATTATTTTAGTGATTTATATTTTACTTTAACACGTATTAGAACTAAAACACGTATTAGCATTTGAAATATCAACTTTGAACACATATGAGTCAATAATTTACAATCTATAATTTTTTTAATACCATTGGCAAATTATTTATACTAAATACCTATAACATATGTACACCCCTAGTTTTTAGATAATATATGATAGGAGGTTGAATGAGTGGTTTTTGGGTTAGAATATATCATATGAAACATAAGTCGAGATGAATATATGAGATGGATATTATATATGTTAGGTGTTAGCCCACACACTTAACACATCCATCACATTTTTGCTATCATATTGAAGAGGTTAGGTCACACACACTTAACACACCAATCACACTTATGCTATCGTACAAAATTGATATCTTAAGGGGAAGAAATAACAAAAAAAAAGAGAGAATTGAGGAGGTTAGGTCCACACACTAAATTTGTTTATGTTTATATTTATTGTGTATTGTGTTGTTGTGGTTGAAATTTTGAAAGTTAGGTTAGAAAATTTTAGGTTTTAGAAACTTTGAGGTATTTGGAAGTTTTGAGAACTTTGGTGATATATGTATTGTGTTTTTTATAAGCATTTTAAATTTTAAATTTTATATGGTATTGTGCTTTTATGTATTGTGAATTTATTTTAGTGAATATAAAAGATATAGGTATTTAGTGAATTATAGAAAAAGTTTTACTATAAGTTACAGATTATTATAAAACTGTTTTTAATTTACCAATGGTATTAAATTATAGAAAAAGATTTATTTTAGAAAAACTGAATTTTAGAAAAATATTTATTTTAGAAAAACAAAAAAACAGAAAAATATTTCGTATAATATAAAACAGATTTTATTATAAAAAATATTAGTACATATTACTTAATTATTTTAGTATAATAAAAAATATTTTAGTGAATATAGAAAAACAGATTTTATTAGAAAAATGAATTATAGAAAACAGATTTTATCATGTGACTAAATATTTATCATGTGAAAAACAGATTTTATCATGTGACTAAATATTTATATATTTTAAATGTATATTATTTTAATTAAAAATTATTTTAATTTTAAATTTATATTTAATATTTAATTTTTATTTTAATTTTATAGTAACTTTCAGTTAGTATTATTTATTTATTTTATAATTAAATTTAATAGTGAAGTGAATTCCATGTCACTAATTAGTGATGTGGGAATCACATGGGAAGAATATTAATTCTGTGAGGTTTCCCACGTGATAACAAGGTCACAACTTTGTGACGTGGGAATCACATGGGTACTAAATTTACTTTGTTAATTTGGTAAAGGTGAGTTCCCATGTCTTTCACGTCACTAATTAGTGACGTGGTTTTCACGTGGGAAGTTTTTTTCTTTATTTTGTGATTTGCGACGTGGTAAACCTGTCACAACTTTGTGACGTGTTTTCCACGTGGGAAAAAGTTCCCACCATTGCATTTCCGGCGTGTTTTACCCACGTCGCAACCATTGGCTAGTGAAGTGATTTTAACATAGTGACGTAAATATCACTTGGAAATAGACAATATTTCTTGTAGTGTTGGTGGAGAATTTATCAGAGACAGACGGGTACTTTGGTCACTTATTGCGTGCCTACTCTTGCAAAATTGAAGCCATATCCTTTTTTGCAGACAATTTTACGGATGAAGTATTCGCAGCTGTGAGTTTAGTGTCATCAATTGATGACAGGCAAGAAGAAATTGAAGAAGCTTCCGATGTGATGAGTTGGGAACATGATCTATCAAGGGAAGATCTCAAGAAATTGGATTTATCCTTTTTAAAAGGTAATGTTTTTACTCAGTCCAAGTCTTCTGTAACCAACGTCAAAGTAATGGACGTGCACCAAAAAGTATGGCGCTTTTGCCACAGATACTGTGTGTTAAGGAAGAAAAGTTTTTTTAGATGAAGATTGGAAAACTTTCTTGGAAACAAAGACTCTAGATGTAGATGATACAGTCATCTTTGTTACCGGCATTAAGAACGACATTTATATCTGTCTGCGTCGAGCCATGCCAATTATCTCTATGAAGGCTGAAGCAAAAAATTTAAGTAAAAATGAAGAACTAGATTTCAAGGGGTATAATGTTTTTGACTGTGTGAGCCATCTTGCCAGCGGGAAGAAATATGATTTTGAATTTTATCCGGGTACCCATTTCTTCGTGGATCCGTGGTATACCAACGAGGATACCCCTATACCATAGGTTTGAAAGTCCAATATATAAAAGGAATGGATGTAGTTAGAAAAGGAACAATTACTGGTGTACGTCATTCAGAAACAATGTGGAGAATGATTGAGGTGAGGTATTTTAACGGATATTTTTTTATTTAAAACTTAAAAATGAAGATATATTGATTTATATTTTTTGATTTTTTTAAGATAAAGTTACATTGCGAAGAATACACTAGAGACGTAAGTCCATGGGAGCTCCACGAGAGACGTAAGTCCATGGAGCTTTACGTGGAGCAGGAGCAGGAGTAACTGAAGGATCTGCTGGAATTATGGTTGTATGTTTAGAGATAGAGTTTAAATGCTTGTATGGTTGTAAAATAGAGATTGGTTTACTTAAATAAATGTAAGAAAATAAAGTAGAGGCTAATTTTGTCCATTAAAATGTTAAAATAGAATCCAAAATTCAAAATCGCGCGTCAAAACAACTCCACAAAAATGCGTTACCATCATGAGTGACAGAAAAAGAAACAAAGCACGAGCCAGCCAGCCTTTCAATTTTTCTAAATTAATAAAATTAATAAATCAAAAATAGTTTTCCTTTTTTTACAAAAAGAATAAAATTAATTAAAAATAGTTAACCCCCACCGTCCACTCAAACCAAAAAACCGCTATTTCTTGATTTCTTCTTCTCATTCACATCCACACTTTGTATCATTTCTATCTCATTCTCTCTCTTCTTTCTCTCTTCTTTCTCTCTCTACGATTCCAAAACTAGATTCTCCGATGGCCACCGCACCAACACCGCGTGAAGAGTTCGTCTACATGGCGAAACTCGCCGAACAAGCCGAACGTTACGAAGAAATGGTGGAGTTCATGGAAAAAGTAACCGCCGCCGTGGAAAGCGAGGAACTCACTGTCGAGGAAAGGAACCTCCTCTCCGTCGCTTACAAAAACGTGATCGGAGCACGACGCGCTTCGTGGAGGATCATCTCCTCCATCGAACAGAAGGAAGAAAGCAGAGGCAACGACGAACACGTGGCGGTCATCCGTGATTACAGATCTAAGATCGAAACTGAACTTTCCAACATCTGTAACGGTATTCTCAAACTTCTTGATTCACGTCTCATCCCTTCTGCTGCGCTAGGTGACTCCAAGGTTTTTTACCTTAAGATGAAAGGTGATTATCATAGGTATCTTGCTGAGTTTAAGAGCGGCGCTGAGCGTAAAGATGCCGCTGAAAGCACTCTCACTGCTTATAAATCTGCTCAGGTCTCTTTATCTTTCCGATCTATATATATTTTCTCTTTACGGATCTATATCTATTTTCTTTAATTTTTTTGAATATTTTTGTCTATTTTATTTTGTTATTTAGCATAATATTGATTATTGTTTTACTTGAATAATTAATTATTTATCTGGCTAAGAGTTATATTTTTGTAAATTTGTGCTGTAAATAACATATTCAGATCTAATTGATTTTTCAGTTGAATAAAAAATTGTTAATTGGATTTTTGTTCCATTTTAAGATCCTGATGATTTTTTGAGTGTATTATGATTGGTTTGTTGTTAAGAAAAAGATGCTTGCTTGCACTTGGTTGGATGATTTTTTTCTAATATGTTAGGATGATAATATATATGTTTTGGTAGCTTAAAGTACAAATTTAAAGTGATCAATTTTTTACATGTAAATAGCTTAGATAATTTTCTCTTTTGCAGATTGTGTATTTATTTGTTTGAAGCTTTTATAGTTTCTGTCTAATGCAATCTCTGGATTTTTTTTGTTTGTTTCTGATGTTTTAATTGGATTTTGCCTGTAGGACATTGCAAACACTGAGCTGCCTCCAACTCACCCTATCAGGCTTGGTCTTGCTCTGAACTTCTCCGTGTTTTACTATGAGATTCTTAACTCTCCTGACAGGGCTTGCGGCCTTGCAAAACAGGTTATTATTCTTGAGAAAATGAATAATGGGAGAAGATTATATGTGGTGTTGTTTCTTTCAATAAATTACCCTTCAATTAACTTTTCTTGGGTTGATGCTGTGTGAAAAACAAGATTATGGCTGTATGCTTTGATTTATTCTATTATGTTGTTTGTGAATTAGACTATTGTTGATTTCATTCAATTTCAAGTAATATTGTAATTTCATGAATGTTGAAATAAACTAGTTAGGATTTAGTTACTATATGAATCTATTGTTTGTTCAATGTTATTTCTGTATGTCCTACTGCTCTCTATAATGAACGGTTTGTACTAATGAACATTCCTGTTCATTTCTATATTCATTAGGCTTTTGATGAGGCTATAGCTGAGTTGGATACATTGGGAGAGGAGTCATACAAGGATAGCACTTTGATTATGCAACTTCTCCGTGATAACCTCACCCTTTGGACCTCTGATATGCAGGTATGATTTTTTTGTATGGTCAATGTCACCTCATTTTGTATCTTGTCATCATTTAATTTATCAATCACGAATTCAATTTATTGAATTTGGTTTTGTATTGTGTTTGGGTTTCAGGATGACGGTGCTGATGAAATCAAAGAAGCTGCACCTAAAGGCAACGATGAACCACAGTAAAATGTGTCATACTGCTAATTAGTTATTAAACTTCTCTTCTATCATGTTTTTAAAGGGAGAAGGTGCTGATTGATAATGTTGAAGCTACTGAGATTTTAGGCGTTCATGGTCTATTTTATGATATATGGATGCACTGGGCTTTTTTAGTTTGTCCTTCCATTTGTGTACGTGTTTCTGAATTGCCTGTTTTCTAAATGTCACTCAAATTTCTATCTTATGCAATTGGTTTAATAATGTGATTGTTTCCAAAGCTTGAAATCTCTATCAAGCTTCATCATTGTGTTTTGTGAAGACTGCACTTTTCACTGTTTAGACGGGTCTGCTCTTTTGAGGCTGGCTAAGACTGCACTTTTCACTGTTTAGAGCGCCGGCTAAGACTGCACTTTTCACTGTTTAGAGCGCTGTCTAGGCCAATAATATCTAACTTTTAAACCTTGTTTTGTATGTCGATGTTAGTTGATGCATTTGAAATAGTGAATGAATGGATATTAAAGACTGCACTCTGTTTGATAGGCTTATCAAGAAAAATAGATTTTGTTATGAGTATCAGCGGTTCACTAACAACCCTAAAAATTTCAAGCTTGGAAAAATATCATTAACCAATTAGTATAAACACAAGAATGCTAAACTGACCGGTGATCCTAGAAGATGAACTATGGAAAACAGGGGTTTTAATCCGTTGATGATAAAGGAAGATCAATGTAAATAGACTGGTAACTGGTACACTATGGGGAATCTTATTTTTACTTAGACATAGGGTCTGTTTGGTTTAAATGAGAGGGAGGGGAGGGGAGGGGAGGGATTTTAATGGAGGGGAGGTGAGGGATTTTTTTAATCAAATATGTGTTTAGTACAAAAGAGAGGAGGGGAGGGGAGGGGAGGAATTTTAATTAAAAATGTGTTTGGTTCAGAAGAGGAGGGGAGGAGTTTTATTAATAATTTACATTTTTATCCTTATAATTATATAAGTCATATGATAGTAAAATGTAAAAAATTCGTGCGTATTTTTGTTGGTAATAAATTTTTTAATATTAAATGATTAAAAAAGTATTTATTTGTCACAAAGTTTAAAAAATGAGTACAATTGATTCGACTTATAACTTTCTAACATAAATTAAACTATATGTCAATAACATCGTTTAAATTATGATGAATTATATAACAAAATAAATATATAAAATAACTTATTATTAAATATTAATGGTTCAAAATATTTAATAAAATGAATAAACAAAAATAAATAAAATGATATGATTTATAATTTGATATAAAAGAAAATATGATAGAGTACATAACAAAATTAAAAGAAAAAAATGAATATAACAAAATAATTTTTTTTATAAAAAATGACAATGATTATGATTTATATTAATTATAAAAATTATAAAATAATTTGAAAGTGTAGAACAATTATAATAAGTTGATAATAAGTTGATGAAAATAATTGAGAAAAAATATAACACAAAAGAAAACAAATAGTTTTGAAATACTGAAATTAAACTGAGGATGTGTTAGTAAATATAATAATTTTTTAATATTAAAACTCATGTTCCCTTCCCTTCAAATCCCTAAATTCGGACGGAACCAAAAAATGTGTTTTGGAGGAATTTTGCTCCCCTCCCCTCCCATTCTCTCCTAAAATTTGAAGCAAACATATTTAATTAAAAATTTTCTCTCCCCCCATTTTCCCGAATCAAACCCACCCATAATATCTATAGGTTATAATCACATAAAACAAATTTCATACAAAGCAAAGAGCACCCCACATCCATATGATTTTTTTTATGATATTACAACATCAAGTTATAGTCAACATTTTATTATTTTATATATTCTTTTCTTTCAATTCACAACTAAAGATCTTGTGCTTTACTATGAAACCATTTTCAAGTTAAACAACCAAATTGTGCACAAAAGAAACTCTGACACGGTTTCTTTAAAAAAAAAAGTGAAAGAACGACCATTTTGAACGAATTGGTGCTCTAACAAGGACGAGTAAAAAACTACTGTCGTAAGATTTAAAAAGTTCAATTTTTAATTTAAATTTAGACAAATTACGATTGATTTTTTTTATAGGTTATTTATTTTATATTTTATTTTAAATGAACCGTATAAATTAATAGATAGCTCAAGTCATCATAAGGGTTCTTTATATTTTTTATAATTTATGGAAAACCGATGGTGGGGCAGAAAAATCTATGAACACTATACTTTTTAAATTTAAAAATGTAAAAATTTATATAAATAAATAGAGTATAATAGACACATTAAAACCTAAATTTTTAACCCGTTTCATATTAAAATGCAGATACAACCAACATGTCTCACACGGTTTTACCCTCCTATAAATTTGTAATGTTTCATATTAAAGTCCAGATACAACCGACATGTCTCACACGGTTTTACTCTCCTATAAATTTATAATGTTTCATATTAAAGTCCAGATTATACCGACATGTTTCACGCGGTTTTACCCTCCTATAAATTTTGTGATGTTTAAAATATGTCACTTTTATTTTTGGTATATTAATGCCTTAACTTACCTTCATGATTGAAATCCACCCTCACATACACGCCATTGAATTTGATGTAGGTTTATATCGTTGATCCAATAAAATATTTAAATAGGTTCTAAGATAAGTTTTAGTTTGTTTTTGTCTTAATTTTATTTATTTAAGACATTGAGACTTGTGTTTTATTGGAATATATGTCAAGTGTTAGTTTTAATTTAGTCTATAAATTATATTTTAGTTACTCTATTTCGTCTTAAAATTAATTCTTTTATTTTAAATTTAAACTATTATTTTTAACTTAAATAGTTTTAATTCATTTCTTATGTTGTTTTTATAGAAAATTGATAACTTTTTAATTTATATTTTTATTTATAAAAGTTCAATAATACATTTTTATACGATAATTTATCATGTTTAATAAATAACTTATCATTTAAAAATTAAAAGAAATCGTTAATTTTAATATAAAAATATAAGAAAATGATAAAAACTGTTTAAATTTAAAATAAGATGATCAAAGTATTTAAATTTAAAATAGATGAATAATTTTGTAAATCAGTTAAAATAAAGAGACCGAAATTGTAACTAAATCTTTAATAATTTACTAAGAATGTTTTAGGATGAAGTTAGATTAGTTTTTTAAAAATCATTCAAGAAAATAATCTCAAATAATATAATGTTTTTTTACGGTATGACTGTGGATTACTTAAAAGTTGTTTTTTATTTTATTTTTTATCATTAGAGCAAAACTTATATGATTTGGGTTAGTATTTAATGCTAGAACCACTTATAAACAGTGAATAAAATTTAAAACAGATTTCTTAAGAAATTCCATGAAAGAGACTCTTATTAAAATAAAATTTCATATAATTTTTATTTAAAAATAAGCTATATAGTTGGAAAAATATTCACATGCAAGTAGGCAACTTGGCTGCTCATGGAATAGATTCAAATAGAATTTGGACCAAATAAAAAACCATCTCACATCTAAAATATGATTCAAAATGTAAGGAAAAAATACGCATATTTTATTTAATAGTTATTCTTATTTAAAATTTTAGGATTCCAATTATCTAGAATAAGAAAATAACTGTTTTTTAAAGCAAGAATTGTCCTCAATAATATTAGGATTAAATGATTCTTTATTTTAAAAAAAATGTTTATAAAAAATAGAACTTAGAGTTCATAAATTTAAAGATTAATAAAATATTTAACTTTAAACATATAAAATTAGTACAATCTTATTATCTAAAATAAGAAAATATTTGTTTTTATAAAGAAAGAATTGTCCTCCATAATATTAAAGCCTAAGAATGATCTTTATTTAATTTTTTATGCTTTCATTTCAAAAATTAATTTTTTGTCTCTCAATTTTACATTCTTTAAAATTTTGTTGATTCCCTTCAATTTTGCATAGATAACAATAATAAATAACACAAAAAAAAAACTTTTAATGATGTGATATTAATGATTAGTTAATAAATTAATAATTTTACTTAAACTTATTTAAAATTATTTATATTTAATATAAATTTTATAGGCATGAGACCCAAGTCTTTGTAAGCTCTTTTCAATATTGCTTGTATTTTTGGCCTTAGTTAAACTTTGATTGGAAATTGTGGCTCTCTTTTCATTCAGGGATGAAGTGAGGAAATTGTATGTTTGCACTTTTAGATTATTGAATTCAATTTAATATGGACAACTGTGATGCTTTTTTATAACCAAGGGGCAATTTGGAATTAAAAAGAAGCACTAGGCGCATTAAAAAAAACTCATTGGATCTTTATGATTTCATTAATGATAACCTTAGGCGCATTGTAGAAAGAGAAGAAAAAGTGGGAATATTAGATAAAATAAAATTTAAAAGAACCACCCTACCTCCATGTTGGACAACTCTGATGCTAATTTCCACATCATTTTCTCTAAATTAAAACATTAAAAAATATTTATTAAAAAATATCTAGTTTCTCGATCAAAGATAATGTACAATTTTTCTTTACAATTTTCTCCATTATTGCTGGTAGATCTTCGTTCGTGAAATTAGTAATCAAACATGTAACATGTTGAATTCGGTATCGTAACAATTTTTTTCTCTTTCATCTTCCTCTTGATTTATATAGCCCAAAAAGCATCAACATTGGATATTACAACTTTTTTTTACTGCCATTGTTGTTATTGTTTTTATTGTTGCTTACAAGGCGCTCTCTCCCATTAGATTTCTATGCAAAGTATGATAAGCATTTCTCATGGAACTAGCTAGAAGACATGAAGCAACAATGAGAAATGTCAATTTAAAAATCATCAACATTGCACATCAGCTATGGGAGAGACAAGAGATGCAATCTATTAAAGTACCACATTATTTTATTTAGAAAACATTTTTGTGTTTACAAAGCTTATTCATGCACTGGCTTTTGAAAAATATTGCCATCAATAACAAATACTCATTAAACAACAATTCTCTTAAGAGGATTGTAATATCTCATATACCCTTAAGTGCTTTGAATATTGTCAATCGGAAATAATAGAGTAATCAATGGATTCATGAGATATCAATCCTTATTAATTGAGACTGGACATTTTAATAAGTATAAGAGAAACCATTTCGGTAACATTAATAATTGGCCAATTGGTACTAGAAGATAAAATATCAATTAATATATATATATATATATATATATATATATATATATATATATATATATATATATATATATATATATATATATATATATATATATATATATATATATATATATATTTGTGGAAAAGAAAGAAGAAAAAGGGGATAAAAATAAACGAAAAGAAAAATAAGAGAAAAGAATAAAATCAGTAAAAGGAAAAAGAGAAAGAGAGAAAGGAAAAGGGAAAGAGAGAGACAAGAGGAGAAATAATGGAAGGAAGAAAGAATAAAAAGAAACTCAAGGAAGAAGAAGAGGGAAGTTCATGGAATCATCATCATCAACCCCATCTCAATTTCTTTATCATTTTCTTGGATTGAGGTGAGTTCCTAGTTAGATTAGCATTGGGTGGGAAAGAATACATGAATTGGGATTTAGGATTTTGTGTTGTTGTTGTTGATCATGGCATGATGATGTTGCTTCCATGTTGTTGTTGTTGTGGTCTTTTTCTTTGATTATATGTTGTTTAGGTGTTATGATTCTTGAGTTATACTTTATAATCCTTTGATTTATGTGGGTTCATGTGTTGGAAGGATTTTTCTATGGTTGTTGTTAGAATAGGAAGAGATTGGAAGAGATATTGGTGAAGGGGAAGGCGAACCAATCGATTGGTTCTAGGCTTCTCTGTCAGACCAATCGATTGGTTAGGCTTATATGTAGGGGAAAACTGATTTTTACACTAGCTATATCAATTGGTTGCAAAGCCCAATCGATTGGTCCATTGGCTTTTTGTGAAAAATGGAAACAGAGGACTCAAATAATCGATTAGTCCTGGACCAATCTATCAGCCAATCGATTGATCCCATCCTTTTTGTGAAAAATGCTTATCAGAACCTCCATGTAATTGATTGGCCCCCAATGTAATCGATTGGTACAACCTTGTCTTGCCTAGAACCACTTGTTGCATGTTTCTAAACCCCTTGGATACATTATAACTTGTAGCATGATATGTATTCATTAGATTAGCATTAATCGGTCAAATTACATGAGTTTGGGTGT